>LN483520.1:0-17626 GCA_900002565.1 Culicoides sonorensis | reverse complement strand
TTTTTCAAGTTCTGACTCATAAAAAAATCCGTTTTTATGAAATATTATGCTTTAAAGAGCCTAAATGACCCTATGGGCTTATCTCAGGAACCTGACGTCCTAGGGAAATTTCTTGAATGCCAATTTACTTATTTTGATCATAAGTGACGTCAGTAAAGGCCTCGACTCGGAGGCTCAGGTTTCGCGTATTTGTTGTATAGTGTAAGTGTCAAAATTACGTTGAATAATTGACTTATTTCAATTTCCTTTAACTTAAGACCCTTAGAGAAAGAATTAAATTTTCAATCAAAAAGCACCCCACACACCAAATTTTATAAATATTTTGCAGTGGACCAAATTAATGCACCATTTCAATTAAAAACAATTTCCTTCTTATAAACACTATAAATAAAATCTGAGCGTCTCGCACAATAATTCTGTATATCACAAAATATTAAAGAAATTAAAAAAAAAACTATCTCTCTTACTTTTATTCATCTTGTTATGATTTAACTTGGCACTCTCTGTTTCGCCTTCTATTAAATTTATTTTCAGTATCATTGTAATACAAAATTTTTACGAGTTGTCTTGAATTAAATTGAAAAATGATGAATCTTTTAAATTAACTTAAATGAAATTTTATTTGCTTTTAATTGACTTGAAGTTATTTATTATTTATTTTTATTCTAAAAACCAAAACATCATAAAAAAATATCACGATCGCGTTATCATCGAATTGAAATTAAAAAAGAATTTTCGTCACAAACATTTAAAATTTAATATTCAAAATGAGCTTCAACTACAATGTTTTTAATATCAAATTTGATTAACGATTAAGTGCAAATTTTATTTAAAATATTTCGAAAGCTAGCGATTTTCATATACATATAACATGAAGCTCTAATTAAATTAAAATCAACTCAATTCAATTCAATTCAAAAAAAAATGTCTTGACTCGTGTATTAAAAGGAGTTAATTTTCATGTAAACTTTCAGACATATTTAAATAATAAATTGTCACTATTTTAATTGAAAAATATAATAAATAATTTGATGTGAGTGTATAAAAAACATTTACCTGATGAAAAATTACTGTTATTATAATTATTATTAGTTGCGTGTATAAATGGCCAATTATTATGATCAGTTTCAATATGAAAAAGACACGAGTCTGAGTGAGATTTTGTAAAAAATGGTATTTTTTTCACATAAACTGGATCTAATTCGGCAAAATTTGATTCGAGACCACACTGATCACTTAATTTTTTATACAATTCAGGATTATTTTGCCCTGACACGATTATTTTTTCATGATCAACACTATAATTTTTATCGTCAATTTTATTTTTTTTATTAGCACTCTCATATGCAAATAATGAATTTGTTGATGTTAATGGTTGAATTTGTTGTTGTTGCTGTAATTGCTGTTGAAGTGAAGGCAATAATTGATGTGACTTATCTATTAACAACTTATGATTATTTTTCTCATTTAAATTATTATTATAGCTATAATTCGATATTGATGCTTCAACATCATCTCTATAACTGATGTTATTTTGAGTTTTTATTATATTATTTTCATCGACAACGTTGATGTTGCTACTGCCACTGCTGATGTTATTCTTATTAATAATAATATTGCTATTAATTGTTGAGTGTTGATCATGTTGTTCTGTAGATGATTGTGACAACAACAACGACGACAACGACGATTCAATTGGCGAAATACTCATATTTGTATTGGTATTGATGATATTTGACTCATGTAAATTACTGGCACTATTGACAATTATAATCTCGTCAGTCATCTCTTACTAGAAAATAAAAATAAAGGAAAATACAATAGAGAAAAAAAATGTGTATATTTACAAAACAATTGATATTTAAATGTAAAAAGTAGTTTTAGAACTATTTTTAAAGTTAATTGAAATTCATTGACGTTAATTCCTGTTTAAAATTGAATTGGATCTCAAATTTGAACTTACTTGATATAATTTTTCCCTAGTTTCATAAAAAATTTATTATTAAAATTGATCCCCAATATTCAAATAAAAATATAACTTTTAAAAAAACCAGGCGTCTCCATCAAGGATTCAATAATTGTTTGGCATATCCAAGAAAACTTCACTAATCAGAGTCTCAAATTCAATTGAAAAGCTTTTAAAGCACTTTTGTTATTTCAATTCAATTCAATTCAATTGAATGTCACTAAAATTTGGCGCCTAAATATTTTATCCCATGATATATTAAAATTATTGGACTTTAATCTTCATACATTCAATATAATACTTTTTTTTACTATTACCTGACCTACATATTTGGCAAAGTTTGCCAAGAAATTTTCCCTGTAAGCTGTGTTTTATTGAAAATATATAACACAAAATACCTCATAAATTACCAATATTTATATGCATAAAATGTATTCTAATTCCTTATGGACTATAAGACCATAATAATTCAACATATAAACCCAAAATTTATCTATTAAGGATTTAAAGGACATTAGATCTTTTTTGCAATTTTCAATTTTAATTGATGCATTATCGTTATAAAATTTTTTATATGGATACTAATTGAAATGAATCAAATTGAAATTGCAATCAAGAAACGTCTCTTTTATTTGGATTCAGTTTCTTTGGTGATTGAAATTGTGATGTGTATTGCATACAATTTCAGAATTCATCAATATTTTGTTTTGTTCTTATACTTTTAATATGATGATTGTTTTTTTTTTGTATGAATTTAAGTGTCTCTGATAAAAATCAATATGAGTTACAAGGAAGATAAAAGAAGTAACTGGATGAGAGATGAAACTTCAATGAAACGTCATGATATGGACCAAGCCATGTGGGTGAAATATAATTTTAAATGATGATCAACTTATTTCCATGAACATTAAAGGTTAAATTTACATTAAAAGTAATAAGAAAATAAAAAAAGGAAGTACACAATAAAAAATTCTATCATTATTCAAATAGATAGAATTACTTTAAAGATGAAAAATCCGTCTGTTAATTATTATTTAAACATTTTTAATTCCCTTCTCTCTTGTTTAAATAAAATATTTGGGTTTCTTTACATAACGAGAAGTTTCATAGACAATTTTTCTCTTCACATTTTTTTTTTAATATTAAAATAAACTGTTTATTTTGTTAATCATTGTTAATATTTTGTCGCGATTTATCACTTCTCTCAAAAGATTATCAGTATACGTGTTTTAACATACACACTTATTACACAAAATATATTCCGTGTTATTTTTTAATCTTAATCTCATAAATTTTTGAGTCTTAGAACCATTTTTTTTTGGTTTTTTGTTGTGTATGTGAAAGGTAACCTCCAGACAATTAATAATAATTATTTTTTTTTATACATATTTAAATTTATACATAAATTTGTCTTTTGAATTTTCACTCTTCATTTAAAAATGTTTCTCAGAACTTCACTTACTTTTTTTTTGTAATTGTATTTTTTTAATAATTTTAATATAAAAAAAATTTACTTAAAAATTCATGTATAACAATGTTAAATTTGTAAGAATGTACAAGTAAAAATAATATTGAGTGAATTTGAGCAAATACAAATTGATACTAAATTTGTACAAAACGATAAGCGTCGCATATGTTCACATAATAATATTTTGTGTAAAGTTAAAATAAAAAAAATACACTTGCTCATATTATTTTATATTATATTGTTATTAATATTATTATAATGCATGTATTGTGATTGTGTTTAATGTACATACAACCATATTTTGTGGATACTGATATAAAATTACTCGTATCAGATCTTTTTTTCATTTTATAATAGAAGATGAAGAAGAAAGATTTTCAGTTTGTGTAAATTTGTGATATTGGAATATATTATGTTTACTTATAAATTCAATAAAACAAAAAAAAAAGTAATTAAGAATATTGTGTCAATGGCGATAAATCATCAATTTTCGATTATAATTTATACTTTTTCTTTTAAAATGGATAAAGGACGTAACATAAACTTACCTTGACAATCATTTCTCTCTTTTATACGATGATACACATTTCGTGATAATAATAATAACAAATGATTCCAATTATAATAAATTTACTGCTATTTTCGTACATTTGATATATGAACAAAATCATGATACACAGAATTTTTATCAGTTTACATTAAAAAGATATAAATTATACACTTTAATCTCATTTTATATCATTTTAAACGTGTGTACTGTGTGATAATTTGTGCGTTTTGTGTCTATTTGTGTCAAACACGAATAAAATTATGGTCACCGGTTATCAATGGAAACCTCCTTGTTACGATTATTGCGTTTCAATTCTGGAAAATAATATAAAGTCTGGGAAAACAATGAAAAACTTATTTTTTTAATTAATCATGTTTTTTTTCTTTCTTTATTGTTTAGTTTATTTTCTCATAAAAACAATAATTTGCATTAATTTTTAAATTTAATTTATATTATAATTATTATTATTATAATAATTAAATTTTAGTAAGGTTACTTCTGTCTTTTTTTTTATTTTTTTTTTTAAATTTTATATTTTATTGAAATATTTTTTTTAGTATTCTATAATTAATCAGCAGTTTCGAGTATTTACCTTTTTTATAATATAATTATTATAAATAATTATTATAATAATAAATTTTATTATTACATTACTATAATATAATATATGCGTTTTTTAATATTATTATATTGAACTATATGCAAAAAATTATATTCTTAAACACGCGTTCTAAGTTTTAATTTTAATGCATATTACTTGATTACATTTTATTTATTAAACTATTATTATTATTTTTATTTAGTATTTTCACTTTTGCTCATCATCATTCATCGATACACTTTATTATAATAATTATTTTTTTTCAAGTGAATATTTTCATTTAAATGTATGTATTTTTTTTATTTTGAATTTAATAGAATATACTATTATTATCATTTTATATTCACCTTTCATTATACATGGGATATTAATTATAATATAATAATAATCATTATTATATTTTTTGTTTTATCTAAAATTTAAGATATATATCACTTTTTTATGAGTTGTTTCAAGTCAATATTAATATGTTTAATTATAAAAATCATAATAATAAGAAACATTTTAATGTATAATGAGAGGAACTTCAATGATAATAATAATAATAAAAATAAGATTATATTATTATTATTTTAAATTATTTTTAATGTAAAAATGTAAATAAATATTAATAATGATTGTTTTTTAATTATAACATATATAATATAATGTTCAACTCTAATAAATGAGTTTCCTCATTCAATATTATAATTATATCTTTTCATTTATTTAATTTTTGATGTATAAAAAGTTTTCTATCATTATTAATATTATATTATATATAATCAACTACATTTTTTATTTTATTATAATATTAATAATAATATTCATTTATTTTTTTTTTTGTTTTAATTAAAATGGATTTATTATAATAATTACATTATATAAATTTTATATTAATAATAATTATAAATTGAAATCCATCATTTAACGATGAATATATTCTCACATTTTCTGTAGAAGATTCATACATTATTATATGTATATATTAATATATTTATTGAAAAAGTGACAATATATAATATTGCACACAACTTTTATATACGTTTTTATAATCAAAATTATATTTTATTTACAATTATAATATAACAATCTAAATAAATGATATTAAAATTTAAACATAACAAATTAATTATTATATTCAATCATTATAATGTATAATGTTTGGCAGTTCTAGATTTTTACTATAAGGAATATAATTAGCTATGATTTTTTTACTTTTTATTTTAAATGCTTCATGGAAATTCTAAGAGCTCGCAACTAATTCATAATAATATGTTTATGTTTATATTAATCAATGTTTAATATGAATATAAATTGAAATTTATTTCATTTATTTATATATTAAATTAAAAAATAAGTATATTTGCAGTCAAGAAGATTACTTGTCTTTATTTGTCGAATTTTTTTCATTATATTTAAATTTAAGATTTTTTCATTTTTTTTTAAGTTCAAGTAAATGCTTTAAGTAATTATATAATTATTATCACTCACATTTTAACTATGCGCTTGTGAATGTAGAAAATGTATAAAATAGTGTCTGTGTGTGTATGTTTTTTCTTTTTAATATGTGTATATTGTGCCATGAATGTTAAATTATATTAAATCTAGTTATTTCTTGCTTTTTAAAAAAGAAAAAAAATGTAAATTAATATAATTAACATTCATGGTAAAATCTCTAATTAATTTATTACGTATTACTTAGAATTCTTTCTACACTTTTTTTTATTTCATTATAATAAATTATATATGTTGCGCTTTTTATTAAAAAATATTTTTAATAATATAATAATACAAAATTTAAATGTAATGATAAAATAACGTTATAGTTTTCCAGATGGGATGTAGGATGTTGACGATTATTAACCATTGAAGTGATATCATTCATTGAGGCTGCTAGTAGAAAACATGTAAATTTTCCTTTTTGTTGTAATGTAATCTTGTATCGGACATCCATCAATTTTAGATATTAGCTGATAACTTAACTTAATTTAAACAATCATATTTTACATATTTTTTAAATTTTTAAATTGGCAGTGTTTAATTACATGCGTATTTAAAGGTGTTTTATATATTTTTTTGTTTGTATTCTATTCGCTGCATTTTATATTAAATTTTAAATAATATTAATAATAATAATAATTTAACATTATACATTTTAAAAACATAACATATCATAATACATGTATAACAATATTAAATTATATTAATATTTATTAAAATTTAAACAACCTGTTTTGTAATTTTCATATATATGTTTTTTTTAGGAAAGATAATGTTTTTCTTGTTATCATTATTATTGTATAGAATTTCAACAGTAGGATATATATGTTTAATATATATGATAGATGTTTCTATTAGTAATAGTATAATAGTTTTAGTAGTTTTATAATAATAGTAATAATGTTTAATATAATAAGAAATGCGACTTTAATAGTTTTTGTTTCTTGTATTAAAGGTGATTTTCATTTTAAGGATGATTTTAATTTAATAATAAGTGAATAAATCTTATAACAATTAAGTTTAAAGCCAAATATATTCCTTGGTAATTAAATTTTAAACATGTTTATAAATTTTAAAATAAAAAAAGATGATAATAATAATAAAACAAACCGTTTTATGTTAATTTTAATGGTAAAATTAAATTTAAAATAATGTTTATTATTATTATTTTGAGTAAGCAAATGTATACAATTTATTATAATATATAATATTGTATCACACAAAAAAATTACAATTAATTTTTTTTTTAATTTACAACTTTATTTATTTATATATCACAGTCATGCTGCAAATAGTAACATATATAATTTAATTTAATTAAATTTTATTTTATTAATTATTTTTTTTTTTTCATATTAATTATATATATTTATTATTATTATTATTTTAAATTCATTTAATTTATTATATTCTTTTATTTTTTTAATTATTATGATTTTAATGTGTCATCCTTAGAACAGGGACAGTTAAAAGTTTAATGTATATGTATATTTTTTTTAAATATTTTACGTAATTATTCAGAAACTTTGATGATGGTTTAATGTAATGACATCCAAAAAAATGTTTGTGAAATTATAATTTATAATCGTATACTTTGGAAAAAATAACATTAAAAATATCTTGATTTACTGAAGATACCGAATGTGAATTTTTGTGTAAGGTTTTTAAAGGATAATCATAGTTTATTTTAAAACAACATTATTTGAAGTGAAAAAAATAATAAATTTATAATCATTACAACTTCTATTCCAATTTTCTCTTCTATGTAATTTTTTGATCTCATTTTTTCTTAAATATTTTTTTTTTACATGATTCACGTGGTAAAAATGATGATGATGAAGCAATAAGTGGCGCTGTTGTGTAGGCGTTTATGTTTTATATCTTTGTCTCACTGAATTTTGTTTAAAATTTATATTTTTTTTATAATTATTATCATCATTATTAATAATGATCATAATTTTGTTTTTCTATTAATCAATTTTTATAATAATAATAAAACTGATTATTTTTTTTAATCAATCACCGCGTATTTTTATTAAATTATTAATTTATATATCCTTGTCATATAATGCAAGGATTTCATCATTATACATATTTTTTTTCTAATCGCAAAAATGATAATAATAATACAAATTATAATAATGATAAGAGAAGGGAAAATGATAAAATTTTATTAATAATAATAATAAATTGACAAATATTTTTTTTTATTTTCTTTTTATCAAAAAGTTTCTTTTTCACTATTATTATTATTTTTCTTTTTTTATTATTAGTATTTTTTATTAAATCTTCTTATAATTGCCAGTCATTTTATACAAATTTATTATTATTATTATGTAGGTATGTATGTATGTTTTAAAAACCGTTAGCAAGAACAAAGTAAAAAGGTATTATTTTGGGTATAATTAGTCAATATTTGCCATTCTTTATATATATTTATATACATATAAAACATAATATTAAAAAAAAAACATAAACCGAATAATAAAAAAACAGTAATAATAAGAATAAGAAGATTAAAACATATTAAAACAAGCATCTACAAGTGCATATCGAATAGTATTGCTCTTTAAATTTGTTTTTATAATAAATATTATTATTAGTTTCTTGTTTTTTTTTTGTCTTTAAATTATTAACGAATCAACATTTTTTTTAATAATATATATTTATAGTTTTAATTTCATTTTCAAATATGTATATGTATGATTATGATGATTATACGCATACAATTATAATATGATAATACACATAATGAGAATGGCGAAACTCGGCAGCGAAAATGATATCCCTGATTATTATCATATATGATCATTTAATATTTAAATTTTGAAATATTAACGTTAAAATTATAAAAATATTTAATTTAAGTTAAATAAAATATATATAAAGTATAAAAATGATTAGAAAATGATGATTTACGATACGAGTTAAATTTTTCTATTGTTTTTTTTTTATTTGTATTTAATTATTATTAAATTTAGTGAAACAATTTTCTTTTTATATCATATTTGATAATAATAATAATAATAATATTGTTTTATTACTATTATTATTATCATTTATAATATTTAATGTATTATATACTTAAAATGTATATATGAGTGTTTTATTGGTTTTCGTATGTTTTTTCTTTTAATTATTATTATCATGTATGAATTTATTAAATAAATATATATTTTTATATATATTTATTTGTAAGAATTATAAAAGGGTGAATAAATGGGTTTTTTTGAGTATTTTTTTTTCTTTTCATTTTATATTTAATATAAACGTTGAATGATGATTTATAATGTTGTATATATTTATATATATATGATTAAACCTGTATTTTTTTATTAAAAACTTTATTATATTATTTCATGGGAGGTTATATTTTATTAAGTATGATAATTTTTTCATCTATGTCTCAACATTATTTTTTTTGTATGTAGTTTTTTCTTTATTTATATTGTTAGTGTGCGTATTCATTATTTTTTTTTTTTTAAATTTAAATCACTTTTCAATATTTTTTTATGGTTTTATTTGTATTTTTTTTGATGAGTTGTGATTAAATTTACTTTGTAAAGAAAGAACGATGACGATTTTACGATACGATAATGATCATAAACAACGTTTTATTTGCGAAATTATACAAATTTGAACATTAATTTAGAAGATAATGAAATTGAAAGTAAGAGAGAATCATATTTTCGCCGGTTTTTAAAGCTTTTTTAATTTAAAAAATGATATTTTAACTTTTTTTTGTATTTTTTTCATTTTTTTATATTATTGACTCATTTGTTCTATCTAAAAATGTTGATTATCGCATTAATTATAAGCTTTCGATAAACTTTCCAAAAAATGAGAATTATATTTTTTTAAAAACAAAAACATCACTTGGTAGTATTTCGTCAAATAATTGCAATTATTCTTAATCGTTCTCAAAATTTAAGTTAATTTTGTTCCAATTACGTACGAAAACACACAATTTTTTTTTTGTAATTTCATTTGATGATTGTTTTTTGCTTGCTAATGCTTGTATTCATAATAATGGACTAATAAATGTAACTTTGATAATTTTTTTTTACTTTTTTTTTGTATTTTTTTTTTGTTTTTAATTAAATTTTCAATTCATAAATTTTATGATTACTTAAAAATTTTTGATATTAATTTAATAGCCAACAAATTGATTTTATGATAAAACCAATAACAATAACCATTTTCATATGGCTACGAAACAATAATGTGTGGTGCTGATGTTAGTATCCCTACAGTTGTTATTATTGTGAATAAGGTGAAAATAATAAGGCACAACCTATCAACGACCATTGCTGCAAATTTCCAATCCTTTGCTACTTCACTATCTTCATCTTCCTGACGCATCTGTAATTAAGTAACAAACGAAGCACATGGGGGTGCAAATGATAGAGATTTGATTTTGATATTTATTTTTTTTTTTTTGATAAATTTTGAAACTTTATGCGTGGTTTTGTTTGATTGAAATTCTAAGCGCTTCACAATTAAAAAAAATAAAACGGGTACGTGCATTCAATTTTTTTATTTGACTAACATAAAATAACGAGGGCAATAACAAAATAAAAACTTTTGACTATTAACAATGAAGCACATTTCAATTGAGTGATTCAGATAATTTCTGGAAAATTGTCTTTTGGATGTTCAGGTGATGAAAAAAACAATCCACATGGACTGAAATGCATCATAGACGTCAAAGAAAGAAGGATCTTCTTTAGAGAACTCTGAAATTCGTTTCCTTGACTTAAATATTTTCTGAAACGGAATGGAACTTGGATGAGAAATTCATTTATTTCATTAGAAAACTTTTTCAGCAGCTTTTTTGAATCCTGCATTAAATTTTCGGTATAGTCCAGTGGTTAGGATAATTGAAATGCACTTACAACTAAAACATTTAGTAAATTAAATTCATTTGGTTTAAAATTATATAAACTCTCATAAAATATACAACATAAAACACTTATTTTTTTTTAATATTCTAACGTTAATTTGACAACAAATAAAAATTAAAATACATGAACAAATAATATCTATAATATCTTAATAGGACAGAATGGAATTGAATTAACTTAAAAAAAATCATAATTATAAATTTTAAAGGGAAAAAAGCATTTTCCTTTATCTTTATTGTACGAATTTTGTTTACTTTTTGAGGTCGATAGATGAAGAAGTAGAGTGATAGCAAAAACGTAGAAATCTTCTCATAATCTTGATTATTTTCACTTAAACTCAATGTTTTACACTTTTTTATTCATGTTTTAAGTTTATGTGATGTTTTATTATGTTGCGAATTTCATTTTTTATGTCTGTTTTTTATATATGGAAGTATTTTTTTTTGAGTGTTTATTTTTGTAATGTTGTGTCAATGTAATGGTAATGCGAAGAATCGAACACCCACGTTAGTGTTTTGTACCCCCTGAAAAGGAGTAAGTAGTCTTTCTGTTATATGTCGTTACCGTTTATTCTGTGTTTATTATGTTACTGCAGTTTTTTATTTATGTGTGTTTACAGAATCGATGAAAAACACAGAATTTGGCAACAACACACGTTTAGATATTTTTAAACAAGTCTAAAAGAAAGTCTCGAATCGTCTACAGGAACTTCTTGCTTCTATTTCATGATTTTATTCTTTTTTATTATAATTTTTTCAAAATTTTAATTGAAAACAAAAATAGTTCAGAAGCTCCGAAAAGGCGATTAAAGAAATCCTTTTAGAAATGAAGACTATTTTCTTTTCTTTTTTTAACAACATGCATGTTATTGGATCTATTTATATAATTTAATTAAATATATTTATATGCTACAAAACATTACAAATTACACACAGGTGTTAGTAATATACTGTTTGATTTAATTTAAAACTTTAACTAGAATTACTTTTACTTTGCTTCAAAATTAATATTTAAAAAAATAAAATAAACACTCACTCAACTACTTTTTTTTTAACTTTAACTCAAATCAATACAATTTTGTGGCAAATTTTTTTTTTTCTTAACTTCAAATCATGAATACTAACATTAATAAAGTTAGATCTTTGTAAACAATTTTGGTCAGTAAGGGTGGAGTTTCATAATTCTCAATTCATTTTAGAAGAAATACAAGGAAGCAGGTGATCCGCTGTTATGAATGTTTGTATTCATGTTTTTTTTTTTGGAAATACAACTGTCTCTACTTTACTACTTATAAATCGATTTGCTTTCCTTTTTTAAAATTAACAGCCATTTTAAAGCACTATATAAATAAATTAACATTGTCATCGCTAAAACTATTCTGAATTTAAAATGCATTGCAGACGCCTGGTATTTTGTAATTTTATAATGTAAACGCCTGGTATTTCAGTTCAATCATAAAGAAATCAGTTTTAGCGATAACATTCTTAATTATTTCTCTGAACTCTACTCGTCTTTTATTTTAATTGAAATTCAATCAATTTTTAATTCTTTTACAGCATTTGAAATGAATCAAACTACTTAATTTACAAACAAACAAAAATTTAACCACCATAATAACTTTGAACAATTAATATTTTTTTTATACACATATTTTCATCATATTATTTACAATTTCATATAATTCATTGGTAAGGATTTTAAGTTTAAAGAAACAAAAATGAAACACATTTATTACATTATTTTAATTATTTTGTAAAAAGATTATTTGAAAGGTTTCTAACATTAACTTTTAATATGTATATTTATTTTGAAATTTCTTATAATATTATTATTGTTTTTGGTTACTGTGGTGGGATTTATGTTATTTTTTTTCGTTAATTATGAAACCTTGCGATAAATCATTCAATCTGAAGCTCTACAAAGTTTGAATCGTGTTTTCATTTCAAAAAAATGTTTGAAGCATGTTATCATTAAAATTTTAAGCTCATTTTTAACTTAACAGCGTTAAATTATAATAAAAATTGAAATTTAAATAAAAAGTTCCAAAGCTTTGAGTTTTAACGCTTTACTTGCATAAATCGTGATAAGCATCTTGCAATCTCTAGTTAGCTGTCTAATTGAAAAATTGTGCGAAAAGTCGTTTTTCTTTCCTATTTACTTCAAAAACAAAAAAAAAATTACAAACAATCAACAAAAAATACAAAATACAACAAAGTTCTATCTATTTCAATTTTACTATATTGAAAAAAGTTACGAAAATTATTCTTCATTCCTTTTTTTTTTTTGGTTGAATTAATGTTTGAATATTTTGTTCAAATATATATTTATATGATTTTTTCTTGTTAATAAAGATTATTATTGTAATAATAAAACACAATATGTTGTAAAAAGTGAGGCAAAAAAAGGTGTTTAGAAATATTGTTTTCTTATTGTTTTTATTGTTAAATGGTTATTATAACACCATCAATGTGATGTTAAACAAAAAGTTCTCAATATGTGTCGATTTGATTATCATTATTATTATTATTAGTATAAGTTTAAGTATTTGGTAAATTCAATCAAATAAATGTTAGTATCGGATCACGACAGTAATTTGAAGAGAAAAAAAAAGGTCCAAGATCCTTTTATGTAATAATAATAATAATAATAATGGATAACAAAAGATATTTTCATGCCAAAATTTTCTTAGTTTTACATTCATGTAATCCACCACTTATTACAAAATTATAGAGAAAAAATTTATAATGTATAAGCAGTGTTAAGAATAAAACTATTCTTTGTCTTTTCAATTAAGAAGTTTCTGATGGCAACATATATTTTGTTTCATATCGAATCAGTTTTATATAAAAACAAAAAAAGTTTTCAATTTATTTTTTTTTTGTTTTACGTTACAAAAATAGTATTAAATTCAAAACAATAAAATAAAATGACAATTGATAAATTAGAGTTAATTTATTAAAAATGTTGATTTAGCTGATAATGATACAATTCAAATAATTGATGACATAAAAGTTATATGGAAGGAGTGTCAATTACAATAATTTGATATTAATATATCAATTAATAACCGATCCTCGTTTTACATCTCCAAATGTTTACTTTTTATTTCAATGTCAATAGAACAAAAAAATTCTGGAAAATATTTTTTTTTGAAAGTTTGTCACGTTCGTTTTCTATAATGACTCAATTTTAAAGTTACTCTTAAATAGTCTTTAAAGTCAATTATATCATTTATATCAACTTTTAAAGGTAATAGTATGAGAACGAGGAACATCAATGCTAATTATTTATATAAATGGACGACAACACAGACGTTAACTTCTATTTATATATTTCATTAACAAACTCAAAAGAAAAAGAAGTTCACTAAAAAGAAACAAAACCAACAAAAAAAAATACATGTTATTATCACTTACCATATCGGTAATAAACCTTATTTCTTTTAAAATTAATGCCAATTCGTAGTCTGCTGAAGACGAGATACAAGTATGAGGTTGAACAGCATCAGGCATCCTTGAACCGGCCAAAGGTCCAATGCTGCCATCATCCGTATGTCTTCACGTATTTAAAAGGGATATTTTTTTGTTGGGTATTTTTTTTTGTGTGACATAAATGAAAGTTGATAATAATATTTTTCGTATGAGATAAAATTAATGTAATTTTGTCATTTTTTGTAATATATAAAATAATAATAATAATAATTTAACGAGCGTCATGAGATTTTCAAAGAGAGATATGGTTGTATAAAATAATAAGAAGAGGAAATTTACTTAGATACTTTTATATTTTTTTTTTGGGATAAAACAACCCGAACAAGAACCAAAAAAGGAAAGTTAACGGAAATCATAAAATGTTACCTATACATTGTTCGGTAATATGTTGGATTATGTGGCAGTGTGCCTCCTGGAGTCAAAGGTCGACAATTATGACGAAAATCATCATCAATGTCCAGCACATTCGCTAACAACGATTTTGATGATCTGTAAGTTATGCTTTGAATTTGAAATCTGTATTTTTTTAACTTAACTTATATAAGATAAAATTCATGTAAGACACTTACCGCTCCTTTAGTTCCACATCCTGTAATTGGGATTTTCGATCCGATGTATCGGACATCGGTGTTGGAGGAAATTCACCATCTTTTAATCTAGCTGGCCTACTCATACGTAAAATGCATGGTAGCCAGTATAAAAATACAACACGGACCTATAAAATGAAAAGATGCAAAAACAAATAAAATTTCATTATCGATTTATTCTCAAAGTGCACACAATTGGTCAGAGAAATAAACATGAAACAAGAAGAAGAGAGTTTGCCAAAAAATTTTATTAACAAATAAATAATTAGCATCACACTTTAACCCAGGAACTCGTTTATACTCGTTTTATGAAAAAAAAACAAAGAAAGGAAGGTCCAATGAAATATTTTAAACTTTTAAATGATAATAATTTTTAATATACAAACATAATTAGTCTAAGTACAAAATTAAATTAGTGGAAAATGTGTTTTGCAAAAATTTTTCACTAATAAATATAATTAAGAAGGAAAATTTTTTGGCCCAACCCTTTTCATATACACATAATTAAATATCATTATAATTTTTTTGTTTTTTTTTCTTACCCAATCGGCCATTTCGTGTGTATCTGCATTTCTATGATGATAATTTAATATTAAGATAGTTGATACAACTGATGACGCAACCATAAACATTATACAATTAAAATAAGTACCTGATGGTGCGCGATTGATCATTTGAAATTAAATAAATGTAATAAAATAAAAGGAAAAAAGTTTTAAATGGATTTCACCAGATAAATAAATAAATAAATATAAAAGTTTGTCTTATAATAATGTATATTATTTAATATTATTGTTTTTTTTTTCATTATCATACAATACAATATTATAACATTTGTAACACAAAAATAAAATTAAATAATATTATATTGAAAAAATATCATTTCTTATTGTTAATGATACTTTATTAGTTTACATGTGGGACATTCCATTCTAAAAGTGGTACAAATCACAAGAAAGATTTCTCATATCTGACGTTTGACGTTTAAACATACTGAATTACAAGTTTTTTTTTGTAAAAATTGACATTTAAAAATTTTGATAAAAATTTATTATTTTTTTTTAAATAAAATATCAGTCACATGCAACATACGTTTAAATATAAATCATACCACACATTCAGATTTATAAGGTGGTTGTTAAGCTTGCATCCAGGTCATTGGTCAGGCTCATTAGGCCTACCCATTTTGATTGATAAGAGGGCATTAGATTTTATACTGCCTTTCTTAAAAGTCACCGCTTTTATCAACCCTTAAAACTCAAATTGACTGGTCGGACATTTGAAATTGTAAAGTTTCATAGCAGAAGCGAACTGGTAGCCTTAAAATTGATAGTCGAACACGCTAACCACTGAACCATACGGTCCACAATGACATCACTTTTTCATTTAAAATTTTGACAATAGAATTCATAGGATGTTCCAAGTATAAGAATAAAACTTCCAAGGTAAGATTCCAAATTTTGAAATATACTTGGTCACTTGTTAGGCGCTCATACAAAAGTGTCATTGATTCACCTCTCTTGATTGAGGGCCAAATAATTAAACCCTCAGATTCCAAATATTGAATTTAAATAAAACCACATTTAACTTACATGTATTTCATAAAAAAACTTGATAGTGCAAAATCTCTATTTGAGATAATCATGCCGAGCAGGTGGATCACTACATACATTACAAAAATTCCATGCAAATCATTCAAAAATCCTAACTCAAAAATGTAAATTTTCCCTATTTCTTTAAACCTGTAACACCTTCTCAAATATTCATAAAAATTCATAAAAAAAATATTAATCGTATCTCCTTTTGAATAAAATGTCTCAATAAAATTAGCAATTTAAACTTAAAATAAAAAAAAAACATTTAACTATTATCAACTAATTGTGTATCAGCAATATTTCTTTTTAACTTTAATCTTTAATCAATTTATTCTGTATTTGTTATATTTAATTATTTAAATCAATATTGTATTTAATGTTTTATTTTAAAATGCCACTGTTTATTATTAAATATTTATTATAGTAAAAATAGTATCAAATAATAATAAATTTATAATATTACAACAAATATACAGAATTACAACAACAACATTATTATTATTATTTATATTAAACAACATCGATATATTTAGTAATATTGATATTAAAACACAAAATTTTAAATTAAAAAGGAAAAAAAAAGTTGAAATAAAAATAAATAAAAATAATCAAATATTACCTAGAAGTGGCACAGCATCTGATGTAGCTGGCATTGTTTCAGCAACCATATTTAGAAACACAGTTAAAGACAATAAAATTGTCACACCTGTTCCAGAATAAAATTTTTAATTTAATCAGCGAGACGTTTTTTTTGAAATGTAATATTTTTTTTTTGTTTTGTTTATATATTCAAAGAATATTTTATTATTATTATTATATTTTGAATTGAATTGAATTCAGAGAGTGAGAGAGAAACAGAGATTATTGTATATATTTTTATATATTAAAGAGACAATTAGAAAAAAAAACAACATATATTAAATGAAAATTTATTTAATCTTTTTTAAAGGCAATATTTAACGTGATTTAATTTCTTTTTTTT
>LN483521.1:353389-363526 GCA_900002565.1 Culicoides sonorensis | reverse complement strand
CGGCTTATTTTTAGTGTATTTTCTAATTTTCATAGTTTGAGCTTTGTTCTAGCAAGTGATGTATTTTGTATAACTGTGTAATCGTCTTTATAAAAAGAGATTAATGTTATTTTTTGTGAGAGAATTTGTGTTACAACTTTGTGGTAAGGATTTGTTTTAGCTTCTATTTGTCAATTATACGAATAAATAAGTAAATTAATCGGATTAACGCGATATGTGTATATTGTAATGTTATTTGAATTTTAATTCAATATTTGTACTGAAAATGAACTGTCACTGTTTTGACTGAGCTTGAACGAACATTTTAGGGATGTTAATTGAAACTCGGGGTTTTGTTCACTCACAATTTGTTTATTCAACAAAATCCACGTGATTTCGATTTATGGAACATTTAACATGAAATAATCAAAACTTTTAAAATTATATTTATATTCATAAGAAAAAAAGTCTAAAAGGTATAATAAAATTATTCAAACGACCACTGGTTTTACCTCATTGACCAATAATTTTTATTTATATTATTTTGTCATTCTCATTCAATTTTATTTATTATGTCTTTTAAAAGCAAATGAGATGGTTAGGACAAAAATGTTAAAAAAGCACTGAGAAAACACGTCATAAACAGATCGTATCCTCTCTTGTCTCATTATTTTTATTGGTTTTATTGTCTTCTTTTTAACATTATACATGTTTGTGTGTTTGTCCAAGAAGAAATAAATAAAATCAAATGGTATCAAACTACTTTCGTTTATGTATTTTTTTGTTGTATTTTGGTGATGGATGAATAACTTAAGTGAGGGTGACTAAAATTCATTTTAAAAAATCGGGAAAAGTTCAACCATAAAAATTTGGAGTCGATTAATTGTAATATTTCTTTTGATAAGAAAAATAAGAAATAAAAAATATTTTGGTCACATGTTTTTTCTTTTATCTGTCAACCTTGTTTACTCAAGATACTTCAACACTGTTAGAAATTACTGAATAGAGAGCTATAAAAATAAAAATAAATAAGGATAAAATGAATGAGGAACTTAATGATGGACTATTATATTGACACAAAAAGGAACGAAGTCTAAACACATAAGATAAAAAAAAGAAAAAAAAAACACATTCAAAATGAATGCAAAAAAAAATATTTTTATAAAAGAAAAGACGCGAACAATCACACACCAAAGTTTATGATTTTGTGGTGAAGAGCACACTCACATAAGTCCACAGTTATGTCTTATCATCAATGAAGTACTACAAACATTTATAAACGAATGACACGATATCTTAGAGCATGATAAAATATATAAAAGGCAAGGAGAAAAAGAAAAACCTTTACATTATTCATCAGATTGTTCATTTATACGGTGTTTGCTTTATTTATCCGTCCACGCAAACAAACAAAGAAGTTATATACTACAAAAACAAAACAAAAAGTATTTGAAAGTGAGTATTGCAAGAAGTGAAGATAAATCTCCTTAATGAATTGAATTGAGGTCATGAATAAAATCAACATAAAAATTCATTCAGAAGAACATTCATCAGTAAATGAAACGCACAATTATTAGAAAGCTCTCGTTTTTTATTTATTTTTTCAAAGCTTTATTCTAGAAATATTGTGTTTAGCTCTCTTTATTAACAAGAGATGAGGGTGATCTTAACATTTATCAAAGTGAAAATGAAAGTGCTTCTTCTTTAATAAACTCAATCCAGTTTTAGAGTCTTCAAACAGTTTTCAAAGACTTTAAATACCTGGATCATTTAGAACGAAACAAACTTTTTTGATATTTTGAAATTTAAGCCAAATAACTTTCCTAAAGCGTTAGCGAGGCATAATTTTTTGAGCTAGTTAGAATTTGACTTTACATTTTATTTTTAAATTGCCTTAGTTCGCAAGAACATTTTAAACTTAAACCTAATAACCTTGAAAATAACCGTCATTGTGAAAAATTTCGCCATTTTGATAATTTTTGAAAAAAAAAAGATTTGAAAAAATCGGATATTTTGGGTTTTGACTGTTTTCAAGCTCTGGAGCCTAATCCCTTAGCTCAATCCCTAAGCCCAATTTTTTAGCCTAATCTCTGAGCTAACAAAACAAATTATCAATTTTGAACCGTTTTTAACGGTTTTTCAGGCTTTGGAGGCTCTAGAGCCCGATCTCAAAGCTAATGAGTTTAAAATCATCCTTATGACCTCCTCTATCTAATAAAATGGGAAATTCTAACCACTGGGCGGTTTAGAAAAGTGCATTTCTATGGGACTCGTTTCATTGAATAACATTAATTTTGAAATTAACCGACATTTTGAAAATAACCACCATTTTGAAATTAACCACCATTTTGATATATAACTAAAACCGCCACTTTGAAAATTTTATTTAAAAAAAATCCGCCATTTTGAAAAAATTTGAAAATCGGACATTTTGGGCTTTTACCATTTTCAGGCTCTGGAGCCTAATTCTAGAGCCCAATCCTTGAGCCCGATCCCTGAGCCTTATCTAAGAGCTAATGAGTTAAAGTTCATTTTAGTAAACTTCTCCATCCAACAAAACAAATTAGCAATTTTTTAAAATTTTTAATGGTTTTTTAGGCTCTACAGGATCTGGAGCCCAACCTTTGAGCCCAAACTCAAAACTAATGAGTTATAAATAATCCATAAGACCTCCTCTGTCGAACAAAAAAAAACCGACCTTACTCCGATGGACCATTCCGGAGTTATGAATAGCTATCAGTGTTAGAGTGTCAGAGTGACGGAGTGACGGCGGACAAACCTTCTGTAATAGTGCATTTTTTCTTACGAAATGCACTAAAAAAACCTGATAAATTAAATCGAATACGAAACCATACAAGGAAATTTAGATTGATGATGATAAAACTTTTTAATTGCTTTTTCTTTCCATTTTTTTAACTTAACTTTTTTATTTAAATTTTCAAACATTTTTTTTACCATCACATTCATAGAAAATGAAAATGACAAGTGTCTAAAAAACACCACATAAAAATGTGTGCTTTTAATAAAATTAAGGTAGTTTTCATGATAAACTGAAAAAAAAAATATTATTTGAATTGAAGTTACAATAAAAATGTCCAAAATGTTTACTGACAATTATTTTTTTACTTTCATTGTCATCTTCATCATCGATTTAATTTAAAAAAAAAAATGAATACATAAAAATTGGAATAAAATCAATCACAAAACAAATTAATTTCGAGATGAATAAAAAAAATTTATCATTATTTGTGAGGTATTGAAGGACACCTTGAATGTCAATAATTTGAATACTGATTTTATTTTTGATGTAACAATTGTAAAAAGATTATTTTCGAATCAATATGATGAGTTTTTGATGAAATTTGTTGTGATCGAGAATTTTTCTTGGAACAATTTAAAGAGGCAAAAAAAACAAATAAATTAAATTTAATATCAGTTTTTCATCAATAAATGTTAATTTAATCATATTTGATAGACATCTTATGTTCCTTCTCTTCAAAAATAAATAAAATTTTATAATATTATTATGATTGCGATTTCCGTACCTTTTTTTATGTTATATTATTATCATTCAGGTAAAGTTTCATGTACTCTCTTAATTTTTGTGTGTGTATGTTCGTTTATATGTGTGTGTGTGTGCAGTTGTCATATATTTATTATCCCTCGAGACATTTTCATTTTGTCCTCAAATTTTTTTGTCGTCATCTTTAACATTCATTTCATTTCTTTTTTCCTTGTCTTTTCATTAATATTTTTGTTTGGTAACAAGATGTAATATTTTTTTTTGTGTTTTTACAGGAAATAACAGCATGAATTTCGGTAAAGTTACCTTAGTTGTACTCACTTATTTTGTGGTAGCTGTTACAGCAGGCGCTTTAGTGGACAATTCAACTTTATTATCTGAAGAAAAATCAATGAGAAAACTTTCAAGGAAACGACGATATATTGTGTTCCCTGTGGGCTCAAGTTTCTCGGTAAGTTTAATTTTATGATGTTTATGAACAAAAATGAAGAGGTTAGAAAAGAAACGGTAATTCTCGCATTTTATAATTTTACATAAAATTAAAAGAAAAGGAGCATCTTTTTAATTCGGTTTACGATGAAACTAAGGACACCTAAATAAATTTTTGCATTTCATTACTCAATATCTTGGCTTAATTTTTAAGAAAATATGAAGTTATGAAGAGATTAAGGCCGGCTTCATTTGCTTAACTTTTAGATATGCGCTACGTATACACTCACACAAAATAAAAATTAACCAACGCTAACCTATGTAGTGTACACGAAGCGCATAGCTAAAAGTTAAGCACCTGAAGTTACAGTAAGGCCGTCTTCAGGTGCTTAACTTTTAGATATGCGCTACGTATACACTCACACAAAATAAAAATTAACCAACGCTATCCTATGTAGTGTACACGAAGCGCATAGCTAAAAGTTAAGCACCTGAAGTCACAGTAAAGGTTTAAAATCAGTTTTTGAATTTTGAGGAATTTTCTAAACGGTTAAATTTTAGACCAATAATTTTACATTGAATTGAATTCCAATTTTTCCAGACCAATTTAACGTTGAACTCACTCTACGCATTCAATTAAAAATAGAAAATTGTATCCAAAAAAAACTTAATTGAATAATTGAAAAAGAAAAGGTTTTTTTGTTTCATTGCCTCAAAGAAAATGCCCAATTTTTTTTTATCCTTTTATTTTTAATCAATTTTCAATTTTTTTTGTATCAAAGGTGGCATGTTGTTTGACAATTGGAATGTACGGAAATCCCAGTTATGATTGGATTAGTTGGGCTATTAATTGGGGTATTGCTTACAATTTGCCTAATGAAACTTATTCGGCAACATTGCGACGAAAAGCTGAATCTGAAATGCCTCGGTCTGTGACTCAAAGAAGATTTCGACGTGACTTGTATAACCAAATTGAGATTGCAATGGATAAGTATGGCATTGAAAATGTTTTTTTTTCTTCTTTTTAATTCTATTTTAATACCATAAATTAGCATGGGCTATAATGGCAGAGAATGTATCCTGAGGGCACTTTGTGAAACTTCTCAGTTGTTTGGTAAGAAAGGATCAACAATGGTAAAAGAACTTCTTAGAACAGCATTTAGGTAATGTTATTATACATAATTGTGGTCAATAAATGAATATTAAACAAAAAAAAATTTCTTTCCAGCTTACCAACGACAAAAGTGCTACCTTTTGAACATCCAGATTTAATGAGCTACGATGAAGCATATAGAAAAGGAAAAGATAATATTTACTGTGCAATGGCGTATCCAAACTGTGGATTTTCATTACATGGAATTGCTTTGGGCAAATATTCAGATCCACCAATGAATTTCATGTAAAAATAAAATAAAAAAGGGACAAAGCAGAAATAATAAAAATTAAATGTGATATCCATAGAATTTAATGTTATTTTTTTTATTTGATTTAAATAATTACCCGTTTGAAAGAGTGGAAAAAAGGATTGATTTAGACACAGACAGAGAAAATGAAATCAAAACAAAAAATTGAGTTAAATCCGAGTAATTAAATGAAAAATAAAGGAAAATATGAGTTTAATGCGATTACTTATATAAAAAAATGTGAATTGACTGAATTTTAGACGTGTCCCAGCGAAACTTTAAAAAACGACCCTGATTATTATCGTGATTAGGGCCGACTGACAGCAAGACTTTTGGAATTCAATTTGCACATAAAAGTGTCTTATCCATTTAATGCTATTCACCTTCAATCAAAACGAAACACTTTTTGACAAATTATTGCATTGAATTTCATATCTACACAAAATAAAAGTTTACAATCAATCTACTCAACTGGGAAAAATTTGTCAATTTTAATTCTCTCACTTCTTAAAACAGAAAATTTATTATTAACACATCTTTTATTTCTTGTCATGTGAATCATCATCATCATCATTCACATTTGATTGTCAAATTATTTGCTTATAAAGTTAAGTGTTAAATGTGTTTCGTTTTTAGTATGAATTTTCTAAGGAAAAAAATATCTTACATTTCATATTTCTTGCTAAGTCAAGAACAAAAAAAAGGTAATAATAAAAACATTTTATGTGAAAAATTTGGAATGAAAAGAAAGGCGAAGATTAAATACATCATGTCATAAAGGAAATATTTGACATGCTTCTTTATATCATGTGTGTATGTGTGCGTGTGTGTGTGTGTATCTAGTTAAATTGTTAGGAACAAAAGTTTTAAAATATTTCCTGAAAAGTTCTCTTATGAAGCAAAAAAAAATAATAAATCTGTGAATGTGTGTTTGTGTATTTATAAAAGCATAAAAATATAATAAATAGTCCACTAGATCAACACACTTTATATGCTGTTTCTTCATAAAATACCGTTAAGATAGGCTTATATTTGATGTGTAAACGTGAGTTCAAAAGCAATTACCAAGAATGTGTTATTGTGAAGAGAATAAATGTTCTAATTCATCAATGTTCTTTGTGTTATATCCTATTTACAGAATCGTGATATAATTTTTAGCACCTTTGATATTAAATGAAGGTCAAAGTACTTAAATCAGAGCAATGGTCTTTGAGTTAATTTGGTTGCTTTGGTAATCGTTCTCTGAGTCTGAGTCAATCTCACTGCATATGTCGTGAAAAACTCTTAAGCCACAGTGTAAGTTGGAAACGCCCCGCAGACCACCCGCGTAATATGAAAAAACTAAAAGAATGCCCATAATACTCGAATATTTGTTCCAAATTAATTGGAAATACAATAAAAATTTCAATCGTCAAACGCCTAGGAAGTGTCAATCAAAGATCTCCGTCTGCGGACTACTGAATTATAATGCCTCTCGTCATTTTTGGCCTTTGTACCCATTTAATATCTAAACTGATGATTTTTGTTAAAAAAAACTGTAGAAAAAATAAACGAATAAAAAAATAATTCACTTCAACCTTTAAATTAAACGTGGGATTAAAAAACCAGTTCACAAACTGCCACAATTGCCAGTGCAACAAAGATAAATAACTTAAAACAGTATTTTTATTTATTTCGGTGAACACTAAAACCATAAAAAACCAACTTCAAAAACAGTGAAAATTATGTTTCTCTGTCTGACTGTACAACGGCAAAAGTTTTTTTAACTCATTAACTAGATAAAAAATAATGAAACCTTCCATCACTAATCTAATCACTCTCTGTATGCATTTTGTAGTGATTTTTTACTTTCATTTTACAGGATAACACGTGAAATTCAGTGTATGATGATAAAAATATCGCTCACAAAAGTTTTAATATTATAATTATAATATTAGGTATATTTTTCATTTTTTTCCATGTAAAAGTTTGCATTTCATGGTTTACACACTTTAAATTCTTCTCTTTTTTGTCGTACAAGAGCATGATATTAAATTTAATTTAATTCAATTTGAGGTTGAAATTCCACATTACATTTTTTTTTCTCTCACTGAGACATTTGCAGGAGAATTGACTTGATTTTAACAATTTAAATGATAGCAACGATCTCAGGAGTGAAATTTTTTTACCAATCCGTTAAATGGTCTAGAAATTATCCTAAGATAAAATCAGTGCTCTCACAGAAAAAAATTCAAAATCCATTCATGTACCAGAATTGTTTGAATTTTGCCACAAACATCACACACATTCAATATATTTCATCATCAAATAATAATAATAGCTAAAATCCTTAATATTTAGTACAAAATAACGGTAAAAAGACATTGTGATACTAAAATATACATTATGTATGTGTCTAAAGTACAAAAATGAATCATGTGTTAAAACTTGTAGAAACTTTTCCAAACCATTTTTGTCCTGTTTTACCACACACATTTCAAAAAACTTTCTCTATAATTTATAGACGTCACAAAAATAGCATTAACCCAATTTTCAGTATTATTATTTTATTTTCTCATTATTTTTTAATATGGATTCGGTCTTTGAGTTTAAATTTCATAAAATGTCTCCTTGATATGAAATTTAAATTTAGAATACTTTTCCACTGTGTAACATGAAATCCAAAATACTCATCGGACATTCTTTGCCATATTTTTGACTACACTCATCCTTATTTGCACGTGCCGCCTGAGCCCATTCATCCTCCAAATGTAACGGATATCTATTTATTTGAAAAAAACAAGGAATTACATTATTTAGTGATTATGAACTTTTAAAATGATACTCACGTGAAAATAAGTCGAAACACGTCATGTAACAAGGACTTTCCGCTGGGTAACAAAAAATGTTTGACCTCACATATTGTTCTCTGAATGCAACTTTTTGTATCAATTCCAATTCTATGAACAGTAAAAAAATTAAATTTATATTATCACTATTTAAATTATTATTACAAACAAAAAGTAAAAAAAGTTTAAAGGATAATCCGTTGCAAAAAGCACGAATATTCCAAGTAGTAAAATAATGTTTAGTGAGAGCGAGGGAGACACAAAAACGAGCAAAGTATGTTATGACAACATTTTAATAATGCAAAAACCCCTTATAAAATAAAATTATTTTGCACTTTTTACACTTAATAAAACATATGGTTTCGGGAAAAGTTTTATATGAAAATGCTTATGCACATACACACACACACTCATGCTCAAAGTATTTATTGACTGTAATATTTGCAAGGTTTTAAAATCGTGTATATAATTCACTAAATCAGGCAACACACAGAAAAAAAGAGGAGATGAAAAAAAATATTCTGCAGTAGTGTAGCAGATGTCACTTAGTAACGGTAATGCTTTGAAGGGTCTCCTTCCACACACACATACACACACACAAATTTTATATATTTATTTATTATAGAAAAGTACTTTTTTTATATTTAACATAAGTTTCTGCATGCATTTGTAATGTGGCGCATATTATTTTGAAATATTCAAAGCAAGGAAAAGTGTGTGTGTGTACTTTTTATTATGATTATTATGATAAAATTTATCTTAAAATATCTACAAGAAGAATGTAGTAAAAATGCATCAAAAGTTTTTAATATTGAATGAATGGGATTCAATAGAGTGGGATAAGATACGTTGCCATAACTTGAGAAATCTCAACACTTTCAATGAAATTTTGATCCAATCTATCATTCTTCTAGCATTCAAACTCATACGATTTTGTTTTTCACGGAATTCGAAAATAAGTGTATTGTTGAAAATTATTCATAAAAGAATATCTTTTCAAACTTAAAAAAAACTTTTCTTTCTTTCTTTTTTTGATTTACACACATCACACTTTTTTTTCATGGAATTACTTTGAATTTAACAGCATATGTGAAAATTGTTGAAACACCCCAAGAAAGATTCAATAAGAAAATTCCTCATCGATTTACTTACTTTTTGAATCCTGCATGAATAATTTGATATAAATCTTGTCTATCCTTTTGGGCATAAATGTTGTCCCAGCGCGAATCGACATCAATATTATTTAGCGTTTCCTGCTCCTCGTTAACCCGCATCGACCTGCCTCGTGGATAATAATACTGATTTTTATTTGAAAATTTGTTTTTGTGTCCCAACTGATTATATTTGGTCCAAAAATTAGGATCCATGTAATTGTAAGTGCTAATGTTCGAAGGCTTCATTTAAAAAAAAATGATCAATTTTTATTTAGTTCAAAGTAAATTTGTTAACTTACACTCCAACTTCTATGTTTAATATCAATTTGATTTTTTATATTTTGTATAACGTCGTCTTTCCATCCACTTTCAGGTACAAAGAGTTCTGGCTGTTTACTCTCATGATGCCCACTTTCAGGTACAAAAAGTTCTGGCTGTTTACTGTTATGATGCCAACTTTCAGTTGCAGTATGTTCAAAATGATGGTCCTCGATAAAATGAATTGGTTTTGTGGGTTTTGGTGTTAAAAACAAATTGTACGTGGAATATGATGGTTTTCTGAATTATTTCAATGTTTTTTGAATGTTAAATGGAAATTTACAGTTAAAATACTCACTTTGGTTCAACGAGCCATGGAGGGATGAGTGGTTTAACCTTATTTTTACCGAACAACAGATCCTTAGCCTGTGAAAATACCCTCGACTCAAATGGTAATGGCCAGAAAATGTCTAACTCTAGTATCCAATTAAATCCACGGGGAAAACCTGCTACAATTTGTTTGCCAAAGTAACACGTATTCTGTATAAAAATTTAAAAATTAT
>LN483521.1:32392-352778 GCA_900002565.1 Culicoides sonorensis | reverse complement strand
CTTGTATCAGGGTTTTTCGATTGGACCCTCCAGAGGGCGCTGAGGGGGCTTTTTGTGGAAATTAGGTTGGTTTTTAGACTTTCCTGAAAAAAATTCCAAGAACAAAGTCGTTGATGATTATACAGATCGATAGAGAATAAAAAAATACAATTTCTTGTATCAGGGTTTTTCGATTGGACCCTCCAGAGGGCGCTGAGGGGGCTTTTTGTGGAAATTAGGTTGGTTTTTAGACTTTCCTGAAAAAAATTCCAAGAACAAAGTCGTTGATGATTATACAGATCGATAGAGAATAAAAAAATACAATTTCTTGTATCAGGGTTTTTCGATTGGACCCTCCAGAGGGCGCTGAGGGGGCTTTTTGTGGAAATTAGGTTGGTTTTTAGACTTTCCTGAAAAAAATTCCAAGAACAAAGTCGTTGATGATTATACAGATCGATAGAGAATAAAAAAATACAATTTCTTGTATCAGGGTTTTTCGATTGGACCCTCCAGAGGGCGCTGAGGGGGCTTTTTGTGGAAATTAGGTTGGTTTTTAGACTTTCCTGAAAAAAATTCCAAGAACAAAGTCGTTGATGATTATACAGATCGATAGAGAATAAAAAAATACAATTTCTTGTATCAGGGTTTTTCGATTGGACCCTCCAGAGGGCGCTGAGGGGGCTTTTTGTGGAAATTAGGTTGGTTTTTAGACTTTCCTGAAAAAAATTCCAAGAACAAAGTCGTTGATGATTATACAGATCGATAGAGAATAAAAAAATACAATTTCTTGTATCAGGGTTTTTCGATTGGACCCTCAAGAGGGCGCTGAGGGGGCTTTTTGTGAAAATTTGGTTGGTTTTTAGACTTTCCTGAAAAATTTCCCAAGGAACAAGTTGTTGATGACTATACAGATAGTTAGAGGGCTGAAAAATACAGCCGTTCATACCGGGGTTTTCCATTTGGACACACCAGATGGCGCTGGTGGCCATCTTAGTGATTTTTTGGAGGTTTTTAGACTTTCCTGAAAAATTTAATATGGGAAAAGTCGTTGATGAGTATGAAGATAGTTAGAGGGCTTAAAAATACAGCCGTTCATATCGGGGTTTTCCATTTGGACCCACCAGATGGCGCTGGTGGCCATTTTAGTGATTTTTTGGAGGTTTTTAGACTTTCCTGAAAAATTTAACTAGGGCAAAGTCGTTGATGAGTATGAGGACAGTTAGAGGGCTTAAAAATACAGCCGTTCATACCGGGGTTTTCCATTTGGACCCACCAGATGGCGCTGGTGGCCATTTATGTGATTTTTTAGAGGTTTTTGGACTTTCCTGAAAAATTTAAATAGGGCAAAGTCGTTGATGAGTATGAGGATAGTTAGAGGGCTTAAAAATACAGCCGTTCATACCAGGGTTTTCCATTTGGACCCACCAGATGGCGCTGGTGGCCATTTTAGTGATTTTTGGAGGTTTTTAGGCCTCCAGCGCTATCTGGTGGGTCCTAATGGAAAACCCCGGTATGAACGGCTGTATTTTTCAGCCCTCTAACTATCTGTATAGTCATCAACAACTTGTTCCTTGGGAAATTTTCAGGAAAGTCTAAAAACCAACCAAATTTTCACAAAAAGCCCCCTCAGCGCCCTCTGGAGGGTCCAATCGAAAAACCCTGATACAAGAAATTGTATTTTTTTATTCTCTATCGATCTGTATAATCATCAACGACTTTGTTCTTGGAATTTTTTTCAGGAAAGTCTAAAAACCAACCTAATTTCCACAAAAAGCCCCCTCAGCGCCCTCTGGAGGGTCCAATTGAAAAACCCTGATACAAGAAATTGTATTTTTTTATTCTCTATCGATCTGTATAATCATCAACGACTTTGTTCTTGGAATTTTTTTCAGGAAAGTCTAAAAACCAAACAAATTTTCACAAAAAGCCCCCTCAGCGCCCTCTGGAGGGTCCAATCGAAAAACCCTGATACAAGAAATTGTATTTTTTTATTCTCTATCGATCTGTATAATCATCAACGACTTTGTTCTTGGAATTTTTTTCAGGAAAGTCTAAAAACCAACCTAATTTCCACAAAAAGCCCCCTCAGCGCCCTCTGGAGGGTCCAATCGAAAAACCCCGATACAAGAAATTGTATTTTTTTATTCTCTATCGATCTGTATACTCATCAACGACTTTGTCCATATTAAATTTTTCAGGAAAGCCTAAAAACTCACCAAAGAGAGCTGATTTTGTCGTTTACACGGAGAAAAAAATTGGAAAAAAGCAAAAAAAAAAAGTCAGGGTAAAAGTCGTTGATGACACTTGGATCGTGTCGAGAAGGGTCTGGGGGGTCCGAAAAACCCCTCCCCGAGGCTGACAAGGTCGTTGATGAGGTCGTTGATAACTTCAGTCTAGTGAAAATGGAGAGTGAAACGTAGAATAGAAAACTCAGGAAATCAATTCTTGACCGCCACAGACTGTGGAAATAGTTGCAGGGTCCAGCTCTAGACTAAGAAATGGTTGCAGGGTCGGTTTACTAAGTTAAGTTGCCTTGGAATTATAGCCAAGTTGACTTACAGTCAAGAGAAAAAGCCCAAGCAGACATAGGTGTAGTTTTTCAGTAAAAACACAAATTTACGGTGAGTGAGAGATTTTTTATTGCTATTCATAAAATGTGACTTGTACTTTTATTTCCTATTTATTTTTCATTTATTATTCATTAAATTATCCAAAATTTTAGTATTCAAACACAATTCATTCTTTTAAACGACCTTCATAGAATCAGCAAACACCTTGATATTTTTTCTTTAATTTTTTAAACAAAAAAAATCATTTAAGCAACTTTACCTGAGAATTCCACCAAATAAATAATAATAATTTATAATTGAATTAAATTAACAGTGATTGATAAAATTTTGACAAGAAACTATTATGATTTAAGCTTAACCGGATTAAATTTATAGATATTTGTCTTACCTCTAAATCACATAATTTTTTTAATTGTTTTTGTTATTCACTTAATTAGAGATTTATTTACTGATAATGTCATTATTGGTCACAAAAATTAAAACAAAAAAATTACAGTATGTATTTAATACTAATCAAAATTAAAAAGGTTTTCATGCCTGAATAATGTCACTGTATTTTTATTATATTTCATGTCCAAAAATTTAAAAGCCACGCTTTCCGTGATTAAACTCAGCTGGTTTTGTGAGACACGAAATAACACTAAATCGATTTTGAATGGAAAATTATAATTTGGCTTTTATTAATAAATATGTGAAATACACAGTTTAAATCTCGAAAAGCACATTAGTGCACGAATTATTACCTTTTTTTTTTTCATTATCGGTTTAAAATTGACATTCAATGAGTATAAAAAAAATTGTTCTTGAACTGATTTATTCTTTTCTTGTTGTTATTATTTGTAAGTTAATTAATTATGTTTTTCAATAATATAGATAATGTTACTCGATATGAAATACATAAAGTAATTTATTATATCAACTGAATTTTAAATGTTTTGTTTCCATGTATTTTTTAAGTTGAATAACGAGATTTTAATGTGAATTTTTTAAATGAAATCTAAAATTAGGATAAAATACAAGTTTTTCATTGACAACCCCGCAAAAGATTTTAAAAAATTGGAAATATATGAATGAACTCAATTAATTGCAGGTCACATATGAAAAGAACTCTTTAAGCTTTTGGTTTGATGTGTAACGAGAGTAAATAAGAATAAAGTTACATCTTTAATGCTTTGATACAATTTGTGGCTCGTTCAATGACTTTTTAGTGGTATTAATTACTTCTAGAAACACTGTAAGTACATTTCTTACTTGTCCAGTCCCTCACGTATTTGTAGGTGACGATGCTTTTTCCTTCAGACCGGATTTGATAAAGTTATTTGGTTAGACAATTTAGAATAGAATTTGAGTCTATAATTAAAACTTTCTCGAGCAAGACGTGTAATTGAAAATGTGTTTGGAATTATGTCTTCAAGATTTCGCGTATTGAGATCGCCGATTTTAATAAGCCTTGAAAAAGTACGAATCATAACCAGGACATGCTCAGCTTTGCATAACTTTTTAATGAAGGGTAATAGGGCAATGTATGCTCCACATGGTACTTTTGATCATTATGATGAATATGGAACTTGCATTAATGGGCAGAGGCGAAATGAAAGTTCAACAAACTCGTTTTTTGACTTGGAAGCTAACAATAGACGGTAGACGTATGCGTCAGGAGTTTGAACAATGTTTTATAATAAAAGGCGAACACTCGTTCAAATAATATTTCAAAGTTGGATTTTCCAGTTGTTTAAAAGTTGATAACTTTTAAAGCCCCGAAATTCCTTATTGACAGTTAAATATGGATTAACAGCAAACAAAACAGTATAAATAAAATACTTTTCAATTTTGAATCTGACAAGCTGGTTTGTTCCTCCTCGGCTGCCTGCAGAATCGTTTGTAGTACTTCTAAGTAGTTGGTTTCTTTGCAGCTTGTCCAGATTTTGTAGTGTTGGCCTTTATATGATTCAAGCGGAATTGAATTGTCTGCAAGTCTTTGGCCATTGGAAGTTGCTGTCAAAAACAGGCTCGTTCTCTTTTTTCCACCTCGCCTTTCGTTATGTGCGATTTTGTAATCAATATGAGAAGCGTCCTACAAAAGTGCTGAAATTTCTACCACATCAATTAATTAACGTCACTAATTTTTAATTGAATTCAACAACACCAATTTTAATAAAATGCTGAACAGATCTTTTTAGTGGAAAATATTTATAAAGTAGGTCCTGTAAAGGATTTAAAAAAGATGGTGGTCTTACCCTAACTCCTTAATCAAAAAACGATTTTACAAACGAGACTTATGATAGCGTGTTCGAAGGTGCTTATAAAAAAATATGATTTACAGTGTAAGGATTTTTTATCTTCACTTATATGAAGAAAATATATATTTTCGCAGTTCATATAAAATATCAAAATAAAGTGACCTTGTTACAAATCAGTGTAATGCAGTTCAATTAGTTTTGCATTTAACTGTACTAAAAATGCCAAAAATAAAAAATTTACACAGCGTTTGTAGAACATGACATTAAGCTCCTTTTGCACACAACAAACAAAAAAAACAACAAAAAAATCTTGTAATGTTGAATTGACATTCAGTTGACTTTTATAAAATATTTACACGATATCTTGTCTAGTTAAACTCATTTGATGAATGAAACAGACTGCTTTAAGATTTCGCAATTTCGTTTTTAATTTACATGTTTTCTGTTTTTTGCAATAATCCTGAAAAAAAACAAAAAAAAAATAATATAAACAAAAATTCTGGGTCAATTAACTTTAAAATATTTCAATTGAGACTTTTAAAAAATTACAAAATTGACTGCCTGTGTAGGTGTCTTGTTTTAAAAATATACGTTTGTTTCAATTTAGATATTGGCATCACGCATTAGAAATCTATTAACGTCAAATTTTATTCGAATATTAATAATTTTCAATTTTTAAACAGAAAATCCAAATTAAAGTGTTGAAAAAATGCTTTTCCACAAATTGGTTACAATGTTAACAAGATAAGACGTGATCAAGATACACAAACATGCAAATTTAGAGTTATCGACATCAGGTCAAAAATGAATCTATTTAAAATTAAATAATAATATTTAAATTTGAGTACAAAAATTTTAATGAATTATTAATCTGACATGCAAAAATTAATTATTAATGCATTTTTATTTTAACAAGTTTTGTTTAATCATGTTCTCATGTGAGGTAATTTGGAACACAAAAATTTAAATTCTTATCTTTACATTTAAAAGGACAAAATCTTGCAAGCCTACAATTATGATAGATTTCATAACCTAGATTTGGTTGCATTTTTAAGTAAGTTTTAAAGCCATAAAAGTTTTACAATTATGATATGAAAGGGGCGTTTTATATAGATACTAAAAAAATGTTTATCCCTGTAAAAAATAAATTTGAAAAGAAGCATATGAACATATACTCAAACAGCAAACGTATGTATGCTAAATGAGCTAATGTTTTCTTTGCTCATCCGGCAAATGAATGTTTGCCAAATTGGCTACTCTTGAATAAATGGATAGTATACATTTTCTTTTTGAAATGTTATATTTTGAGAAATATTTGTCGTAGAAAAAATTCTAAATATGTTTTGGAAACGACAGAAAAATATCTTTTAGAATCTTATACAATATTTGTAAATAAGATTAAATTATGGAGCGAAAATCATTTTTTCATAAAAATTTGCAGAAATTGATTCAAACTGATATGAAAAAATTTGACATATATGTCATAGAAAAAATCTAAAATATGTTTTGGAAACAACAGAAAAATATCTTTTAGAATCTTATACAACATTTTAATATTTGTAAATAAAATTGAATTTTAGAACGAAAATTGTAAATTTTTCATACAAATAATAACAAATTGATACAAACCAAACAATTTTGTTGAACACTCATGTTTTTGCTGATTCATACAGGTGCCTTGCATTACTCAAATATTTGGTACGTATTAAATTTTATTTATATTTTGATGAAAGTATGAAAAAATTACAATTTTCGTTCTAAAATTCAATTTTATTTACAAATATTAAAATGTTGTAAAAGATTCTAAAAGATATTTTTCTGTTGTTTCCAAAACTTATTTTAGATTTTTTCTATGACATATATTTCCAATTTTTTCAAAAATTATTTTTACAAATGTAAAAATATTCTAAACGATATTTTTTTGTCGTTTCCAAAACATATTTAGAATTTTTTCTACGACAAATATTTCTCAAAATATAACATTTCAAAAGAAAATGTATACTACACATTTATTCAAGAGTAGCCAATTTGGCAAACATTGATTTGCCGGATGAGCAATAGACATTAGCTCATTTGGCATACATACGTTTGCTTGTTCAGCGTACATACATTTGCTTGTACGGCATACGTACATTTGCTGTTTCAGTATATGTTTATATGCTTCTTTTCAAATTTATTATTTACAGGGTATTTATGAATGTGCTTTATATAAATTTTTATTTTTCAATGTAAGGCATTTTACATTTACGTAAAATGAATTAAATTTATAAAAGTACTTAATTCAAGGTTAAGTCAAAATCTATAACTCCAGAGACACTGTATCAACACCTAGGATATTGTAACAAGTTAAGCATTTGGTCAAAGTATTTGTTTATTAACTTTATTTTTATATTAAATTTTTATTATTTATTACTAACAAGATCTAGAAAGATAAATCATAAATAAGAATTAATGAATCAATGATAAATACAAATATAAAAAAAACGTAAGCAGTAGGTCCGGCAATGTGTCATTTACTTGTTAATTGATTGCATTGTGCTTGTTTGTGCTCCGTCAGTTAAGAATGGTAAACAATTAATATAAATCGCTTGAAACAAAAAATTTAGGAGCTGTATAAAAAAAGAATGATATTTTGAATAGCTTTAATTTAAGATCTGAGATCAAACTAGGGCCTCAAAACTTTCCAATTAAGTAATGTGAACAAACATTATGTATCCTAAAATGATCATGCCATTTTATTGGTTCGGCTATGGTTTCAAAGGACTCTTAATATAGCATTAAGTTTTTATTCAATTTTTATTCTAGCTTTTGGTTGAGGACTTGTATACTACACAAGACGCGCTTCATTCTTCCAAAAGAAGTGAGAAAAACAATTTTATTTTCGCTGTTTTAAAATCGATTGACTTACATGATTGAGATCTAGGGTAGTTCTTTTGTATCGAGATTGAGTAATCTCCAAAGAGTACAGAACAGGGCAGTTTGCAACATTTCCAATTTACCTTATCTGAATTCTTGCTTTGATTTAATGGAAATCCTTATGAAGGAATCTTACCAATACAAGGCTTATATGAGATGTCCTTATCAAAAAGTGTGTTTAAGTCTCTCAATGGCTCACTTCATACAAGGTCTAAATTTACGACTGCATCTCATGAGAATGTCTGTAGAAACAGAGACTTTCTTTTGAAACCAAGATGCAGATTAGAACTCTGTAGAGCCAGAATTTCTTTTTTTGGTCCTGATGTCTTCAACAACGTTCCTAACTTATGTAAGTCAGCACCTGACAGTCATAACTTTAATAAAATAATTCGAGCTCACATTTCTCAGAATCTTAACAGACACCTGAGATATTGATAGTCTTTTATATCTATGCTTGTTGGTGGGTTGCAGTGAAAGCCGGCGCTTCCTTCTTATCAGCAAACTATCTTTTATTTCTTCTCACTAAATTTCTACTAATCTTTCATTTTCCATGTCAATATCACGTTTTAATTATGAAGTATCGGGATGGGATAAGGGTGGCCACTTCTTCAAAGCGTAAGCACTAAAGTGGCTTGCTTTTTCTACTCCATTGGGAGTTATTTCTTCACAGTATGGTTTTATGGAGCGAAACAGCCTCTTGTATTTCCTCACTTGTTTACCCTCCTTGATGTAGCTTTAAATGAGTCTGACCAGGAGCTCTATTTGTTCGGATTCTGATGTTTGATGAACGGACAGCACCTGGACTGAACTTATTTCAGCCCTTATTGTACTTTAAATTTTTCATTTTACTATGATAATTTACATAAATCTAGTGTTCTCAATATGTGACATGTAAAATTCCATGCATGTACTTGCATGTTTTATGTCGACATACATGTTAACATGTACTGCATGTAAAAAAAACACAAGGATTTCTAAAACCTAAGTCAAAAGAACTTATCATTTGAAAATCAGAATGTTTTTATCGTTCTATGTTTTCATACAGAAATGCGGAGCTGCGAAGCAGCGGAGCATTTGTAATCAGAATGATTTTTTATCTCTCTATGTTTTTCATACAGAAATGCGGAGCTGCGAAGCTGCGAAGCAGCGGAGCATTTGTAAACAGAATGATTTTTTATCTCTTTATGCTTTTCATACAGAAATGCGGAGCTGCGAAGCAGCGGAGCATTTGTAATCAGAATAATTTTTTATCCCTCTATGCTTTTCATACAGAAATGCGGAGCTGCGAAGCTGCGAAGCAGCGGAGCATTTGTAAACAGAATGATTTTTTATCTCTTTTTTAAAAGCAAAGAGAGATAAAAAATCATTCTGATTACAAACTAAGTATATAAAAAGATAGAGAATTTGAGAGATAAATAAACTTCAAAAATTTTGATATCAAATTATTAACCTAATTATAATTAATCAATTAGATTAACAATGAAATAAACTTTTGAACTTTGAAGCAATACAAATTTTTAAAATCTTTTGCTTTAATTTTTTTTCCATGTCGACATGTTAATTTTGATCTACATATATGTCGACATATATGTTAACATATTATATGTCGACATGTTCACTTGAGAACACTACATAAATCTTTTTCAAAACTTATCAAAATTATTAATTTGTGGTGATAATTTACTTGTGACAGATTTTGCTTTCTTAATTTAATTTTTATAATTTATGGTTCTTGATTGAACAATATTCACTTTTACATTTTACATAACAACAACAAAAATGAATCACCACATCCTACAATCTTGAAAGACAAGTACCTTTCTTTTTTATGTTTTTTTTAAGTAAAAAAAATACCTTATTAAGGTTTTTTATAAGCAAATTTGTAAGGAACATTTTATCCCTTTCACTTTCAACATTCTGCACTTATATTTCTTGTTTTGTTTTTATTCTGTATTGCACGCTTCACCAAAAAAATATCTCACATGCTCTTAATTTTTACTTTGAACCAATAAAAAATCCTGTCACCAAGCAAAAATTAAAAAAAAAACACTTTTCACTCTTATTTAATGTTGATACAATTTTTACGCCCAAAAATATGAAAGTTGTCTTTCTCAAAAATAAAAGAGACCTGATCGACTTGCTCTTATGTGAAAAGTAAAAAATGTAAAATAAAAATTGATTAACAATTAATACATTTAAAATTATAATAATTTTGATAGACTTTCATTACTTTTATTACTTAATTGTGAATGGTTTTAAAATGTAAAAGAGATTAATTTTTTAATCAGATTAATTTCACCTTAAAATAAAGGCTTGTTACCGTAAAAATATTTGAACAAATTAATTTTTTGAAAAAATTATGCGGAATTTCCCATGAAATATTTTAATTTAATTTGAAATTTCAGCATAATACTTAGCATAATTGTTAAGATTCGAAATAGAATCAGCTTAGAATTCTTTCAATAAGCTGACGTTACTGAGGTTACTCTGATTTCTGTTACAATTTATGTGTTCATATACAAAATCTACGTCATCAGTATGCGATTAAGACACATGTACCATAAAAATGAAAGTAAATTTTCGAGTCAAATGTCATTCAACTAACAAAAAAAACTTCGTAAACTGTATCAAGGGTAATTAAATTACAAATTTTTGTGAGTTATTTATTTTAATGCAGAAAAAAGTCTGGCAAGAAATTGTAGACATGCGGAAATTTATCTACTTTACAGGTTTTTCTAGATTATAACTACCGAAATTTGTAAAATGTCAATTATTTGAAAATTCGGTGTTAAAATTTGTAACTCAATTATTTGAAGGTATTTTTTAATCATGATTTGTTGAACTATTTTGTGAAAAAATACTTACCGGATTGTGATGTTTCAACCGCAGCAGCTTTTACCACGAGGGGCACGAAGCATGCGTCTTGCATCCGGTTTTTTGCTTTGCTCGCGTGGGCGCACTTCTGTTGGACATGCTCCTACTGAATGCCCTATCGGTCTCCAGATAGAATGAGAGGCGATAGTTAGTTCCACTCAGTGTGAATCCACTGAAAACAGAAGTAGTTGTATTTACCCAGAAAAGAAAGTATAAAGACGGTCTTCAGTCACTGAAATTATTTGGAGAAACATTGAAATACTCAGAACATGTATGATTTTAGACTCTAAATTGAGATTACACTAACATTTAAGATATTTAATCAAAAGATCGACTACTGCTATTTAGACTTGCAAATCGAAAATTGGGATAAAGTTGTTGTTCCCTTCTGAGGTACACTGGAAAGAATAAACCTTATAAAAAATGATATCGAGGAAGAATGCTTCACTAATAGGTCTAAGACTGAAGCGGGGACTGGCTTTGGTATTTACGGGAGAGATACAAATTGGTCATTTTACGATAGCGTGGAACACTCTGTAACTGTTTTTCAGGCTAAGATGTAAGCCATTAAAGTATGCTGTGAATATAGGATATCCAAAGAATACACATACAGAAACATAGTAATAGCGTCGAAGTAAGTCTTCTCTTGAGGCCTTATCTCAATCAAAAATAAAATCTCGTCAAACATGGAGATGTCTAAACTTCAAAGTATCAGTCGTAAAATTTGTCATTATTAAATGGGCGAGTCCCTTGAATACTTAGCTTTTAATCAATCAACTCAAACTAATTTCCTTAAAATCAATAGCGATAATTTAATTGAAAAATTAAACTTGACCTAATGTAGCCAGGTAAGATAATTAACGTTTTTTTTTCACTTTTTGAAAAGGGTTCCACTAAAAAGTCATTTTACGTTGACAGTTCGGGTGCAGTATGTCAAAGTCACGTGCTAAAAAATTTCGATTTACCCCAAAAATTAAATTTTTAACAAGTGACATATCAAATATTTGCTTAAAAGTTACACAATTTTAAATTAAGGAATTAATTTTTTTTAAAATTAATCTCTAATAACTCGATAACACAAAATTTACATGTTACATGACATCTTTGACCAATAAAGTTAATCAATTGAGTGTAAACATATTAAATCATATTAAGCCCCTTTTCAAATTAAAAACAAAAAATGTCAACTTTGCATTAAATTACTTGGAAAAAGAGGGTTTATCATGCAACAGTAATTAAGTGTGTTGTTGTAAAAACAAAAGCAGGCACGTAAGTCATTTAAAATTCATGGGAGAAATTACATCAAAGCAAAAAAAATTATTAATATTATTTTTGAACGACAACATTCATCGCTTGATCAGGTTATTTCTTTGTATGTATAACGATATCTATTTGTTTTAAATCTGTTTGGCTTTTTTTGTCCCTTAAGCGATTACTTTTTTAAATTGGCAATTTTTTATTTAAACGAGCAATTATATAATAGAACATTTTGGGTCTTACTTTTATGAAATGAGACAATATTTAAAAAAATTTCGTTTTTTTTTTTTGTTTAAAAATAAAATAGAAAAAAAAGGAAATTATTATTTGATTTAGTAGCAATTTAAAGTAGAGCTTAACATTAAAAGAGTGATACAATAATTTTTTTTGAACACCTGAAGCGATTCAGTTTAAAATTTTTTATGAATTTAATTTCAAATGACATTTTTATGATTTTTTGTTTGAGGCATGAAATTTTGCATAGATCTTATTGATAAAAGTGTGACCGCAAGTATTGACTTTAATTATATGAGTTTGAGTTGTTAATTCTCATTCACACCTTTAAACGACGGAACAAGTCTTTCAAGATCATGGAGTTGAATAAGTTGTAAAAATATTCAGATTGATTGAGAAAATCATTAATCACCGACAATTTTTTTTCTTTTTTTAAATTATTATATAACAATTTGTTTATGTTGATTGATTGTGATAGAATGCTATTTATCATTGATTTTGGCACGAATTTAAATTTAAATTTAAATGCCTTTCAAAAATTGAAGGGATACAAAGAAAAATATTAAAGCCCACTATTTCTACTTCCTTCCTTAGGGTTATCAAGTATTTTTGCTCATTGGAAGATAGGATTTACTATAAAGTAGTTTAAATGTAGTCTAGAGTTCACTAGAGTTTCTATGAACATTATGTTAAGGCGACGCCTTTTGAAAAGATTCTACCGTGCTAAGATTTCCTATGAATTTAAAAAGCTTCAGCGATTTTAAATGCATTTCCTTTTTAATTTCCCTTTATATTCTGCCTTACGGTCTCTTTAATGAAAATAAAGTGAAAATTCAAAGGCTCCAAATGCCTTCAAGACTCCAAAAAATTATTCAAAAGAAAGTGTAAAGAGCAGATACGGTTATAATTTATTGTTTTTAAACGCTAAAATGTATGCAATGCATTTTACACAGTTTTTATAATTTTCTGCTGGGTTCGCCGAACCTGTGCTTTAGTGTAATCGTTCGTTTTCGTCGTCTGTTTGTATACGTCAAAAACGTTACGAACGCTAGGAAAATAAAGATATTGAGGGAAAAGTGTTACTGTAATACTTATAAGAACTCATAAGGAAACGCCTTTTAAATTCTTAGAAACTTTCAACAAGGTCAAAACTCGTATTAAAGCACTTTCGCAAAAAGCATTAAACATCATAAATTTAAAATGAATAAATTGAGACTGGGACTTACATGATAAAAAGGTTTCCATACGAAATTTTTATTCATGGAAAGCTAAAACTCTCTTGTAATGAAATTCAAATAAAATTTTCAATTCAATGCATTTTTAATAAAGTTCTTATTTCAATAATTACCTTGCAGCATCGTAGAGCGAGTAATAAAATCAAATTTTATGGACTCCCATTAAATTTTTAAATTATTCAACATAACACATAACCATACGAAAAAAATTAGATGCAATAATCTTAACATTATTACATTATTTTGCTCTGTAATAATAACATTTACTTATAACTGTAATCCTACGCATGATTAACTAATAGGAACAACAAATAAAAAGAACATAAAAACAAATACTGGACTTTAAAGATCTGTCACGGTATTTAAGTTTTCTGTTTTTCATATGCCCGAAAATTATCTCATTGATGTTATGTAAAATTTTAATATAAATTAACGATGAAGGAGTTAAGATGAATACACAATTCACCGAAAAGTATGCAATAAACTTGACAAAACGTAACGCTTCAACTTGTTTTGTCCTTTTTTAACTGAAAATTTTCCATTTGCACTTTACCATTCTTTAAAAAAAAACTTAAAGTTTATTTTTTAGGTATTTTATAAGTTTCAAGTCAAATTCGTTCAACCATGAATGATAGATTGCATACCTTTAGGTGGCAATTAACATTTTTAACATTATTATCAAATTAATTCATTATTTCATTAAAACTATTCAATGAAAAAAATATCAATATTTCGCGTGACAAATTTCAACATAACTTTGTCCAAACCCTTTTCTTATTATTATTACTAATTATGTTCTAACAACTTCTTGCAAAATTAATTTTTTTTTCTCTTAAATATCATTGAAAATTAAACTTTTGTATAAATAAATTGCATGAATATTAAAAAAGATCTAGTAAATAATAATAATTAAATAAATAACTTAAAACTACGATAAAAAAATACTCTGTAATATCAATTCAAAAAAGCATTTTATAAATTTAATGAGTGTGTACTGACATTGCACATGTCGTTTAAAGTTGAATGTGAAGTTGTGAAAGAAACATCTGAAATATGTGTTGCATGTCACCTGATTAGTCTTTTTTTTTCTTCCATTCATTTTTTAATGATTTTAACAACGAAAAAAACGACAACCAAATATTTTTAATTACGAGATATCTCTTAATTATTTTTGTATTTGTATGATGGTGGTCTGTTTCCCATATTTATTTTAATGAAAATAAAAATATAAATAAATAATTAATAATTAGAATGAATTAAGAAGCCGGACAAGAAAAAAAATATTTCAATTGAATATGTATCCGGATTTTTTTTGTATCTCTTTTGTACATGGGCAAGGTATCAATTCAATAACGATTTATCTACTTTATGATATTTTCATTGATTATCCCAAATATAGGCTGGGTCATACCTGTTAAATGACTTTTAAAATACCGTTTAATATCTGTATGAAATTTATAATTTTTCAATTCATTAATTATATATAGAAATTAATCAGATTGGTTTTGTCGATAAGAATCGCTCGTTATGGAGATATTGTAAAAAAATAATTGAAAAATTTAATTTTCAAATCGTTTAAGCGCATTTGAGTGGTCAATGGCTGAAGGAAGGCCTTGTGGTTTTGGGTTGAGAGTGTTTAGTCAGCTTGTAGCATTACATTGATATCAACCTTACACGGTTTGGGAAAGGAGCTGATCTTACAAATATGGCCTTAACTATTTTAAAAAAAAATTTCAACGACTAGAGAGATATGAAAGCGAGGTAAGATTGGAGACTGAATCTAATGGGATCTCCTTCCAAAGACTTTATAACTTACACTAAGAAAGAGGTGAAACTATTCTTAAAATGAGTAGGTCGAATCGAAGAAACTTTATAGAACTAATTACGGGCCATTTTGATCTGAAAATTTTTTTTTATAAGTTTAGCAGCAGTGAATCAAGTATTTGAAGACTATGTTTCGAGCTAGGTGGAACGGCTAAACATATACTGCGCGGATGTGAGGCTATAGCCAGAATAAGGCTCCCACACTTGAGCGATAGATTTCCAAATCCTGAACCATTAGCAAGATTGACAGAAGAAATCGTCATAAGTAGATCAAAATCAATTCTTGGATTGTTCAAAAGATGTTAATGATGTCTACACCCTGAAGTTTTGTTTTCATCACTTGTGCTTCCAATAATTGATTATTGTAGCGTATTATGGATGCCTAACTATCAGATTGACTATGCCAGACTGGAGTCAGTTCAAAAGCAATTTTTGCTCTGCTTTTTGAGAAATTTTGATTAGCGAAGGTTTCAACTCCCTCCATATAATCACAGGTTGAATTTGCTTGAAATGATCACAATTCGAGACAGACAACGATTGAACTGCTGTTCGTTCGATCATGATGTTCTAAACCACAGAATCAACTCTAGTCAATTAACCATCAGTATTCAAATTAGAGAAAGAAGTCATCACCTGAGGAAGCAACGAACTGTACAAGAGACCAACTGGTTTGAGTCTTTTCTCCTGGGAGGACCTTTTGGGGGTGCAGTTAGTTGAATGTAGTCTTTATTAGACGAAAGATAAATAAAAAAAGGAAAATCAGTTCCTAAAATCCTGAACTGTCAAACCTAAGCCAAATTCATTGAAACAAACGCATTTTTTTCGCAATATGTCAAAATTATAATCACACGCTAGATTATTATGATCACAATAATTACATATTATGCGTATTCATATTTGATCGTGATATCCTTGAGGCGTTTAAAGAACTGTGCTACTTTTAGTTCACATATGATCGAATAAGCATTACCCTATTTATGAAAAAATAGAAATACTTCTAAATTTACATAGACAGATTTCCGTATTCCATAAAAAAATGCAGGTATCACCCATAAAGTACCCATAACGAAACTATTACAATAATGATTTTACAATTACATTGATCGACGGAATTCCATCATATCACACATGTAACCGTTTGTTTCAATGTCATTGTTTCAACCCAGCCCCAAAAACTTGAAAGTGAAAACAACAAAAAATACTTTAATTGTTATTCTTTTTTGTACCAAATTGAGATCAATTGCTTTTTAAAGTTAAATTTTTGAGGGTCATTGCTACTCATATTCAGTATTTAATTATTTTTATTTTTTGTTTCATTTCTTCAATATGTGAATTTATTTTTTTTTTTGTTTAAAAAAAGAAGGAGGTAGACCGATATAATTTACAGGTCTCTTACAATAAAAATGATTACAATCATTATTTGTTATTTTTCGCATGAAATTTAAATTAAAGTTAATTTTAATTATATTAAATGTTTTAAATTTATGTGTTTTATTGTTGTTATTATGAATAATATTGTATTTAAGTGCACATTCGGGAGCGCACACCTTTTCATTGTTTTAGTGTAACATACAAAAAAAAAATAAATAACATATCATTTTAATTTTAAATAGACGTGACTTTGAACTTTTCTTGTATTTAACATGGTATTACATATTTTAAATCTGTTCAAATTTAATTTTATAAAGTGGGCTTCTTATAACACTAACATGATATCTTTGTTTAAGTGAGATATGACTCAAAAAATTAATGATTGAATATGTGTCGTGCTTTCAAATTTTTTTGTTAATAAAAATTATGACTTTAATTTTAATAAATATTTTTATATTAATATTGAACTTGAGTGATTGTTTTACATATATCATGAAAATAAAATCAGAATGATATATAATAATTTTTTGTTTAATTTTAAAAGTCTGGTGTTTTTTTTCAAGTTTTTGACAAGTATATTTGATCATGCGAAAGAATTTAAGTCAAGGTTGCTCATTTATTCCCCCATTTTAAGGTATCGCATGTGTATTGTTTATTTTTTGCAGTAAGAATACAGAAATGGAATCAGATACTTTTTATTAAAAACTACGTCAGAATTGTTCTTGAGAGAAGGTCAAGTTCGGTGATATGTAGTGGTTATTTATAGCGACAAAAACTTAACGTCCTGTTACGAAATAAAAGAATTATTGGTGAAATTTTTTGCTAAACTGATTTAATTCTCATAATATAACACTACGTTTTTATGAGTTAAAATGAATGTTTTGGTTTCTTTTAACAGTAAATTTTCCATCAAATTTTGATTGCACCTTTTTATTTCTGAAAGACAAATGTTGAAACATGACTGACACTTTTTACTCATGGTCTATAAAATCTTTTGTGCTTCTCCTTCCGAAGGGATCTTAGTTCTCCTTCAATACTTTCAATTCGTCGAAAAATCTTAAGATTACTTTAGGATCTGTGTTATCTGTAGTAAAGGGAGATGGAAACCCCTCCCTGCAGTAGCGCGTCCTTACTTTAGCCAATACTTCACACTAACAGAGGATGTGCTTTGATGTTTCATCCTCTTCTAGGCAGAGCCTTCAGGTGCTTGAATCCCTTCTTCCTATCCTTTAAAGGTAACTGTGCATAAGGCAGTATCCTGTCCTGAGACTCGTCAGATTTCTGATGTCTTTTTTGTCCAATTGTGTTTATTCGTTCCAACAAAGGTGTTTTTTCGTTAATTGAAGAAGATGAATAAGAACAAGCTTGTGCTGCAATGGCATGTCACTCAAGATGAGATAAATCGGGTTGTGGACCTGTTGAAAAGAACAAAGTAAAAATTTTTCAGCTTTAACTATGGCTTTGTGCATCCGAGCATTCCATTCAGCTCTTGAGAAAAAGGCTGAACAACTTGGACCTTATAATGAACCACGATCATTTAATAAAGTTATGAACAAAAAAGGTTGATCCAAGACCATCTCTTAAATTAGATCCGCTCAATCAATAATGGTGTGAACGAGCCTTTGACAAGAATGAAGTCCATTGTCCACCAGTATAGAGTAATGGTTACATAGTATCTGAATTTATTTACAAAGTAATGTAAATTCGTAAAACTTGAAAGCTTACATAACAGTTCACATGTTTACATAATTCTTTCTTCATAATAAAGTCATTTAAATCCTATAGAATTTCACAAAATATTGTCAAGTCTAAGCACGTATTATTTTCAAATTCAACAAAAAATCTGCTAAAAATTCGACTCTACTTTGTTTGTCTAATTAAGATAAATTTAAATTATGAAATATTTAAGCTAATTTAAGAAAATAAAACTGTCACAAGTTTTTTCAATAAATTTAATTAAGTTTTATCAAGCCAGACGATCAATAAATAATAATATGTGAAGTTTTAGATATAAAAATCCACTTTTTCAACCGTTAATGTATTCATCAAATACCTGTCAATATTAATTAATTTGCTATTTTTCAAAAAAAATGTAGTTCTCATAATCTTGTTTTTTAATATTATTATTTATTTTTTAATTAAAAAATTTCAATACTTTATGTTTAAATTTTTCATAATTATATGTGACCACCTCTATTCAGTTCTAATCATTGGGGTTGGATTGACAGATTAAGGTGTAAATTCAGACAACAATTATGCACTTTTTAATATCGCCAGAAGTCATTTACATTCCACTCATAAAAATGTTATCCTAAGTACCAATTAAAACAGCAAAAAAATACTTAAAGGTCATTTATGAATTTATATTTAATTTAAAAACGTCATAAAACGAATCATGTTAAATGATTTCCATTAATTCTAATAGAATTTTATGATAATAACGATTTGAAGTAATTTAATATTTTAATTATGTTTTTCTTAAAATGAAATGATCTCAATTACCTTTGCATTAGATAACCAGTATATTTTTAATTATAAACTAAATCGTTTGTAATAAAAGATAATTTTTAAACATCAAGTGATATAAATGGTGTTCAATTATCATCTGTCTGAGTAGCATTGAAATGAAACAAAATATTTAGGCGTTGTTTTGTGAACTCAATTAATAAATTGAAATGTTAAATGTTCTGGTCATTATGATTAACGATATTTTTATATCATGATATTTGCATGATACAATGTTGCGAATTTTTAATCGATTTTAAATTTGTTTTTGTAAAAATATGTTGACATTTGATTAAATGTACTTTTAATTTTAAGTAATTTATGATTTGTTTTGAAGTGGGAACTGTTTTATTATGTTTAATAGTAAAAATGCGATAATGAGATGGCTTAGCATATTGCAGTGGTTATTGATGTCTTACTTACTTACGTACTAACCCTATCCTACCTGCCCTGGTAAGGAATTGAATTCTAGAGTTGTCAAATCAGTGGTTTTTCTTTCCGGATTTCAGTTCTAGAATTCAAAGATCTGTTTCGATGCCATCGATCCATTTGGACTTAGATCGACTCACACTAACTAAATGTTACGATTTTGAAACACTGATATTGTTCACGATTCTGCACACTCAAAGGGCGAAAATAAGGAAATAATCCGACCTAAAACTTCGACGAAGCCAGTTACTGGTTACTTTCGGCAAATTGAACCAGACACCTAAGCATCACAGCAAATCTGATATAACTCATCAAGTAGAGTCGATAAGTAAGTCCAAGATTGAAGATTTTACTGCACTTCAAAATAGGGTTGAAAACAAAAATGAGCTGTAACAAGTTTAAGTAAGTCTTAAAATGAAGTTCCAAGGCTCAAAATAATCACACTAAGGAATACTTAAAGTATAAGAAAAGGTAGGTAAGGTAATAAAAACAACAAAACAAGCCAAATAAAAACTAACCTGCATTTTACATTTTAAAGCATACTTTCCTTTAAACTTCTGAAATAACCTTTGTTACATCTTGCTAATAATAACTGAACTGCTATGATTGAGCAGTCTTTCATTTACATTCATGCTGCTTATAACATAAACTCCAGCAGGATCTTTCAAGAAATATGGTTTGAGTAAAAAGCTTACTTCGTGTATGTGAAATAAGTGGCTAAGTAAGCATCTGACAGTAATTTATGCATTTTCTTGTCTTTTCAAAAGGAATCAATAGTTTTCGGTTTCTGAATTGATCTCTATGCACTTATACCCACATTTAACGTCCTTATTTTTACATTTATCGATTATTATTTGTTACACATTTCATATCACATTTAATTCTTTATTAATCATTTCAATAACACGGATAACAAACGATTTCTATGTAATCCGGTACTAAATAACTCAATATGCAAATAAATACAATTTAATTACTCTTACGCGATTGTAACTATAAATGTGACACATAAGTTATCGATCAATTATTTTATTCAGATACCATAAGTACTCAATTTGTAATTTATTTAACATTAATAACGGGATTTAAAAAATTGTGATTCATTAGTTTTTTGTCTGAATCCGTTTCTGACTAAATATATTTAAATGCTTGATCACGCATGCTCTATTTTAATTTAAAGATCTTGCTGTTAAATTTAAGGTTAACAAAGTAATATTCATTTTGACAAAGTCAACGTCCGATAAACTTGATTTTATTCGTTCAATGACCATCTTTACCGGTTCATAAAAATAATAATAAAATATAACAGACGGATGAGTACGAGCCCCTTTTTGTTGTTAAGTTATGTGTACAATCACCATATATAACAGCTCATTATTTTTAGTATTCAAGATTTCAAGGCGAACCGCAATTGATCGTCTTTAACGATGATGATACAACATTCATATACAATAACAGACAGAAACTAGACACTGAAACATCTGTTTTATATTATGATGAAGATATGACGTCAACCTAAAGAATCTCCTCTTGTTTCGTATTTGTATACAAAATAATAAGAAATAACTTTTGATAAATAAATAAACAGGAAAAATAACTTCATGACAAAGACTTGTAAAGTATTGCATCATTTTCCAGTTGAATGTTACATAAATTTAATTTCCCTCCAACAGGTTACCGGCTTAAAAATAGTGCACTTTGGTATCAAGTTGAAGGTCTGTATAACACAAATATAATGATCAGTTTCAATAGCTAATTGGATCTCTTTCACTTAGAAAAATGTTATATCCATTTACGAAAGATAATATTTTATTTTTTAAATGTTAAAGTCATGAGCAATTTTTATGAGACGAGAAAGTGAAAAAAAATATCACGACTTTGATACATTTATTAACGATGCATTATGTAATGATTTAACTATTTTGATACCAAAGTACCAACACAATTTTAAAATAAAATAAAGCAAAAAAAAAATAATGTGTATCATATAATTTTAAAAGGTGAAAATAATATTTAACTACTGCACGGCTTTTTTAATTGAACAAGTGACTACAATATTAAAAAATTAAAAACGTCTGGTTTTAACGATAATCCATATTTTCAGTGTCTGTACTTAAGTTGACTGTGAATTACGACAATACAAAAATAGCGGTAAAAGTTTAATATTTTTCATGTCTTTAGAAAAAAAAATACCTTTTGCAATAAACATTTTTTTTTTCTTGTAAACAGACATCAAGGTCGATAAGTGGTGAAAGGGTAATATTTAAATATTTATATTTTAAAACAAAAAACAGAGAAATATATAAAAAAAATTTTTGTATAATCAAATATTACGATTAAAATAAATATTAATGAATGAATGAAATAATAATTATAATATCAAAGATTAAAATTGCACGATATAGCATGGTTATGTGTGTTAAATAAACAATTTTTATGCGTAATTGTGCTGTACTTTGATAAATTGTATTTTTTGTATCATTCAATGAAAAATGTGCGTAAAACTATTTTAAGCATATCAAAATTTCGTTGAAAGTGCTTTTAATATATCATCTCATTTTTTTTTGATTCTTATCGTAGGGGGACTCAGTGTTTTGGCGTGTTGTTGGCTTCGTATTTGCCCGAATATATTTTCAAGAGGATCTTGATTCAGAAACTGTGTAAGTATTATCGAATTTGATTCACGACATTTTTTATCAAAACAACCAATAATTGCATTTACGATCATCAATCCAATAGACTTTGCCTTGCTGAATTAGTTTTAATGACGTAATGTAATCTTTGAACTCTATTAATACTCCGGACATATGGTAATGTTCGATTTCAAATTATCAAGAGACAATTTGCATTTATCGGAAAATGTTGGAAGGAAAGTTTATCAGACGTGAACTTATTAATTCTAGAAATTGAAGAAATTCCTTGTTTCATTTCATATTGATCAGTTGCATTCTTCGATTTTAATGGATTAAATTTTGTATTCATCCTTTGACAAATAATCGCGGTTGCTTTTGCTTAAGGTATTTCATTGATAGTAAAAAATTTTTGTTTATCAATTTTCAATAGCTTTTTCTCATCATGCGCTTAAAATTTAAGTTGCCAGATAAACTTTAATTTTATCAAAAGTATCGAAATAAAAATGTAAGTCCGTAAACTTTAGAAGAAGCCGATTAAATTGATTAGATAGGTCTCATCACGAAACAGATGTGCAAGAAAAATTCGTGTGTGAAAAGTGCAAGAAGCGCTTTAACAAAGAAAATCGACACAATTTGCGGCAATTGCTACAGATTTTGTAGTATGTTTCCGAAGGTGGTATCACATCTAAAAAGGACATGCATGTTGAAGGAGACAATCAATCTCCAATTCTACGAGCATCTTCTTCATTTTTAAGTTTTATTGTGGTAACTTGAATTGAATTCAGATAACTAAGGTAACTTAAAATCTTTTCTTAATAATAATTTCTCATAATTTCTTTTTCTTCTTTTAGACCACCAACGAAAGATTCCTCGATGATTATTTTAAATCCCTTGATCACGTTCAATGAAGCAAGATCTTCTATAATTTTATGTTGGAAATAAAGTAATGGAAATTTTACAGAGAGTCCTTAGGTGAAAATTTAATTATAATTTAAATATTAAAATAACATAATTACAGATTGTGATAATCCTGAAGTATCAAGCCTTTTTGGTTGATTTCCTGTCTTCCACTTTTAACTAAATTTTATTAACAGGACCATTCTGAAATGTCCAATGGATCAGATATATCGAGTGGCGGCGAACAAACCGTTTGTAACAGTCCTTTACCAAATAGACCAAAAAGTTTATAAAACAACTAGCTCAAAATGCTTCATCGAAACCAAGACATAGTAAAAAGGAACAAGAATTTAAATAAATCAATGTGCACTTAATACTCCCTTTTAAGTAATTTAGTACTTAAATTTTTATTTTTTAATTCTGTATTAAATTTAATTTAGACCCCCATTTTCCCCTTCATTTTTCTAAACAAAAAATTCTTTTATAAATTTAACAGGTTCCTTTTCAGATCCAACAATTTTCGTACGTTATATAAAAGTATTTTACGTTTGATTAATTAAATGCACAATCGTTGTATCAACGTTGTATCATTTAACAAAACAAACAATCAAAAAAAAATATCAAATCAACCATAAACTGACCAAATGTTATTATTATTGTTATATTTATTAAGTTAGAAAAATTATGAACTTGTTTTCGGTCAATTATTTTAAATTAATACAAATAATGCATGTTTTTTACCTTTAACTTATAATAATAAAGCTTATTAGTTGTCGAAACTGAGTCCATTCAATTGTCTTTCATTTATTTAGTTATTGTTATTCTTTTTTTTAATATTTTATCATATTTGTAATGTAACGTCAATGTATTGAATGTTACATTGTAATAAAATTTATGTTCTTATGATTAATTCTCTTAAAATTTATTAACAGTCAAAAAAATATTGATTTATGATTTTATCAAAAATAATTAATTTCCTGAAAAAGTACTTTAAACACCCATTAAATTAAAAGTTTATTTGAATAAACAAGTAAATTCACACATTTTAACAGTGATTGACTCTATTTTGTAACTCAATACAAAAAATATTCAAATGATGGTAATTATTATTGCTTTATTTTTGTTTTTTTATTATAAAAAGTACACATTGTTCAGACAAATCAAAGATAGACACAGTAACAAAAAAAATGAATAAATAAATTATTATTATATTCAATAATAAAAATTAAATGCAAAAAATGAAATTCATTGAATTGAATTCATGGTGTGTGAATCAATTTAATTGGATCACACATATAAAAAAATTGAATAATTTTTTTTTTTTAATTTATTGCAAATTATATTATTTTTTGAGATTTGGATGAAATGAAAACCATAAGAAAAAAATACGTGGAATATCACATGTAAAATTTTACATAAAAAAATTACTTTTTTTCCATGTGTTTCAATTGAAAGAGAAAGACGTTACAAAAAAATTGCGATAAGTTAATTGGAATTTTATACGATGATATATGACTTAATTTTTTTGAACCGTAATCGTCGCTTTTATATGGTAAATTAAAGTTATTTTAGCGAAAATTTTCAGTTATTTCATGTTCAATAAATTAAAACCAAAATTTAATTGGTTATTATGATTTTTTTACTTTTTCTTCTAATTTAGAGTAAAAATAATAAATTATTAGGATAAGATCCATATTATGTCACAACAATTTAGCCACAATTATTGCTGATACACTAACATAAATGGTTGTAATAAAATTCCAATTATTATTGTTATTAAAAGTCTTATTAAAACTACTTTCGATTAAATTGCATACAAAACTACAAAGTGTTTCATCCCATATTTTATTACCATTATTATTATTATAATTTTATTTAAAATTCAAATATAAAAAAAATAAACTGAACACAATCTAATACATTAAATTTTAATTCACATATATTGTGAGTTTATGATCTGCAGCAGTTCAGTGCTTAGATATTAAATTATGATATAAAATTCAATGAAAAATTGAACAATGCAATGAAATTGAAATTGAGAGAAATTATGTCGATGTTGTTAGTTTTTGTTGTTTTTCTTTCATATTTATTTAAAATTTTTTGGTCTATTTTTTGTAAGACGAATAATCTATGAAAGAATGTGAAATGTATTTTATTCATTTATAACATTAATAATAATGTTGATTACATTTCATATTTTACATTGTTTATTGCATGCTTTAGTTTAAGTTATGGACTGAAGTAATCGACAATCTTTGAAACGTCATTGTCTTAAAGAATCAATTCAATATTATTTCATTAGTGCTACTGGTATTTTTTGGCATTGGAGATTCTTGAAAATTAAAGCACCTCATTTATTTCCAAGCCTTATTAATAGTCGTAGAAAATCGAAAACTCATTTACAGGAAGCTATTACTCAATTTCAGACCTAGCTTTCGCTGGCCTAACTCCGTATCGTCTTATACCATCAATAAAGCTCATTGAGTAATGCAATGTCTTTTTTTACTTGAGCAAAGTTGAACTATAGAATAGTCCAAGCAAATAATCCTCAGATCAACAAAAAGGTCTGTGCAAACTTCTGATATCCTCGTAAATGATAACATTATTGAGAAAGTTAATCTTAAATTTAATGGTGATGGTGATTATGATAAATTAGACAGCCTCCACCATTATAACTTCCACCATTACAGCTTACGCCATTTCATTTTCCACCTTTACAATTTCTATTGGAAGTATTGTAATTTGTATTAGGGTTTCGTTGATATTTTTAGGTTCCCACATTTTTGGTCGGGTTAAACACTCTTTGCTTCTTTTCGGGGACATCTGTGATGGTTGGCTGGATTCGATTGGTTGGATCATATAGTCTCATCCGGTTCACGATGAGCCAGGCATGCTTCGAAGTATTTTTTGTTCTGGATCATTATTGCAAGAATCTGGAACCAATAAAATTATTAGTCTTGCTATTATTACATTTAATTTTATAAAAACTTACAGTTTCCATCATGTTGATGGCTTTTGTTGTTTCGTCTAATTGTGTCTGAATTTAAAATTTATTCATTTTAATTTAATTTAAATTTATTTAAATTATTTAAAAAAAAAGGCTTTAACGTTGCACACTATTAATTTTTAATAGGTTATAAACCCAGCATGCAACATCTAAACAATTTTGAGATGGACAAAAGAGATTGACTTAGAAAATATCGGTACAGCCGGCAAGTTTTTACTTTGCTAAAACTCATTGGAGAAAGTGAGTTAGGATTGAGGCAAAGGTTCATTATCAAAAACACCTGGCGCGCGTCTCCTTATATTCGTCAATTTAACCCCTTAAGAAAATTCAATGTTTGTCGTTACTAAGTTCATTAAAACTCTCAGTTAAATTTAAAATTCAGTAGATTTTGAACCCAAATATGAACAAAGACAAAAATCGCGACAAGTAGCATTATAACAATATCTTATTATTAAACATTTTATTAGTTTTAACTCTCGATTTATATGTGACAATTATAATATACAGACGTTAACTTACATGAAAGGTACAGAAGGTTGTTGGCACATATTTTTCATATTATTATTATTTTATTAAGTCTTATACTTTGTTATATCATCAAGATTGTCACACAGAAATTATAAAACATTTAAATATTTAACATAAGAAAATATTCAATGGTAGTTAATTATTTATGCAGGAATTTGCATATTAAGACAATATCAGCAATCGGTAGCAGAAAAAGTTCATCAGGCCATCTATAAAAATGGTATAATTTGATTTGTCAATTATTTTTTTCTTTTGTTTTTAATAATAATGGACTTGAGTTGATTAATTAACTTACTTAACCGGCCTTACAACTATTTCCTAGTGCTAGCCTAGTAAATAATTTCAATAAATTCCAGAGTTCCCGCTCCGATCAAGCTCCGATCCAATTCATCGTCACCAATCAATTACAATCATTTTGGCCCACACCTCGATGACCAACTAGATCGATTCTGAAAAGAGTTTCTGGGAATCGATCTTTAGTAGACTGTATGTTCGAATTTAGGTTACTTGAGTATCCTTTAAGTTCCTCGATTCAGATAGGTTCCACTTTTTTAGCAGGTAGTTAGTGGCAAATAGGTCAATTCTTTGCATAATAATTAAATGGCTTAAAATATAAGAAAAATATCATTTAAATTCCATAACACAGTTTCCTTATAGCTCTTACTCTTTCAAAATGTATGATTTTATTCATGAAGTCAAAAATAAATTTTCATATAACAAAATACAAAATAGTAATAAAATAAAACAGTAATGATCAGATCAGGAAAATATTACTACAATACTTTTCAAAGTACTGTACTGACTTCAATAGAATATTTATTAGTTTCAACGTGTAAATGTGACAATTTTTGAATTATTTTGAATGTTACTTTTTCATGTTTGGTTCATGTCGAGTGTTGGCTCAAACAAAAGAATTACTTTTTCCCTATTGTATGGTGACTTAATGGTTTTTTTTAACATATTTTTGTATAATTTTTGAACAAAAAGTACCAAACATAAGTTGAAATGTTGTTTTTTTTTCTAGAGAGAAAAATGTTCAATGAAGCATAACATGGTATTTTAAATGTAATATTATGCTTAAAATATAATTGTAATAAATTTCTTACATTTTATAATAATTTTCTTTCTTTTGTTACTTTTTTTCTTATTGCCTTAGGTGAAGTTATTCACTGTGTCATTAGTAATAGTTGTTTTAAAAGGAGAAATGTCACAAATTTTATAAATTTTTAAGTAAATCGTGAGTTAGAATGACATGAAACTATTAAATGAACTTAAAATTTATGGTTTTAATTTGATCAATTTTAATGCAACAAAGTAGAATTTTTCTACAGAACGTGTGTTAACACCTTCAATTAATGACCGTTATTACACTAATTCATATTTAATTTTGATATTAAAACATCTGGTTATGCATAATTTTTTATTTAATAACAATAATTATTTTAATAATAATGTTAATCAAAAAAATATTTACATTCAAGTCCTTCAAATACAAATTTTAAGCCATAAAATTAATGATTAAAATAATTATATGATTAAAATAAAATCATAAAAATGTTACATTTTTAAAATTAAAATGATTATGATTAAAAAAAAAATTAAAACCAATTTTTAAATAAAAAAAAAAATTAATTGACACTTTTGCTCTCAAAAGTCAAAAATCAATCAATTTTTTCAAATGTGTAAATATAATAAATATTCATGTTCAATTTAGTTATACACAACATTTCAATTAAACATCGCATATTAAATTGATATTTTTCTATATATTGGTTTTATTATTATTAATATTGAATCAAGTAGAGCAATGCACTCTTTAGACATATTGAGTTCATTTGATATTTAATAAGCTAAATAAATTATGTTTTTTTTCTTATTTAAATTAAATCATTAAATTTTTCATATAATACTTCTTTTATATTTGTTATAGTTCTGATTAAATCTCATTATTATTAATAATTTTTTTGTTATTTTTTTTCTAATAATAATAAAATGAATACTTTTTTTGTAAAATTTGTTTTATTATTTGTTTATTAAAATGTTATTTAAAGTAAGACACAGCAGGTATTTGCGATAAATTAAGTTTAACAAATCAGTAAATAAGCGCTGAATGGGCAAATTGGAATTTTTAAGTTTCGAGTTTTTTTCTTATCTAATTAAATTTGATTTTTCACTGAAGCTTACAAAAAATAAGCAAAATTAGAGAGAGGTGATTCTCAATAGAACTGAGCAAATAGAAATGAAAATTAAATTTTTATGTGTAAATGTTTTTGATGTTGGTTCGAATGATTAAAAAATTTAAAATAAATTAAATATAAATTTAAATTTCAAAATATTAAGAAGAGCTATTTTTGCATATTTAGGCAATGGAGTCCAATTCTAAGCCTGGTACAAAAATCAAATAATTCAGTGTTAATTATTCATTAAGTCTTTTGAACTAAAATTTTTTAAACACTCTACACTGAAGCAGCGTAATAAACGTGAGCGAGAATAAAGAAAAAACACTGGCTCCCGAGAATCATGGTCAAAGAAACCATCCAAACACTTTTTTTGGTGTTAGACGATAGAAGGCAAGATGAATAATTGTCAGAAAAGGAAGAAAACTGAATTCATTTTCAATGAACGTGATCTGATTGTTTACGAATTCGACGAATCAAGTTTCAATTTAAATAAGTCTGTTCTCATTTCATATGAACCGAATGGATCTGAGCTCAATTCAGTTTATGCCAACGAATCCACCCAACTTATTGAATATCAGAACAAAACTGTGACCCAAGTGAACACACACAAATTCAATTTGTGTCTTCAAATAATCACTTAGGTTTCGTAAACCTCTTACTACAAAATTTATTAATATGGCCCAAACAGCCTGTCCCAAAGTAAAGAAAAAATAAAGATGAACTTTCATTGAAATATAAAAATAAAATATATACAGAACCAAACAAATTTTGGTCTGATTCTCTCATAAATATAGCGGTAATTGATTAATATCTTGTATTTCAGCATTAAGCTAATTATTCTGCAAGACTTTTTATTGATTAGTACTGATTTAAATAGTTGACAATTATCAATTGGATCACTAACGATACCAAATTTTATTCCATCCTGTTGTCCACATCTAAATCTATATTTTCATAAGTACGAGTAGCACAAAAGTTCCATCAAACTAGATGCTCTAAAGTGAAAATACCACGATTTTTTTGAGTAATGCTTCTGTAAGAGCAGATTGATGATCCACTTCTCTTATACAAGCTTTGTTTGCTGTTTTCCATTGTCTTAATTTGTGCTCAATCTTTGATTGTTTTTGTCCAAATTGAGAATAATCTGAATCGGTTATTTGTATGCTTTTTAGTGTTTATATCTTGGTAAGAAGCAGAACTAAGTGATATGACTCTAAATGCAATACGATCGCGAGCTTTTTCAAGTTCTTTATATTCATTATTATTCCATTGCTCTTGTTTAAATCACGTTTCTTTCATTTTTGTTCTTCAGTCAATGTTTTGGGCATCGTTATGAACTAATTATATGAAAGTTTGTACTTATTGAATCCATTTTTTTTTACTTTCAGAAACTTTACATTAGACGGCAAAGTTTAACGTTAAAGACCATATTAGTAGTAAAATGCATAATTTCACGTTCATCACAATATCAAAAACAAAAATACTACTGAATTGTAGCAAGAAGTCAAATATTAAATAGATGAATATTGCAACAGAGCATTATAATAATATGCATTTAATAAATAAATTTAATACACAAAATCAATCATTTTCAAACTCCTTTTTTTCTACATTCCAAAGAATTATTTTCATTATTTTTTTTGAATGATCAAGATCGTTTAATGAACTCTGTAGAAATATCATAAATAGCAAAATGTCACGCAAAAGTATTTAATAAACAATTATGATTTTTTTTCTTGTATTTATAATTAATAACAGTGATTTGTTGCTATTACTATTATTATTATAATTTGTAATAATATTCAATTAAAGTGGAATGTTTTTTTTAATATTTAATAAAAAAATTAAGGAAATAAAGTCAAAAAATTTAAAAAAAATTAAATTAAAAACTTCTATGCTCAAAATTAAACTGAAATTTTTGAAAATCATAATTTTTAATAATATTAATAAATACATAAATAATGTGACATATTAAAAGCCATTAACATACAAAATCTGCAACAAAGTAGCAAAATTTTAAGTTAATGCCTTATAATTGTAGACATCGCCATATGAATACTTAATTGTGACATGTTTTATTATACGTCTACTTATCTCTCTTAAATGAAAAAAATGAAACATAAAAACAAAATTTAAGTTACACTAATAATTTATATTAACTCTAGTTTTGATATTTTTTTTTTGTTGTTGTTAATGTTAATAAACATACATATTTTATTTCTTTGGATTGATTTTATGAATGATGTGAAGTGTTAGTAAATTATAACTTGAATATTCACTATTCCATTTTTATGTGGTGAGATTTTTTTCACAAGTAAAACTAATAATTAATAATGTAGTTTTTATGTTTTTTCACTTGATGACAGATAATGACCTCGATAAATTATGATTTTTGAAAAATATTTCATTTGAATTTAAATTTTAAAACAAAATCATGTATATTCTTAAGGGATTTATGTTTTAAAGACAAAACAAATCCATTTTTTTAAATTTTCACTTGTCGTAATATTTTGTTTGAGAAATGTTGACTCATTTACTACTGTTTCAATAAAAATTTTATAATAATCAAACTGGTATTTGAAATTTAATATTATTATTATTATTATATTTAAAACTAAAAACATGTGGTAAAAATTAGCCATTAATTTGATATTTTAAAAGGTAAATTATGTAATAATAATAAACTTTTTTTTATTATTTTAGTAAGTCACAGTATGTTCTGTAAATTTTCTTTATTTTAGATTTAGGGCACACACAGTTTAAAAAGTTATTTATTTGTGTACATTTCAAAGAAACAGTTAAAAAATATTAATTTGGTTCGTGTCATGAATGTTCCCTTTTAGTTGAAAGTTATTTGAAGTAAAATGTAAAAATTGAAATTAATCGTTGGTGGTCTTAATTTTTATAGCCCAAAGCAAAAGTAAAAATGCAGGTTTATTTTCTTGATAGTGTGAACCTGGAACGGATCTGGAATTGAAAGCTTTGATATCTGATAGTTAAAGGATTTGTTTCTTTTTTTAAAATTCATATTTTAACTGTTTTTAAGCAGCTTAAATCTTGAGTAAGACATAGAGAGCGAGTGATGGCTGATTGTGACTCCCATTCATGTACTACACTTGAGCAGGATTTATGGTGAGATTATTTAATTGATTATTGTGACATTTCCAATATCTTCTTAAACATTTTGAAATCCGCATTTTATATTGAATAATAATAAAAAAACAATGGAACAATAATTCATATTTGATCCATTACTCAAATCAAAAAATTACAATAAACATTGAAAATATGTAACAAATACGCATATTTAGAACACATTTGTACAATAATAAAAATACTTTGATGCAATTTTTTGTCATTATCTTGCTATACATCTGTCTTGGTGTTCATTTGCTTTAATTCAGTGTGTTATTGCAACCACAGAAGCTGAAAAAGCAAATATTTGATGTTTTTTATTGCACGAAATACCAATAAACTAGCAGGTAGTAGCACAGTTACAACAATATATATTTTATAATAACAAGACAAGACATAACACAAAAAATGCTTAAAAAATTACACAGGTGAAGAAAAATTATACAAAAGCCTATATTTAAATTATCATTTTCATGCATATTATTGTCAATTGACGAGTGTTTTTTAATACCGCGTGTATTTTTTACTGTTTCGTATACAGTGAATCAAATCAAAACATATGTCTTGTAATTTTTCCATTATTTTATTATTACTATTATTATTGTTATTTGAAAAATTTTTAGAGCAAAATGACGTTTTGATATGAAATTATATGAATGTGTAAGGAAATAACAAGATTGAAAACCAAAGAAGTTATGCAAATTTTTTCACACAGTATGTGGTGACGAGACGCGACATGAATGTGTTTTTTGATTTGAAATAGTAGTGCTTGTTAACATGGCAACTTATTTTAATAGAAGAACGAATATCTGCTCAATCATCTTTTCAGTGTTCCTTCTAAGATTAAGTTCTCGTTACGCAATGAAAGAGTAGGTGCACTAACGGTTCGATATAACCGATTACAGTATTTTATGAAACTGTCCGACTTACTTCTAAGGCGCTACGTTCGTTTTTTAAACAGGGCTTTTAAAGAATAGCTTTTACAGATTCTCTATCTTGCGGTTTCCACTTACGCACCCGTAATGTTCGCAGGTCTTGTTGTATGTCATGGATCCACCTTGCTTTGGGGCGTCCAGCACCTCGGTGGCCCTCAAGATCGTTTCAAAAGAGCGCAGCTAAGGCTCGGTCGGGGTCCATTCGTGCCAAATGATCTGTCCATCGAAGTCTGTTGATTTTTACAATTTCAATTATGTTTGGTTCCGCATACAACCGCTCTAGTACGAAATCTCCATCTATCACCTTCACGTATGGCACCAAAGATAGTACGTAGTACCTTTCGTTCGAATGACAGTAGCCACTGTTCATTGCTCTTGGTGAGTGTCCTGGTTCCGTGTAACGCGACTGGCCGTATTAACGTTTGGTATATGGAAAACTTGGTCTTATTTGTCAACAACTTTGAGCGGAGATGTCACTTGTTTGAGCACTTGTTCACCGCGACTATCCTTCACTTAATTTCCAATGAAGTATCGCTAGAATAAGTACTCTCAAGTATACAATCTCCGATGACCATTCACTATGTTTGCCTGATGTGGAACCGTTGTCTAGTTTGTCTTCATATACTTGGTTTTGGCTTCATTATATCAAATCCTAATTTGGACGCTTCTATTTTAAGACTAGTGTATGTGTCAGTTTCTCCTGCTAGCGTTCTGCTTACAGTATCAAGATCATCAGCAAATCCTAAGATCTATGTTAAACCTTTTACAAGTGTTCGAGATATTTGGATGCCAGCACGTCTCATTGCACCTTAGATTTTCATGCAACTCACAGTTTTTCCATTGTCTTGAAATAAGCAAAAAAAAATCAATTCAATTCAATTGTTATGTTAAATAATCGTCTATTGAATCTCCATAAACCAACATGAATCTCATGTAATTCAATACTTATGGCGAAGGCTGTAAACACACATAAATCTAAGATTAACAAATAATTCTCTCACCAAATCATTGGCAATACAAAGAAATAACAATAATCTAATTCCCATACATTTGCAAATCACGATCAATTCAATAAATATTTTTTTCACGTTTTATGAACACAACACACATATTACAATTTTTTTCTTAATTTTTATATATATATATGCATGTTTACTTTAATTATTGTTAGTAGCAATTAATATCTTTATTAATACTCTTTTTTTTCATTTGATCAAATTTTTTATTTATATTGTTTCTGACACAGAATACAAACTTTGTTGTGTGGCAAACATAATCTGTAACATAATAAAAATAAAAAACATAAACACGAATATTTCAAAAGTAAATCGATGGAATTTTGATTTGATTGCAAATGAGATTTAAGCAAAAAAAACTGCAACATTACAGACAGGAACATGCTTAATTATATTAAAACATTAAATTCTCATAAAAGTTATCATCGTATCAATTTATGCACAAAAAACCATAAAAATATGATTAAATGATTGAATATCACACATATATGGCTTTATTTTTATAATAACTCACTTTAATGGTAACTTGAGTTCATAAAATATTTTTTTTTCATTTTTCATTAATGAGTTTGCTTCAATGTAAAGTGAAAAAGAATTCAACAACTTTAAATTTGATTAATGTATCATGTTACAAAGTTACACCATTTTACTGGGTTTTGTTGTAAAGTTGTGATACAAAATTGTCATTGTGGAATTTTAAATTGAAAAAAAATTGTTAATTTATTCAAAAAACTAAATGCATTTGAAAAATTTCGTGATAAAATTTCATTGACGGAGAGTGACAATGAGAGAAGAAATTTCACATTCTCGATCTCGCATGCTTTACAATTTTCAAACTAATACAAGTTTTTTGATTTTTTTTTCTCTGTACATTTACAATTGTAAAGTTAATGTATATTTTATTTAATGTGAGTATTTTTATATCAAAACGAAATTAGATACTTTATCAACTAATTAAAAATAAACAGTAAATTTATTAAGTGACAAGTATTTTGTTTGAGTAATTACTCTTAAATGATAAATTATCTTCATCAAAGTGTTTTGTTGAACGCATAATTTATAAATTTTAATTAGTTCACTTAAATTCTTTTACTCTCAAGTAATTTGGTTTACCTTCTTATTTTCCAAAAAAATTTAGATTTTTTTATATTGATTTGAATTCAAATCGATTGTTTCAGATTCTTTAAAACAATATGAACGGCTTTATCAAAATTTATACTTTATCCCTTTCCTTCCCAACTTAAAATGAGATCGAAATAATTGTGAAAAATTAATAATTGACACGAGTCAATTATCCTTTTATTAGGCTGCAATGTGACGATCTTAAGTGCCTCTCGGGTAAGTAAGTATACTATTTGAATGGGTTGTCTTAAAACGGAAAACGAATTTTTCATTTGCATCTGAAATTTTGTCACATATTAAATTTAAATGAACAATCCATTGAAATAAAACTTATCGATATCTGTTAAAAAAAAACGATATTGAGTTAATTTAAATCAACATTTGTTAAAAATACGTCCTTCCGGACGAATATTAGATACTTAATCAGAGTAGTGAGAGAAAATTACAACTACATCAAAGATAATTTTGCTCTGAAAGTACTTTAAATTCATGGAAGACCGTCCCTAATCCTGCATATCGGTGTGTAGAAATATACGTGGAAATTTGAAATTATATACGAATATGTAAAGCTGGACAGACCATCATAATGTTGTCCTGTTTGAGACCATCAATTCCTCGAAAATGGCAGACAGAACGTAAGTTTTAAATTAATTAATTTTAAACAATTTTTAACAAATGACAAAGCAGAATAAACTTACCTATAATTTGGCGTTGCATTATATTACAGATAAGTTTCATCCATTCTGGTAGGCTCTTGTAAAGGAGAAATGGAGTATTCAAAAAATAAAAATTTTTAGAGTGTCCAACGACAAACAGAAGCTGAACCGCATGGATGAACTTGATTTCTTTGTGCCATATTTCAGGCGTGAGTATTATTAATATCTTTATTAAATAATTTTTTCTTACAGAAAATAAATTCAGTCGTGTAAACGCGGCTTCCCTGGCATCTTCTCCAACCTCTCTATCTTCGTCAGCATCAGTGACTTCATACTAGCCCTCTTTACCTCTTTATGGACTTTACCTTGAAATGAAAACTTAATTGAAGGGAATGTCGGTAGGAGAAGAGAAGGAGTTGGTAAAAGGCAAAATGAAGTCACTGCTCTTACAAGCCAGATATAGAATCAATGCTCGCGAGATAGAAAATGATGTAAAAAAGAAGAGCAGGAAAATGGAGAAGAATCATTCAAGGGCTTTGATCTTGACATCCCGGAAAATTTACTCACACGAAATCTCAAACTTTTCGATATTTATTGTGCAGCAACATAATTTCCATAATTGAAAAAAAATCAAAATTAAGTAAATCGACCGATATTTTTTATAATTAATTTTTTATTTACAAATGCGATTAAAGCCGCGAAATTGGAAACTAAAGAAGCGTTCGAACTCCAACTATATTTACAATTTTTATAGCACCGTCGATGACAATATCTTAAATCTTCATAAATGGAAGCACTCAAAATGTTTGGTAATCTTGTTAGATATTCCACATCAATTTCAAACGTATCAGCCAATTTCTTAGGCTCAGTAAAATGGCACTCAGTAATTCTTTCTGTATTCAATTTTCCTTTGTTTTGTAACACTTGGTCAACATGAAACGGTGAAATGGTTTACCAAATCTTTTGTATTATAAAATTCCCACTAATTTTGAGATCTGTAACAGAAAAAAACCATATAACACGATCCACCTTGATTTCAAAAGTTCATTAAATGTCTCGTCGGAAGGAAAGGAATAATTATTTTTTAAAGCGCGTACCATACAAAAATTCTTATTTCAATTTTTTCTTTTATTATTAATCATCATAATAAATTTTATTCATTCAACGACACTGATTCACATCACATAAATGATTTATTTTTATCGTGTAATGATCGTGTTTTACACTGATGATGTTTGATCTGCACAGTTAATTTGTACAGCTTGAACAAAAAAATGCATCATGACAGTATCTTGTAAATTTATTCAAAGAGTGACAATTAATCAAAAACATTTTGCACTCAAATTTTAAAAATTATATCATAATTATTTGTTTAATTTTTTTTTTAAAAACAGAATCATAAGGGTACACGCAATGCATAGAGACTGATTATTGTCTCGCATCGTGAAATGAAATATTTGATTATAAATAGAACTAATGAGAATGTTCAGGTTGATTGATATTTATTATTATTATTTTTATTTCTAGTTCCCAAGAAATGTACTTTATTTAAAAGATTAAAGAAATGTCATTTAATTGCGTAATGAAATTTCATTTTATTTCACCTGAGTGCAACTGTAATATGAAGGTTATTTTTGATTTCATTAATCAGAGTGGGTACTTAAGTTTGATTAAATTACTCCACATTCCATGTCAAAAGTAATCAAAAAACTGCCGAAAGGGGAATATTTTTGAAATAAAAGAAAAAAAAATCGAGTAATTCAAAATGTGGTTTTATGAGATTTCATTTCATTTTTTAAACATTAAACATTTTGACATGTTATAAAAAAGTTAACAGAGCGTGTTATGATAATTATTTAAAAGATTTGTTTTATTTAAATTTAACTTAAATTAGACAAAATATGAGAAGATACAAAATTTATTCACCACCAGCCATTACAGCAAGGAATTCCTCAAATTCAATTCTTCCTGAGCCATCAGCATCAACTTCTTCAACGACTTCATCTAACTCTTTGTCGGGCAATTCTGGTTCGATTTCTTTGATGATGGCTTTGAATTCAGCAATGTCTAGATAACCTTTGTCTATTTAAGAAAATTTATACGATTAATACGGAAATAAGAGGATGAAGTTTTTTCATTTAAACTTACTTTCTTTATCAAAAATCATAAAAACTTGTCTCAATTCTGAATATAATTTATTGTAATCATCTTCAGGTTCGATGTATCGCTTAGCCAATTCAATGTACTCTTCAAAGTCAATGTTGCCTGAGCCGTTAGCATCAACATCCTTGATAAGCTTTTCCATGTCCTCTTCCTTCATTTTGACACCCAAGGTGCTTAAGGTAGTTGGAATGATTTTCAAGGGGCATTTTCCAGTCTTATCAACATCAAATTGGTCAAAAATTTCCTTGAGCACTAAATTCAAAGAAATTACGTTTAAAATTTGGCAAAGAATTTCTAATAAATAAAATATTTACTTCTCATTTGCTCCTTGTTGTATTGAGGCTCATGCTGGAAAACATTATCAAATTTATTTGGATTGAATTAAAATCGTTCAACGAAAAAGTTATTTTCCAATTACCTCCATTGTGATATCAATTGGCTCAGTGGCGATGTTTAGTGGTGGTCTTTCCTTATGTTTTCCCATATTTTCTTCCTTTAATTAACTTTAAACTTCAAAATAAAACTTGTCTAGATCAGTAATGAACTATCAATGATCAACCTTCGTCTGAGCTTAGATGGGGCATTACCCTTTTTATAATAAAAAAAAATCAGACATATGTGATTATTATTGTTTGTAGTTTAATATTAGATCAAATATGCGCCATAGTTCATACAAATCAATATTGAAAGTGAACTTATGAACTGTGACCGGTCAATTAAAGGGACTCGTAATAGTAAAAGAAAAGAGATATTTTATTCAAATCTTATATTTATTATTCATCTGAGCCAATCATAACTTCCAAAAACTCTTCAAATTCAATTCTTCCTGAGCCATCAGCATCAACTTCATCAACGATATCATCCAATTCATTATCAGGTAGATCTGGTTCAATTTCCTTGATGATTTTTTTGAATTCAGCTGGATCTAAATAACCTTTGTCTGTTAAAATTGAAATAATGTTAGCTCATAATTTTCTACATATCAGCTCAAATTTTCTCACTTTCTTTATCAAAGACCATAAACACCTGTCTCAATTCTCCATAAATTTGTTTGTAGTCCTCTTCAGGTTCAATGTACTTTTTAGCCAGTTCAACATACTCGCCAAATTCAATTAAACCTGATCCATTTGCATCAACTTCTTTAATGAGTTTTTCCATGTCCTCTTCCTTCATTTTGACACCCAAGGTACTCAGGGTCGTTGGAATAATTTCCAATGAGCATGTTCCAGATTTTTCAACATCGAATTCATCGAAAATCTTTTTGAGCACTAAATTTCATGGAAAGTAAAAATTTATTTTCAAACCAAAAATAAAGTAGAAAAAAAATCATTTTCATACAAGCTAATTGCTCTTTGTTGTATTGTGGTTCATCCTTTAAACCCATAATGAAATTATTTAATTTTATTTAAATTACAGTAAAAAAAAATTAATATTAACTGCAAGACTTATTAATCGTCCTTTCAGTTGATTGTTAAGGGAGAAACTAATCAATAAGCTCAATCAGTGAAAATAAGTGGTATTTAAATATTTCTTTTTAATTTTAACGGAATTTACTTTTCTAACTGATTTTAAATTTTTGTCTTGTAACATTGTGATACATTGTCTCCATTATCTGAGCAGCATCACATCAAAATATTATCGAAGTGAAAGTATTCTCATAGCTCAGTTTGGATAATCATAAATTTTAATTTCATAAGTTAATATTCTTATCAATATATTTTTCCTTTTTTCAAGTTTCTGATTTGGAAATTCTGGATAAAAAATATTTTGAGGGGAAATCTTTAACAAAACGAAAAGAAGTAGAGTATATCGTTTGAGCAATTTCATAATTTACAGTCGATTATAAATTCACACGTTCAAAAAAATTATTAATAAACAATCACAATAAATATCATACCATTGTGTATGATAACAATAAAACATTTTTAATTATAGATTGAATTAATAAAAATTGTTTGAACTGTCGCTAAAACGGCGAATTTAAGATTTTTGGTTTACTTAACATAAGCTGGATAATTTATGGGGAGTGAGAACTCATAGAATTTCAAGTGTTTTTTTCACCGATTTTGAAAAAACTGCGTATTCTGTGATCATATTTTAAGCATTTTAATGCTAAATCATAGATTTATAAAGTGCCTGAGGTGATCTTGGGAATCTGCGTTCGATTCCTGGCTAGTACGCTATCATAACATAACATACATTAAGAATTTAGATCGGCTCAACAATGCTTAAACTCGTAGTTGAACACTTGGCCAGAGCAAAACCATGTTTTCCTTAGAACAACTCAACACTGCTTGTTATTAAAAGGCTACTATATCTGAGGGGTAACTTGTACTACCTGAGATATATCGATAACAAGTAAATCGGTCTGCAAGTAGGACATGCTGTAAGCATATAAAGTAGTTCTTAAATGAAAAGACTTATACATTTTTTTTTGAATAGTCACATCGAATCTAATATGTTGTACTGACAGCATTCTAATCAGCATTCAAGGACAAACACTCATGTGAAACTGCTATAAACAAAGTAATAAATAAATGGAAGATTTAACAGTTAAGTAACAAAATAGTCGTAGCTTTATCTTTTGACCTAAAACGAGCATTTGAAACAGTAGATAGAGAAATATTATTTAAAACCAAAAATCATTAAAGTGGTTAAAATTAGAAAAAAGTGGAAGAATGCAATATGTAAAACACGATTCTCAATTTGATAAAATTATTTCTGAACCGATGCCAATTGAATTAGGAATTCCTGACCGAACTTCGCTCTTTAAGATATACTAATTTATTTGTTGTTCTATATTTGATTAGCCATTCGGTAACTTAACAAGTCTTATTAAACATTGAACATCTGATGTTTTTTTAACACACCTCGTATTGAGAAGACTCGTATCTTTAAAAATTAAAAAAAAAAATCTTCTACCTTCCAAGTAAATTTAGAAGAGAGCATGTGTACTAAGAAGAACTTATAGAATTTGAGATCTTATTTTCATAAAATCCAAAAATACATCATACAAACTTAGAATAAGACAAACTGTCAATTACAGTGAGCTCAGTTGTTGCAAAAAACCTATAATTTGATGACCTAAAACTGAATCCAAAATCATCCACGAAAATTTTATTTCATATTTTTATCAGTTAGTAAAACGTATAGTTTCGTCTCAACAAACAAATTGAACAAAAAAAATTGTTAGAACAATTAAAAGATTATTAGTCTGATTAGTTTGTTGACAAGTGTTAACACGAGACCATTAATTTTCATTCTTAATTCAAACGGTGTTCGTTTTTAATAATTTCGAAATAGATTTCCTTAAAACAAGTGTTTCGAATTGTAATAACTTAAAAATTAAAATAAAATAAAAAGTACTTTTAAGGTTGTTTCTTTATTTTTTTGCCAGGAAGTAGTCACATTTCAGTCATACAGTGTGTCGAATAATTTTTTTTAAATATTTTGAGTTTTTAAATTTAATTTTTTTTCTGAAAATTTGTCTTAAATAAATAAAATTTACAAAATTTATAAACAAAAATATGTATAATATTTGTTTTTTTTTCTTTATAATAACATGATAAAATTATCCCATTCTATATTTAAGTCTGTATTTAAATATAAATTTATCTCTTTTTTTCTTGTTTCTTATATCAGTTAGAACAACAGCAAATAAAAATTTCTTTATTTTTTTTTTATAAATTTAATTATATAAACAATTTCATAAATTATTAACATGATAAAAAAAATATTTATTTTGTGTTTGTTTGTCATTATGTGTGTGATAATTTAATTAAAAAAAAAATTACGTATGCTTTATAATTAATCATAATCATTATTCACCGACCATCACCTCTAGAAATTCTTCAAACTCAATTTTACCCGAGCCATCTGCGTCCACTTCCTGAACAAAATGATCCAATTCATCTTCAGGTAGATCCGGTTCAATTTCCTTAATGATACTTTTAAATTCTTCTATTTCCAAATAGCCTTTATCTGTATAAAAATTAAAATTAAAAGAAATTCATTTTAAAATTAAGACTCAATTAAAGAGAAAGCAACTCACTTTGTTTGTCAAATATCATAAAAACTTCTTTTAATTCGGCCGATAATCTCGTATAATCCGGCTCTGGTTCAATATACCGTTTTGCTAATTCCAGAAATTCATCAAAATCTATTAGACCAGATCCGTCTGCATCTATTTCACTTATAATTATATTCAATTCATCTTTTTGTGTTTTTACACCTAAGGTGCTTAGTATAGCTGGGATTATTTCTAGTGGACAACTACCCGTTTTTGATACATCAAATGACTCAAAAATACTTTTGAGCACTAAAATTAAACGGAAAATTACAGAATTTGAAATTAAATTGAAAAGAAAATTAACACTCACTTATCATCTGTTGGGCATTGTATTGAGGAGCCTCCTAAAATGAAAATTATTAATAAAAAATTTTAATCAAGGCAAAGTGAGAGTTGGAATCTGAAAAATGTACATAGATTTTGTTCAGTAAATTTTTTACACTTAAAATTCCCATTCATCATGAAAATTAATAATTAAAATGTTTTTATTAAAAAATTCTTTTCATATTTCTTGGTGTTTCATCTCTTTTTGTGTTTTTGTCTATTTAATGTCTTTTTTTGTTGTTTGTTTTCGTATCGCTCGGTTCATGAACGTCGTTTATAAGAATATTTATAATATTTATTATTATTTTTATTATTTCAATGATGCATTCATGAAAAATATATAAACAACTCACAACGCACACGAGTTTACTCAAATTATTATTATTATTATGATTATTAACACAGATCTATCACATAGAATTATTAATGACATTTATAAACATTTTATTACGACAAGACGACGACGAGTAATACAAGAAATGCACATGTTGTGCGAATCACATTTTAAATAGTTAGTAATAAAACATGGAATGATGCTGAATTCTTTTGATGAGAGGTGGGTGCTGAATTTTGCAAATTTTTGTTAGGGCACAATTTGTGAGAAATTTCGCTGAAATTAAATAAAATTTTAATTTGACGATGAAGACATTAAAAAACTGTTGTCATAGGTCAGGAAATAAAAGACATGAAAATTAAAAATAGTCAACTGACTTCACCTGCTCAAGCAGAAATATTGAACTCAGGACCGGACAACCTTCAAATTTATATTCCAGCATTTAAGAGCAACTAGATTTGAGACAGTGACCTATTTTTTTATCGAAATTAAATAAATTTTTTTTCGATTTAAACAACTAGAAATTTCCAATATCAGTCCGGTACAAAAAAAAATAACATTTGTTCCAAAACATCTGTCAAACAAACTTTTGAGCTATTAAGTCAAAAAAATTCAATCAAAGAAATTTACCACTTGTGTGATTTACAGTTCAATATTTCATGAAATTTTGATACCTACTCAAATTAAATTTTTCCTATACATTATTTAAAATTTACTCTCATTTGAAAAGCACTGGAAAGAAGTGGGAAACCAATTGGAACTACCATTATAACTAAAAATCTGTGAGAGAACATTTGCTGATGGCCATACTTTTGTTTTCTAGTCTTGCTCTTGTTAAGAATTGAATTCCAAAGTTCTCTACTCTGCACTTTTTCTTTTCAATTTTTTTCTTGTAGTACACTTTAATCTGCTTCGTAGCCATCAATCCATTTCGCTTGAGGTCAAAGAACACCACGATGACCGGTTGCAAAGTATTGATGGGATACGACTTTGGTCTTGAACAATAGGGACTATATTTGACTCTCCGTAGCTCTAGTTCAAAAAAGATAGGTTTGTCTCTATCTGTCATTAAACACAGTACTTTTAAATAGAAAGATGTAGTTCTTTATAGCTCTCGATTGTTAGCCAGCAGCCAAAGCCATATAACTCGACTTGACTAAGTGGTATCTTGAAAGTACTGAACTTGGTCTTCTAGGTCAGTATCGAGAGTTTTAATTTGTGTTCCACAATAAGACTAATAGAGACCATGATAGTGCTCATTTTAGAACTTTACTTCAACTTAAAAGAAAATGTAGTTTTGTATAAATTGAACAAGATAAGAGTGTTCCAAGACTGTTAGACAAATGTTGAAACGACTTTTTTCACTACACTTCTAACTCGTTTCCCTTAACTTATTGAGCTCGATAAAGGTTAATGTGAATTTCTCGGTGTATACATAACCTTAATTAGTTTCAGTGATGTTAAGATTTGATTTTTTTGTGTTGGAACTATTATAGGAGAGAACCAAGGACTGATTATCATGAGATATTCGGTCTTTTCGTTTCATGCTGTTCTCTAAATCGTTGAAATGAATCCAGGAGCTTAAGGGTGTTCCAAATTTGTTATATTCTGAAAATAGGGATGATAAAAATAAAGTCTACAAGGCTCCATTGTTCATACTATTTCAATAGTAAACGCCTTTAGCCTAAGCCTAAGCGTGGACCTAAGCTCTTATACTGTCATCCAAGAACAGTCTCATTCTAATTTAACCAGAATAATTATTTAGTCTGAAAAAGACACAATTGAGTTGAATAATTGTTGCAGTTTATTGGATTGACACACTCCAGTGACATGAGAGACGACTAGCTTCTTCGTTATCATTTTCTAGAAAGCCCTTATAGAGATTTCAGTTGAAACTAAAAGTTTTGATTTAAAGAATTTCCAAATAATTTTTTTTCAATACAGTTCCAGATAAAATTCAAGTTTTTAAAATAATTTTTCAAATAAATTTTCACGAATTCGTATTTCATTCTTTGTTATTTTTATAATTTAATTTTTTCACATTCATTTTCTCTTCTTATTATTCCCACACTTGATTCTCTCCAGAAAATAAAAATTTAATAGTAACACAATTTTTTTCATCTTCAAACTGTATATAAAAAATGTACATAATTCTCCAGACTAATGTTGACAACACACATAACGTATAATTTTTTTTCTATTTAATTCAATATTTTATGTACATTTTTTTTGTTTGTTATGTGTTGTTACTCGGAACGATGATCATCATGGAAAAAATAGATATTTTAGATGAAAATTTATGGTAGTAGGTGTTGTCACTCAATCACTATGATATAGTTGTGTTAAAAAATGAATACAAATAAATTTCCATATTCCATAAAAATTTTCGGTACACACATAATGTTATTTATATGTATGTTTATATGGAAACACATGTGTCACATAGTGGGAAACAGATTCCATATTTTTCGGATGTGTTTGAAATATTTAATACAAATTTTAATTGTGTGTATATTGGTTTTTCAATTTTTAATTTTAAATTATATTTCGAGGAGATTATATTTGATACACATTTTTCAATTAAGAGCACAAATTTCAATGGAAAAAATTATTATTTTATTATTAACTATGTTGTGCCTCATCGTTTTTTCCTCGTATTGAATGTCTCAGCAAATTTACAGCTTATTAGAATTTTTTTTGCACATTCACTTAATTTGGACATTTTTCTGAAAATTTTAATTAAATTTCAATTTAAAGTACTGAACACAATCCTTTTTTTAATAATAATTATTTTCCTTGTAATTTATCCAAATTAAAATTATTTTTTTCATTGTAATTTTATTTAAATTTTTTTTGTTCAATCAAAATCAAATTATGGCACTTTCTATGTACATTTTTTTTTGAATTGAATTCCAACTTTTAATTCTAGGACTCCTTTTTTTGAATCCTCGAATATAATAATATAATTCCATTCTTAATACCTCTAAATGTAACGTTTCTACCGACATCTGCATGCTACAAACTACAAGACTACTACTAAAAATCTGTGATTTTCTGAAAATAATTTTTATGAACCACAAACCTATCTACAGATGCTTTTATATCATATAATAATATTTAAAAAAAAAATAAAAAAAAAATTACTTGAATATGTATGTGATGAAAAAGTAACAACACGAATTTTTGTATACAAAATATATTTTTCTTGTGGAAGTGGCGTCCACTTCATACAATATTTTAATCTGAATATTAATGTGAAGAAAGGAAGCAAATTTTATTTCATATGGTTGTGTACTGTAGAGCAGTAGATGAGAAAATTAAAGTACATGTATGTTTTGTATATAAGGAACATTTTTCCATAGATACATGTGTTAAAAAAAAAGTTTTCGTTTGTGATTTTATGTAGATCGTGTCAAGATCATAATTTAATACTTGAATGGTGTGGCTCTTATTAGCTTAGGAGTGTGCTGTAAAAATTTAAAGATGTCACTGAAGTAGGTAGGCTGAAAATGCATTGCCACCACGAAACCGCTGTCTTGACGCATGAATGTCAAAATTCCTTCATCATTGTCTTTTAGCTGAAATTAAAAATAATTATTATTCTTAATCACTGTGTTGCTAACAAAATCAATATGATGATAAAAACTTTATTCGGTCCGTATCAGCCTAATAGTGGCTTAGGAATTAAAATTGAAAAATTGCCACAATGCTATAGAAACCTGTTTCAATAGTTTTAAGAAATGAATCACTTTGTAGTAGAGACATAAAGTTATTTTCAATTGCATCAGTTGATTCTATTGGACGATAAAATTGGACGTCACTCTAAAACTTTTCAATATTTTGAACAAAATTGTTTGATTATTTTTTCAATAAATATCTGGCAATTTGGTTCATATTTTAGATTAAATAATTATTTAAAACACTAGAAACAATTGAACAATTAGATGCAAACGGCAAAGTTCCTTCTTTAATTATGTCTGTGGCTTGAAATATCAAGTTAGAAACCTTACCGTAAAAGGTGCAACCGTAAAAGGCACTTTAATTAGACAAGGAAAATCTTAAAGGAACAGTCGGTAAGAACTATCATGATTATTCAAAATACTTCGAAAAACTTGAGGTAGAAGAAGTAATAGAATTTTGCCAACAAAAAATCGAACTTAAACACAATCGTGATGATTACAGTGAGCTTTTGCAGGTAAATAATTTTCCAATATTAAACGGAATTCTTTTTTATTTTGTTATTCTTTCTAATCTGATGTGTTTTAAGTTTCCGATTTTTAATCTCTAAATTCTTGGAAAATCTCTTAATTTTGTTAAACAAGAGACATTGAACCGTGACAACTAAATACAAAATTTAAGAGAATTGAAGATTTTCCAATGGTTAATATGATTTTGACTTTTCATTTATTTTAGCTTATTTTAATATTTTTTGACAAATTGCCTATCCGTGTCAAAAAGCCTGGTGCTATTTCTAACGCCAGATGACTAATGAAAGGGATTTACGCATTGAAACTGCTTCTTTCTAGTTTTAGATTCCCAATCTTAACTGATATAAAGCCAGTAGTTTGTGTGTAAACGATAACGCAATGACCATCTTTTACTACTGTTTTTAATGGAGTAAATTGACTTTGTTTTACTTGTTTGACTTGATTTCTAAATATCCTCAGAGATGGTGATGGGTTAGTACATATTGTTTAACAAGACTGGCCGCTACTTTGTCCAAAGGATATGTCATTGTGTTTACTGAATTGTGTACTATTTACTGAATAGAAAAACGATATTCATTTTTTGGAATCTTTTATAAATTCTCATAAAGCTAAGACAGGTTGTGTAAACCATTTTAGAGCCTTATGTTCTCAAATCTCTTGTTTAACTTCTATTTCTTTGTTAAATATTTCTTGTTCCGGTCACTTAATTTGTCTCAACTTTTAAAAAAGATGGATATGCTCAATGTATCCAACTAATGACCTGAATGCAGGCTTAAATAGCCACCCTGTAAATCTAAATCCAAAAGGTGTTAAAAATCACAAAACTATAACTTACCTCTACTCTTTTAATGTTTGTTAATTTACTAATTTTATAGACAGAACCACAATCCATAAGAAAAAAATATTAGAACTGTTCCATGATATATCATTCCTGCCTAATATCATCCCATTTTCATTAATAAATTAATGTTTCAATGAAATAAAATAATAAATAAATAAACAAACATACTTATATACAAACATATATCTTTTCATAATTAGAGTCTGTAAATATGTGTGTATTATTACAAAAAAACTGAAATTATATTTGATTTAAAATAAAATCACCACTTGCTACAGGAAATATAGCATTCCATTTGAAAATTTTGGAAGACTCGGTGTATATTTACTGTTTTTTTGTTGTTGTTATTATTATTATTATTTAACTGAGCATTATATGTTTATGAAAAAAAATTAATTTGTATAATATTTTCAAATAGATACACATTAAAATAAAAATACACGATCAAGAGCACGTGTGAAAATTTTAAGTTAATTCAGCAAAGTTCTAATGTATATTTTATGAAATGTTTAGATAATTATAAGAAAATATTGTGAATTTGAAATTGATTTTAGTATTATTGACCTTTTGATAATGAAAATCACAGTTACATCTTCATTAAAATATTGAATCAGTTTTGTTTAATATGGAAGTTGAAAGTGTTTTAAATTGAAAATAAAGTTTAAATTTTAATGTTTCAGTTGCTCTTTTGATCTTGTACCTTGGTGGCAAATTACTCTTATTAATTTATGTTCATGTGTGATTTTTCTGCATTTTTTGTCGATTAGGATGACAATTCAAACAATTTTCTGAATAAATATGTAACCATGCAGAACTATGTTGGTTAAAATATCACATGACTGATTCGTTTCAGGAACCTCGTCATTTACTTAAATTTTTAATGATGAAGAAATTACATTTTAGTCTGAAAATTAGTGACATCCTATTTCAAAATATTTCAGTTTATATTAGAAAAATATAAAATTTTAATGATTTTATAATTTGAAAAATATTTTTCCTCACTGGACACGAGACACATTCTAATAAAAGCAACCACTTACCAATGAATAAGTTTATAAAAATACAAAAAAAAATTAAAATTAAATTGAAATGTGAATTTTGAGGTAATGTGATGATTGCATTGTGATTATCTGATTTTTTCTACAAATTGATTAGGGTTGGATTTACGAGTAGGGCAACAAGGAGGGAGGGGGTTTGAGCCGCCCTCAGCCTTCATATTTGTTTGAATAAATTTTGTCGACTTTTTAAATTTTACTTTTAAATCCACCCCTGCAAATAAATGTTTTCCTTGAATTCTCATAGCCATCTCTCCTTTAGTGGTATAGTTTGTGTTTTCTTCTTGATTTTTCATTTCAAGTTTCATTTTTTCGTAATTTTACACATTCAAACAAAAGTGAAAATATGAGAAGGACAAGGAGGAGGGAAGATGGGGCTCAGCTTCCCTAATGCGTTTTGAATTTCAATGAATTAATTGTGCAAATGGCTGGAAACATTTCGTTTATTGTAAATATTTTACTCCTTGCTAGGGGTGGATTGAAAATGATTAATAGTCCTGGCATTCTGTATGATTTTCTTTAAAATTTACGCTAAACTTAACCTTTACAAGACGATCTTAAAGCCTAACAGGCATTTGCCAGACTGCCCGTATGGCCAATTCGACACTGCTACCTCCCCCCTAAATAAAATATTTGAAATACAACCCTGAGAATTTTTCTTGGAAATTTTAGACCCGGTTTTAAGGTTGTTCAATTCGGTGTAAGTTGCCTGAATATTATAACCGTTAAATTTGATCAATGACTCCTCAAAATCGTATTTTATTCATAATTCATTAAAAAAAATTATTCTGATGATGATCTATAATGATCACGCCTGGCATGTTGTCGGTCGTTGTATCTTCCTTTCAAAGTTTTTTTTTAGTACTTTACAATTTTATGAAAATTTTAAATTATTACACATACTTTTCAATATTATTAATAAAATTATGAAATACACACACACACATTCATACACAGACACACACAGACACAAACTTTGGAAATGAAGGTTAAATTTTGTATAGTTTTTCATTTAAATTTTATTTATTTATAATTTTTTATAGTAAATTCATTAATATAATAATAATAATTTTTATAATAAATATAATTAATGTAACACTATTACAGTACTATGTACGATAAATAAATAAGTATAAATATTAAATGTAGGTATGAAATGGATGCAAGGAACACAATATTTTCGTCTCAATTATAAATGTTGTAAAAATTTTAATTGAAAGATTTTTTTTCTTTTTATTTTGTACTAAAATGAAATCATCACCTTCTCTATTCTCCTGTCATCACTTCCATAAATTCTGCAATACGAAAAAAAAGGAAAAATGAATAAGTGAATGAATGAATGAAGGGCAAGAAATAAGTTTTGATTCAATTTAATTATATTGTGAAATTTCATAATAATTCAAGGTCAATGAAGAAAAAATCACACAAAATTTTATGTTTCAAAACTTGAAAAATAAAATTGAAAATGAAAAAAAGGAAAGAAAAGAGTCATTTGAATAATTTTATATATTTTCTGTTCATCATAATGAAAAAATGTGTGTAATTTAAGAGAATTTTTTTTTCGCTGGAGAAAAATCACACATGCATGTACTGGACAAATGAAATTAATAATAATTTAGATACACATAAGATAAAAAAAAAATTAATTTTCTTGCCAAAATATTTTTTTCACACACAAATTTGATCAGATACATTTTTCACAGGTCATTTACTGGGCATCTAATAAAAATTTTGATAATTTCTGACTTTTTTCCTGTGCACTTTAAAATCAAATTATGTAAAATTTAAATATTTATACCTTCAAAATCAACTGTACCAGAGCCATCCAAATCAATTTCATCTACAATATCATCGATTTCTTCTTCAGGAATTTCTCCATCGAGTTCACGTAAAATTTCTTTGAAAGTGTCCAATGTAAGGTAACCACGAGCTATTAATTTAAAAAAAATAAAATATTTTTCATATTGTAAATTAGATGTGACACTTACAATCCTTGTCATATAACATAAAAGCCTCCCTCAATTCCTTTCTCAAACTATCAAAATCAACTTCAGGTTCAATGTAACGTTTGGCTAGTTCGATAAACTCATGGAAATCCAATTCACCAGACTCATCTTCATCAAATTCATCGATCAAATCGTCAAGTTCATCTTCAGTCAATTTGATGTCTAATGTTTCGAGAATTTCACCAACGACTTCGGTTGATATTGAGCCGCATTTTTCAACGTCATATGCATTGAATGCACTTTCGAGGACTGGTTTGAAATGAAAGTGTTATGTTAAATGAATTTCAATGAATGAAATGATGGCAACTTACTGTTCATTTGATCCTTGCTTAAGTTACGCTCATCCTGGAAGAGACAATTAAAATACAGTTTAGTTTCATTTAAGTGAATTGAAAAGTAAGTAAAAGAAAAAAAATCTGTCCGAAAAATAAGGACTTTTATCTACTGGAGGGAGCTCGTTGACCGAGTTGGTTAAGTGGCTGGTATGATTGGTAAGAATCTTACGACGGGGGTTCGAATATGAAAATTAATTTTTGTTTTTCAAGTTATAAATGTGCTCAAGTTTTACTTTAAATACATAAAAATTCTTGTTAGGGGCGCTGAGTGAAGCCTGAGGGCGACTGGATCAGATGACAGTATAAATTGTAGCTCCCACGTGGTTAGACCATAGATAAAAGGCGCTTACTATGGAAGTCTCGGCTGAAGTATATGTACACAATAGGACCGCATTGGAGCTTGTTTTTTTCTATTAAATCTAATCTATTGATCAAATTCTAAACTAAATTTTAACGACCATATTGATAAAATTACATATGACAGCCGTAAAACTTTGGCATTTGTAAAAAGTCGCTCCAGAGAATTTAAACACCCATATGTAACTAAACTGCTATTCTGTTCTTTGGTGAGATCGAAACTTGAATATGCTTCAGTTGTTTGAAACATGGTTGGCACTGTAAATTCCTTAAGAATTGAATTAGTACAAAAACAATTCTTGTTATTCGCCCTACGAAAATTTGGGTCAAGGAGAGACATTTATGTCTTACCAACATATGGAGCAAGACTAAAACTTCTTGATATGGAAACACTACACGTAAGACGAAGAAGATTAGACATCACGTTTTGCTATGATCTGATACATAAAAATATAAAATGTGACATACTCTGCAATAAAATCATTCATAATCAACCTACTCCACAAAATCTGAGAAGACGAAGACTTCTAAAAGTTCCATTTCATCAACTGCACTTTTAACGAACCTTTTAGTTAAACTTCTCTTACGAAATGCCCTAAAAAGTTATTATAAGCTCATTCAACGAACGATATTCAATTCAAGTCCCTGCTCTGTGAGTTAAAAACACCTGGGTGATAAACTCCGTAAATGAGCTCTTTTGCTAGGCCTTTTCAGAGGGGGTCTCACGGGAGATAATTTTAAGCGTATTTCTCGATGAAAATAATCAAAAGATTGAAAAAATTCGTTGAGTCTGCTCCAGAACACTTTTCAAATTAAGATCGGGCATTTTTGTATTTGTAAAAATAAATTTTAACTGATTTATCTGGTTCCAGGCTCAATTGGGCTTCTAAGTTTAATGCTGTTAAAAAAACCTCTTGAATTTCAAGATTTTTTGAATTTTATAATTTTTTTTGTATCAGAATTAAGTTTTAAATATTTTCTCTTAAAATTTTCATTTGGGAATCAAAATCAGATCGAAGTCCACTTTTCTCAACCGTCTAGTGATTAAATTTTCTGAATTTCGATTCATTAAAATCACTTAACAAATCTAATGATTTTTTTCATAAAATTGATTCTTTGAACTTTCATGTTTTATTAAAATAAGTCAATTTTTGACAAATTACCAGGCGTTTTCACTATCATGATAATTTTTTTAAAATTATTTTGATAAAAATTTCATTTAAACTAAACACAATTCTAAAAATCTCACCATTTTAAATTATTTTGTTAATTTTTCAATGAAATAAATCTATTATCACTTGACTTGTTTTTCAAAAGTTCTGTTTAAACTTTCAGATAGATAAGAAAAAATTCAAAATCAATCTGAATTATATCAACAAAAAAATGTCTGTTCCACTTGATTAGAAAGATGCAACTGCCCAAAAATAAATCAACTGAGGTGACTTATCCTTCTGCTCTAAATTTTTATTATTTCAATTCTTTTATTTTTCAGCATGCAAAAGAAGCATCCACACACACACACACACTCGCACAGTCTAAGATAAATATAATTGTCATCAAAATCAGACACAACAACAAAACGCGTGTTAAAACTGTTTAAATTTAATTAAATTGCCTTCAATCACAATAAAATAACACTGAAACATATTTCAACATGACACACACACAAACACACACACGCATCCAACTATAATATAATTGATTTAAAATTAATTGCAATCAAGACACAGTTCAATGCTAATTCAAAATAATTGAACAATCGGAAAATGAATTGTAATACTTCGGAAAAATGTTTTAATGAAAAAAAACAAATCAAAAAACAACTGACTATAAAAATAAAATAATAATAATTATAACAAGATTCACTTATGTTGCACACTCACATGCACAAAAATAAAATCATTGAATTTTAATTTGTCATCATCGTATCTCGTTTTATGTTTTTTTTTATGATGATGATGACCAATGAAGCAACTATTTTGGTTCCCTTTTCATTAAAAAGAAAAAGAAATTCCTCGTAATATTTTATATTCATCGTATTCATACAATTTCAACTAATAATGACAAACATTAAAAAAAAAGTGATTTAAATAAACATTTTCTAAGACACATTCTACAATTTTACAGATGACCATGATATATTTTATTTATTTTTATGTTAATTAATAATAATTTTAATATTTTTCTGAGTATAATTTGAGATTTCTGTGTATAAGTATAAAAATATTATTAATTGCCACGAATATTTGGTGTCACTATGTAAAGTAAAAGAGAATATGAAGTCAGGGATGGATCCAGGAATCAATTATGAAGTAAAATTTGGTGATAGAAACCATTCAGAGAGATTTCGAATTCAAATGAATTGAGAATGCAACGTACCACTATGAAAGATGTAAGCAAAATTAGCTTGGCAAGCGTTTGACAGTTCATTTTGTATAGACACACATACGGAAACTTCAAAAACTCTACTACGAGAATTGAGATTTTTGGACTATTTTTAATCTTTTTCCAGTAGAAAATGGCAGTAGGGCATCAAAAAAACTTATCTTTTAAAAGTTGAACATTGAGAAAAATTGCCAAAAGTTTAAGTTACTTTTGGAAAACAACAAAAATTGGTTAAAGAAAAATTTGAGATTCACCAGAGCCAAAACGGTTTAAGTTTTTAGGTTTCTACACTGTGAGTTGAAAACACCCCTCAGTGCTTGGTGGTTCTTACCTGAAACTATTCATGCTTCTTTGAAGATCCTTTCAAAGCATTTTGGGCAAAGCAGTATCTGAATGAACGGTAGAACTTTAGAAATTTGGTTTTTCTAGGTGTGAACATCTTCACATTTGATTCTCCACTGTCAACTCCCATTCACTCTCTCCATTCCCTTACTTCATTCAACTTTTCATTTGTTCCCCTCATTTTCCGGCTTTATTCCCGTTTTTTTGGCAATTTTAGACCTTTTGATCTAGTTACTTGCAACCTTCAAATATTTTGCAAAAGTGTCGCCCTATTCATTCTGAACAAAGTTGCCAAACATCATTTCTGTGGTTTGGTATCCTCTGTAATGAAGACAATCGAGAATAAGTTGAACCTTCCTACACTTCAATCAGGTCTAGAATAAATGATCCAGTTTTAGATCAAAAGTCTCATATCTTGGGGTAATATTTTCCGTGCCCTATTCATGAATCCAAATTCTCAACCCAAAACCAGTAGGACACCAGTGTAAAACGGTGTTCGCACTGGTGCCCCACTGGTTTTGGATTGAGAGTGCAAATATCTGATTTGAAGCAAATTTTCATCTTACAGTGTTGGCTTACAGTTGAACTCTTTTGCATTACCTTTTCCTTCATGAGAGTGATGAGACTCAAAATGATGAGCTGGAAAAAGACAAATCTGTCGAAGCTTAAATTAAACTTCCAACCTTATTTTTGATAGTCCACTGCACAGTGTTGAGCTTGAGGACTTCCGAAATTCATTCAAAAATGACCTTGTCCTTCAACATTACTGACCTAATTAACACTGACTTATTCCATGTATCAGTTATTTGACCAATAAAATTCTAATAATAATATTAATTTGAATTTAAGTCATGTAAATATTCTAAGTAAGTACAAAAATTATCCGGTTTGTTATGAAATGTATTGTACTTATCACCTCAATATCAAAGTAAATACAATTCAAAACTTATTGAGAGCTCTTCAATTCTTCAGAAAAATAGAACCGGTTCTTATTATTGATTTTAACAACAAAAAAATTGATTATTATCTCATCCATAAGTGATATATAAGCCATTGAAATATAAATCGTGTGCATTATTATTGATTTACTCAGTCATACTTTGTACTTTAAAGTGTTAAAACTTACATCCAAATTCATCAAAATGAATCTGCTCATATCTGTTTTAATTTTAACATTTTTGACCTATACCAGTGCTTGTCGTTGCAATACAGAACCAGAAGAGCCTGTTTGTGCAAGTGACGGTGTCACCTATAAAAATGGATGCATTTTTGGTTGTACCAAAAAACCGGCAGCTGCTCCAACACCTCCAATTAACGTTTTGTATAATGGACCATGTGAATCAGATCGTCCATGTGATTGTCAAATGTATTTTGAACCTGTCTGTGGTAGCGATGGACAAACTTGGCCAAATACGTGTCTTTTAAGTTGTGCACGTAAACATGCAGCAAGTGACGATGCAATCAGAAATGAATTGGAAGTTAAACATATGGGACAATGTGGATTGCCTTGTGATTGTAAGGAAAATGATGAAAATGTGGTATGTGGCAGTGATAATATTACATACAAAAATAAATGTGTCATTGATTGTGTTATTAATTCGCCATATGGACAGTTCATGCGGATGAGTGTAAAAAATAGTGGTTCATGTTAAAATTTAGCGTATTAAAATATGGTTGCAATTAAAAAAAAATTAGGACAAACAATTAATTTTAATACTTTTTTTTTAATTTAAATTCAAATTAATCTTTAATTTGTCACACACACACACACATGGCAAAATCAAATCAAATCAAGTATCCTACAAGTCGCAGTGTAAGCAAATTTCTAAGTAGTTATAAAGCTGTAAATTAATAAATCTCTGCGTTCGAATTGTAAAATGAAATTATTTATTCAAGTCATTCATTATTCAATAAATTTGTGTTTAATTAATATTTATTTTGACAAGATAACAAGCAGCCTGGTGTGCAATTGAGTGAATTATGTTAACGTAACTTTTTTTTGGTGTCATACAATCATATTGATTATCATGTAGGTAATATTTGAGAGAAGAAAAAAAAAAGTACGCAAAAGAAGTTGTTTTTAAATTGGTACTGTCTAGACAAAGTGGAGTAAATTAATTGATCAAAATATTGAATGAAATGTTTATATATTGCAATTATGATTTTCGTTTACGCGTACTTGATTCTTTAATTTTGGAAAAATTATAACCAAAAATTGAAGCACAATTTACAAAATTTCTCTTTTATGACGACTGAAAATTTAATTTCGACGACTGAAAATTTAATTTCGACCATTTTGATTCAATTACTAGTTCAATGTTCAAATGACAGTAGCCGCTGCTTATCGCACTTTGTGAGTGGTCAGGTTTTGGATCAGTAAAACGCGACTGGTCTTATAAACGTTTAGTCGATAGCACAGTTGGTCTTATTGGTCAATAGCTAGAGACCACTTGATTAACTGGTATTGAATCATATAAACCTGCCATTTTCTGTTCTAACATGGCAGTAGTAGTCCCTGTTCAAAAGTTTATGGTGGTCTGATTTTTCAGAACAAAGCCATATATTTTACATGGATCTACACTACTTCAAGAGAGAGAGAGAAGCTTCTACGGGTTGACAGAGCAGGTGGCACCCTTTAGCACACAAAACTAATATGTTCAAGCTCAACATGCAACTTCTTCCAGGATGTAACCTAGAGTACTTGAATTCTTACATATATCTAGACAGTGAGACATTCTTTCAGCGTACTGTGATGATAATGGGAATATTATGACAGGAAAATGGAATTGGATAAGGGAATACAGTACGGATATGGAATTTAATCAGTAAATCAGTATAAAGGTCGAAGACAAATGAGAGTGAAGTAGTACAGAGATTTAGCGCTATTAGATGCAAATTCATAGTAAATTTTGCTTAGGAGGTGTATTAGGAAATCATTAACAGAAAAGAAAGACCCCAACCTTGAAACCGGACAGAATGCGGGAAATCCGAAAAGACTTATGTCCTAAGGGTACTTGAAACACTTACCCAACATTTAGGGGAAAGTATTAATTTTTTTAATATAGGCCACGGAAGACGGGCATGTCCACACCAGAGATTTAAGCTGTGCGTACGACCCGTGGGGAGGATCTTTGGTTTAAGAAATCCATCATATGACCGAAGGCGATCATAAACTACATTTGCGACCATTGAGTGAATACTATAATAGGAAAATGGAATTGGATCTGTAGTATGGACCTAAGGGTGAGGGACCAAGTAAAACTTGAGAGTGTGAACAACACAATAGAAGCCATTGTTTTTTTTACAGTGTCAAACAAAGAACGTAAAGAAGATTATAAATAGATTTATAAAACTCTTACAGATCATTGAAAACTTTCCAGGAAAGAATCATATCATGGAATTTCTCGTTTTAAATCCCAAAAAATAATCTTTCATTGCAATTTCAATCAAAGTGGGCTCCGAATTGTTTTATAAATAAATATAAACAACTATAAATATTCACAATTCTATTTTCACTCACTTTAAAAGTTTATCAACAATTCCGAAACCAAATCTAATTTTAGCTTCAATTCATCACAACAACTACAATGTTTCTTGTCAGAATAATTAAAAATAACAATAATAATTCGAAATCAATTTCAATTGATTTTATCATTGATTGTTCATTTATTCAAGAAATTTCTCATTCAATTACGATCATTTTAAAAAATTCTCTCAAGCTTTAAACGGAAAACGCTAATTCAAATTTAACGATTTTAAAATTTGCACACTATCAAGATAAATTAAAAGTTAAAACTTAAAATAGATCACATTAATTTAATTTTTCATTTCATTTCATTCACAATTTCAAACAGATGAACTCACTTACCTCGGTTAACATTGCATTTTAATTATAACACATTGCAATCATCGTCGTCGGTCGTTGTCGCGTCGTTGTTACATTTTCAAGAGAATTAAGTGAAAATTTATTTTATATTTGTTTGTCGAATCTTTTATTTTATTTTTCATTTTTATTTTCCTTGTTATTATTAATATTTATATTTTTTTCTGTATTTTTACATTTAATAACATTGTTCTTGTTCTCATATAAATATTTCATTATTAAAAATTATACAAAAAAAAATGATACTTCATAGATGGAAAAAAAGTATCATTAATTTAGAGCGTACAATGATGGTGATGGTATTTTTGTTCGCTAAACGAATATTAAATCTGTAATGTGTCCTTCTTTATATTGATTTTTCGTGATATTTTTTTTGTATTAATCGAAAATAATAAAAATTTATATTGATTAAATGTATTTCAAATAAAATTCAAACAACTTTTAAATTCCAAAAAAAAAATTAATTAAATATTTCAAAAAAAAATCCACACAATATTCATAATATTTCTCATATGTTTCTGTTTTTATACAGCATTTTATTCCTAAAGTATCTTTATTATTACAATTGTTTCAACATTTTCTTCTTCTTTGAACGTAAACGTAAAAATTAAACAGAAATTTCATCAAAAAAATGTTTTGTGTTAACGTTAAAAATAAAGTAAATTATTCATTTTAATTTTATTTTAAAAATTTGAATTGAATTATCAAAACAAAGCAAATATTGGTGGGTGGATCAATAAAATTGTATTGTTTCTTGGATACAAATCAAAATAAATCAGAGTTTTGAATTATATTTAAGACGCTTTTAATTGTAGCTTTTTTATAATTAATTGAAGATGTTAAAAAATATTCCAAGGAAAATTAAATTCTGACAGAACCAGATCAGAATCTTATTTTCTTAGCAAAATTTATTCAGTATGTTATTGCAATAGCCTTAAAAATTAATCGAAATTGAAATCACACCATCATCATCATGAGTATTTAATAAGTGGAGTGAGGACTTAAATTTTAAATAAATATTAAACATAAAAACTAAAAAAAAAATAAATTATGTGATTAAATGATGTTTAATCATCTCCACCAGTCATAACCTCCATGAATTCTGTAAGATAAAAATATTTTCGGTTAATGCGACATCTGTTAACATTTTGTTGAGTGTGAGTTATTTTTAAAATTAAATTAAATACACTTACCATCAAAATCAACAGTACCAGATCCATCAGAATCAATTTCTTCAATCATCATGTCAAGATCGTCGTTTGTTAGTTGATCGTCTAGTTCACGAAGAATTTCACGTAAAACTCCGGTTGTGATGTAGCCGTTGCCCTCTTTGTCGTACAATCTGAAGGCTTCTTTCAGTTCTTGTAACATTGCTTCGGCATCTTCTTCGACCTGATTTTAATTATTGTGTTTAAATTTAATTAAATTATTATTATTTAATTTAAACAAAAGTCAATGATTTGAAGTAGTCTGAATTAGCGAATGACTGAACGAATCACAGCGTAAATGTCTATAGATAATTGTGAAAATGTCCATTCTGCTTGATTCTGGTTAATCTTCAAAAAAGCTCACTTTTCTATGATTTTATAATCAGGCTCATTGAAGGCTAACAGTTGAATTAGATGGAGGTTTTTTTATAGAGATTGTTCAATATATCGGAAAGGTTATCGCACAACTAAGAAGCCAAAGACTGATTCAAGTCATGATCACATGGAAAAAACGATATAAGTGATATTAAGTAGCTTGAACTAAGCATGTTTTTACTACACTCTTAACCCTAAACCAGTGAGGACACCCTCTCCACTGATCTGTCATTAGTGCCCCATTGATTTTGGGTTGAGGGTGTAATTTTTTGAATTCGCAGACTGTTTTGCAGTTTCTAATAGTTGCTAGAGAGGCATTGTAAAGATTAACACCCTCTTGAAAGATACTGATTCTTCGATAGTCTTTCTGAAGTCCAGGTCTTGATTGTGTGATCTTCATATTATTGCATTGGCGTCCAACTAGGGATAATTAGATAGGTAACTGTCAATAGAATGTTTTGGATTCTATGTTTTTTCATGATATTTTCTAGTGTTATTATTCCTTTCATTCCTGCTCATAGATGAATCAACTTGGTACTTTCCGAACACGTACTTAATATTATACCCAAATGGTCAGCCACTCGTACTAAGAAGCTTTAAGGAATGACAACAGGTCAAGTAAAAGTTCTGGTGGCATTCCTCACAGGACACGCACGTGTACTAAAACACCTTAAGATAATGAATCTAAGTGAAACAGATTTTTGTAGAATATGTCAAGAAGAAGAAGAAAGTGCTCAGCACATTCTCTACTTCTGTAGTGGGCTTGAGAACAGGAGCAGGAGATTTTTCGGGTGTCTGAATGGGCAAATAAATCCAACGGCTCTCTTTGTAATAGAACTTCATTTGATATATGATTTCTTGAAGGAAATAAGTATCGTTAAAAAAGAATATAATTTAGTGTAAGTCAAAAGACATCCCACAAAAAGCCCAATGTAGTAGTGGCTGAGGTTGGTACACCCTTCTCTAATCGTCATTCCTTTAATCTTCAGAACAATACACTCTCAACCCAAACGCAGTGGGATTTGCCCACTGGTGCCAGTATGAAATCAGTGGGACACCAGTGGGACCATCAAGAAGCTGATTACTCACTTGTCACCAGTGAGTGTATAAGTGCGTAGTAGGCAGTAAACTTTGTTTTATTTAGAAACGATCTTAAAATGGGCTTATTCCATTAAGTACTTGATGTCTTTTTGTAATTTCGCAATTGTCAAAGTAATTCCAACACATAATGCGATCTGTTCATCTTGGAAATTGAGAAATCGATAACTGAGAACTGAGCACCAAATATTTTTTTTTGATTTGAAAACATTCGCTGTTTCAGAACTTTTAATATATTATAATATCAATCAAATCTCACCATAAATCTGGCAGCTAGAGTAACAAACTCTTCAAACTCTAATTCACCAGAACCATCGGCATCAACCTCATCGATAATTTCCTTTAACATTGCATCGTCAAGTTGATGACCCAACATACTAAGAATTGTACCGACCATTGTTGTATCGATACATCCTTTCTTTTCCTGGTCAAAGGCATTAAAGGCATTTTGAAGTACTGTAAATTAAAAAAAAAAGTTTTGCAATTCAATTAAAATACTAATCAAAAATAAATCATTTTAAATGTAAAATCAAGGTTTTAATTTATATTTAAAATAAAACATACAAAAATTTTCTGATCTAAGAACCAAAATCCAAATAAAAGCGACATTAGACTTATATTAGACAGGGTCGTTTAACGTTAAAATTCAAATCAACAATGTTAAAATTCAATTTTGATCTTTATAAACGACGCCATTTCACAAATATTTGCTCTAATATGCATTGAAATAAATTTTCTTGTTCATATTATGCCTAATTAAGGTCTATTAAAAAAGTGTTTGAAATTTTTTTGTCTAGATTTATTATTATTTTATAATAATATTTTTGTCTACAATTCCCTTATTATTTTTATTAAAATTAAATTTAAATAAAAAAATATTTAAATATTTCATAATACAAATAATAAGATAAATATAAGAATTATTTTACAAGACAAGCGCAAATTTATGTTTATTTATTATTTGAAAGGGAGATAATAAAGTTCACGATTATAGTTCTTTTGTTGATTAAATGCAAAATATTGTGCACCACCAGTTTAAATGTGTCTTGTATCCATATGAATTTTAATACAAGTTTGCAAATTAATAAAAAGTAATTAGTTTTAATATTTTTTTTCTGAGTGTGCTTTAAGATTAAATGAATTTTGTGGCATGTAATTTTAATTTTTGTTTTTTTTTAACATTTGCAACATAATTGTATGAAATATATGATTTTGTGACATAGCAGCAGGTGCACTGTAATTTTTCTTATGACGATGAATTTTATAACGGGGCCATTTCAATAAATTGATTAAATTCTTTTTTGCAAGAATTTTTAAAAAATAAAATAATCAATCACGATTTAATTGAAATTTTTCAATTAATTTTTAAAAATGAAATATAAAATGAGATTTTTTATTGTTTTTAACACAATTCAACACATTTATAAAAAAAATTGAATTATCATTTAAGCTTAACTTGATTTTTATTAAATTATTTTTTTGAAAAACTTCTCTTAAAATTTTTTTAAAATATTTTACAAAAAAAATTTCAAACACTTTTTGATCATTGTTCAAAATTTAATCACTTTTTCTATGAAAATCTTAAGGAATAAATTTAAAAATATACTCACGGGCAATTTGAGCTTTGTCTAATTCATCCTACAAGTAGAAAAAAAAAGTAATAAAGAATTAAATTGAGATTTTTAAATTAAATTGATTACATTTTCAAATAAAAATTTTAATTGATTTTTTTTTAACTTACCATGATTTTTTAATTGAAGTTTAATTTAAAATTATATCACAAAAATTAAGGCGAAAAATGTCTTTTATTTTTATAAATTTAAACTTTTTTTTTCAATTTCCTTCCTCAATAAAAGTTCACACCAACTATTTTGTGTAACAACTTATTTCCTTGAGTTAATTTGCAATATAAAAATTAATAATGATTCTGATGTGTAGTTGTTGAGTGTCTGAGATGTTACCGTGTCGCACCATCAACTTTTCTTATATTGGTACATACTTTAAAAAATATTCATTATGATTACTGTGTAAAAAGTACATACACAAAAATTATACTCGTTTATGATGAAAATTGAAAAAGTCAGCAACTACATACCCTAAACACGTATAAATATTTGTATTTTCACTACATATTTTACTATATTTATATTAATTATTATTATTATTTTTACTGATTTTTTATGTAGTGGTATAGCCGATACTGTTGATCATGATGATGCTGATGTTGAAGGTGAGGACGATGCTTTATAGTTCTTTATTCACATAATTTATTTTTTTTTTAGTTATTTTCATATTGTTTTAGCTCTATTGCCGATTATTAATATACATTTTTAGAACACAATTATAATTATTTTCTAGGTTTATTTTTGGGTGGCCACCACAATTTATTATAATTTTATGGTGGCACGTCAGGTAGGTACCAAAGTACCCAATCCTGTGACAAAGTATATTCAAGAAGACAATTGATTTTGAAAAAGAAATTTTTCCTCTCTCTCTACAAATAAACCATAGAAAATGTTACTAAGTAATTGCATTAACTACAATTTAAAAATATTACATGTCATGAGTTTAAAAAAAAATATTTGTATGTATTTCAATGTACATTAATACAAATGTGAGTTAGGATGCTCAATATTTTACATGTTACCAATTAATTTTGTATTTTTAAATGCAATTTGAGAAATTGTAGTTAGGAAAAGTTAAATTTTATTTTTAGTTTTCATTATTTACTTTAATTACATTTAAAATATAAAACTGGCCTGTCTAATGTGAAATTTCTGTTACTTTATGTGAAAAATGAGAGGAGTGCTCAAATTCAACATATTTTTTATGTAAAAAAGAAAATTAAAATGCAATTCTGTGTGTGAAATGGAAATTATTTCCCGTTTCAGACAAATTTCTATTAAATTTATTTATATGCAATTTAAATTTAACATCAAGAATATATTTGAATTAGCTGTTGATGTAATTACGTTTGTCACTTTTTTATATTCAAGAGCAAGATTTTTGACATTTTAGGTTTGAAATTCAAATTTTACAAGCATAATTATAATATTTCTTGTACGAGTACTTTTAGAAACCTTATTGATAGTGTCAGAAACCTTTCATTTGCCATCAGAGTGGGCTTTATTTTTCGGTTCATGTCGACATTGTAACGTATTGAAACTATCAACAGAACGCAATTGCTACAGGACCGATTCTCAATTATAGTCATATCAAGTAGCTTCAGTTGGTGCACATATGGTGGTTAGATATCAAAAAAAATTTGTATCTTATCTATCTTAAAGTTACTGGACGCTTTGTTATACCTAAAAAGTGATGAATTTTTGATCTTGCAGGTAAAGGTAAGTAAATTTTTTTATTTTTCAGCAGAATAACTATAATATGATAATTATTATTTATATTTGATTTTGATTTCAGTTATTATTCACAATATTTTGAATTTTTTAACAAATAAAACTCAAGATTATCTCTAGTTTGCTGTGGACAAGGCAGAAGTCCAGTAATTCAAAGATAAAGTAGGAAAACATAAAGCATTCTGGAAAAAAGAGGCATCAGAACGGAAAACTGTTATAGGACCTATCAATAAATCGCCACAATCTTTATTGAATAAATCAGCAAATGAGCCAAACAAACTGTAAATTTGGTAAACTTCAATCTTGCTTTATTCATTTTAGAAATAGTATATACAAAAGTTGGTTAATAAAATACATCGAAAAATACATTCAAATTAATAGAATATACTTAAATAAAGTATACTTTTAGCTGTCATTTTAAGTCATTTTAATCATTCAGTAAAATTAGTTACGTGCAAAAGTTTTTAATATATTACAAGAATCTCTCCTTTTTTAAGGTCTTTCCTAGTAAACAAAAGCACAGTGCCTACAAGACACATGATTAAAAATGTCTCTACCATCTTAGACAAAAGAGAAGGAGTTGCATTTGATTTCCTTCCAATCTGGAGATGTCTTTTAAAAGATGGCGTTAAAAATTTGGCAGGACAAGAGAAAATTAAAGTGCCTTGATGGAATATACATAGACCTCTTTTCCGCATATTTTAATAAGGCTTAAAGTGGAGTAAAATTTGCAACAGTTCTGCATCAATTATGTTTGAAGAACAACTTAGTTACCATTAAAACTATAAATTTTGTAGGAGTATTAGACCATATAATTTACTCAATGTGCTATACAAAAATTGAACAAAGCCATTAATATTTCATTTTCATATTTAGTTCTTCATTTCCCCAAAAAAGGATTCAAAATAATACTTTAACCAAGGGGGTTTCACTTGTATGAAAATCATGCGCCACTGTCTGTGTGTTTTTAAAATTGGAACTACATATACGCAGTTGTGTACGCGCGCATTCAAAATTTAAATTTTATGACAAAGTTGGTGTCGCTCTTATATACACGTACGTTGTGTAGTGAGTGAAACTCCCTTGCTTTAACATAGTCCATTGAAATCATACAAAATCTTTTAAACGAACGAACACAAATTTAAGAGGATTTTTGTACTTGTCTTGTTTCTTCACATACAAAAACGCAAAAATATTTTATAGCTGCTTATATGACATTTTCTGTCTACAGCTCACAAAAAACATATATTTTTTTTAATATTATTTTAAATTAAAGCTACATTTAATCTTGTTCTATCAGATCGTGATTTGATAAATTTTTAGAAATTTATTTCCCTGTTAATGAAAAGCAGCAAAACAAGAAATTTTGGTCTTTGGAAACAGAAAAATTAATCGAAAAATTAAAAAATAGTTTTCATGAAATGAAATGAAAAATAAACATATTCAGACATATTGAATTTAATATTATATTAAAATTCTTATTAACTATTCGTACACACTCATAAACACAAACACACACGTATAAATGTGTCATGAAAACATAAAAGGAGCAGGTGTACAAATATTGCATATTTTTAAATTACAATTTTATTTTTATTAAAAATTTGAATTCTAGATTAAAAAAATACTTTTGACAAGAGATTGAGAGTAAATTTCATGTTTCATAAATTCCAAAAATTACACTGTTTATCCACGTGTGACTTGATTAATATTTTGGAATAAAAATCCATGACAGTTGTAAAAAAATTGAACTTCTTCTTTTTCATCTAAATCTAGTAAAATTTCATTTGATTTTTAAATAAGTAAATTTTACCATTGTTTTCTATTTTCTAAATAAAATTACACTCAAAATTCATACATTTTATATAAAATTATTTTTAAAAAATTACAATGTATTTTTAGCAATTTACTTGAAATTTACATGCATAGAAGTGTTATAAAATTATTTTGTTTCGCAGACATTCTGTAATGCCAGCATTTTTTACAATTTAAAGGATGCAAACAAGCGTAAAAACAACATGATTTGAATAAGTGATTTCTATGCATCAAAATTACTTTTAACACTTTTTTTTTGTGTTGTTGTTGTGTTTCTGTGTTTTTTTTTTATAAACTTGTAAAATAAATAAAATTTTGAAGGTATTTTTCTGTTCAATTTAACAGTAAAACATTTTAGTCACATATATGATGACGTTTAAAATCATGATAGAATTTTCTGGTTTAAAATGAAATTAAATGCGCTTTTGAGAAGAGTCAGATGTAGCAAAATATTAAATAGATGGGAGCTCAATACCGTTTTTGAACCATGAACCTTAGAATCATGAGCAAAACTTCATTTTTAGCGCATTTCTTGAAATTGCAGATATCGTGCGCGGTCATGGTGTCCGTCTGTACCATTTTCAAAATGGCCGACTAAACCAAAATAGTGGATTAACCCAAAATGGCTGACTGACCCAAAATGGCCGATTAACCCCAAAATGGCGGACCAACCCAAAAAACGATATAAACGATAAAAACATGTGTCTTGAGCATTTCATTGCGCTTTTGTTAGAGCTTCATGATTACGTTTACAATTTAATTGCAAATTTCACTACAGAAAAAAAAATCTTTTTTCTTTCAATTTAATTGTAAAAAGGGGCGTAAATTTCACTTGATTTTCATCGTGAAATCTTAAAACAAATGCATTCAAAATATAAATTTTATTTTCAAATGTAAATGCCAAGAAAAAAATTCTCTATATTTCTTTACGAAAAACGAAGACCACTACAGAAGATCAATCAACATTACCATCACTTAATTATTTGAACATGTGTTTAATTAAATAAAAGTTTTCTTTTTTAAAAAGTGAGACATTTATAACGATAATTGATTTGTATATATTTTCATTTCAATAATTAGATGAATAATATTGAACTAGACAAGAAAATAAATCAAATTACAATACATTGTTGTTGATTAAAATTAAGGTTTTCAGTAGTATTTATATGAAATGTGATAATTTGTTGATTATTATTTGAAGGTTACATTTTTAGGCTTCTTGTTTCGCTCTTCCGTTATTTGCTGCAATTGTGGTGCCATAATCAAATGGTGTGTAGATATTGGCATCTGGTGACTTTGAAACGGTTGCGTAATCAACGGCATTTTCAATGTCGAGCGAACGACGTTGTGGTAATGGAGGTGGTGTGTTTGGGACATCTTTTAAATCAGTGAAGCAGCGTCCTATTAAAAAATTCATAAAGAAAAATTAGCGACAAATTCAATATAAATTTAGATTTACCTTGAAAATCACTGTAACAAGTCAAATTTCTAGGAATCGGCCCAGTAGTCGAAATGTAACTCCTGATACTTTCAAGACTCGAGTCTGAAGAGCGTCTTTGATGAACTTTCCTGTAACGCGATCTTGTATGACTTGGAATTGGGGTCAAATATGCTGATTGATCTAATGGGAGTGGTCTTGATTGAACTGAAGATACAGTTGTTGAGACACTTGTCGAACTTGAATTTGATAACTTCTTATGGCCATTTGGCATTACAATCACTTCCTTATCCTTGACAATTATGACACGATCACTTCCCTTCAACAGCGTTGGAGTTTTACGGATGATGCAGTACATGATGAATGCTCCAAGAAATGAACAGAACAACAAGGAAATGATACTTACTGAATACGCGATTGTCTTATCATGGCGATGTAACCAAAAAAGATCCTTTAAATTGTCAGTTTTGAAGGGTAAACAATCAAAGGGTGAAATTTCAATGGTAGTGTATTTCATTAAACAAAAAATATAGAGTGAGTTTGAGGTTAAACTCTTAATTTTGAAATGATTTTCATGGAAAAGTGTGCATTCAGCACACAATTTCTCGTTTGTAACATATGAGGGCCCATGCTTTTTATCACGTTCACTTTCGGAAAACCAAAATACAACAAAATTAATGTTATTCGGATTTTTGACAATAATCTCAACTGTCGTTTCATCAACTTGCTCAACACGGAAATTCAGAGTTTGGCGTCTAATTGCAATCTGTTGATCTGATTCGTAATATTGATGAAACGTCTCTTCATTTTCCTGATGAGTACAATTAATTTCCTGGTACTGATTCTGAGCACATATCACACACTCAATTGGATCCGCAATGTACCCAATGGTTGTAAATTCTTCGATTGGTTCCATGGTAGTTGTCATTGGCTCACCAGGTTCAAACGTAGTTGATGTTGTTGTCGTCTTCTCAGGACAGAAAGAAGTTTCCGTCACCGGTTGATTATAAAATTGTATTGGCCGCGTGCATTTTAGTTCATCTTCAAACCAATTTCTGGTACTTGGATTCATCATATATCCCTTTAATTCAACCAGATCACAATCACAAGTCCATGGATTTCGAGAAAGCCGAATTCGAAATGAAGATGAGCGAATGCTATAAAAGATCCCTTCAGGTAACGTCTGTAAGTAGTTATTCGTCAAATCAATAAATCTCACTGTTTTTGAAATACCATCAAAGACTTTACTAGAAAATGATTTAATTTTATTACTTCTTAGATACAAATTCCTTAAAGCTGGTAGATTTTTGAACGTAGAATCACCCAAAACATTTTCAAAATAATTATATTTAAAGTCAATTGTTTCAAGGAAAGTCATTGGTTGAGCTCCTGTTATATTGATGGGATCATCTAGCAGTGGGACATTTTTCATTATCAAAGTTTTCAATGGTTTCACTGGAGCCAAAAATCTAGAGTTGATCACTTTTAATTTAGGTAAATTTTGTAGTTCAAGAATTTCCAAGCCAAATAAGCCCTTTAAAGTGTGATCACTGAATTCCTCAATTGAAATGTTTGATATAGTGAGGCAAGTTGTCTCACGAAATGATCTTGAATCAAATATTTCGTTTTCTATGATTTGCAATGAAGGTGAGTCTGTTAAATAAAATTTACTGATTGATAATGTCGTTGTTGGTTTCAGCCAATCTTTGTGAAAGGTGCCATTAAAAAATTGAATGTTGATGAGATGGAGAGCGAATTTTGTATATCCCTGAAATGAAAAAATAAATTTAAGTAAATGCTCATTCCTCTCATTCAAATTATTTCTCTTCTTGCTCTTTAATTCGCACACTCTCATTCTATTGTTAGGTTTCCTTTGATTCTTAAACTCTCACATTTTCTCTCTTTCAATTCTGACTTTTACTTCCCGTGTTCTCTTGCAATTTTGACGCTCTCTTTCTCTCGTTTTTTTCTCTTTCTTTTACTTCTCGCGTTCTCCTGCAATTATGACGCTCTCTTTCTCTCGCTTTTTTCTCTTTCTTTTACTTCTCGCGTTCTCTTGCAATTCTGACGCTCTCTTTCTCTCGCTTTTTTCTCTTTCTTTTACTTCTCGCGTTCTCCTGCAATTCTGACGCTCTCTTTCTCTCGCTTTTTTCTTTTTCTTTTACTCCTCGCGTTCTCTTGCAATTCTGACGCTCTCTTTCTCTCGTTTTTTTCTCTCTCTTTTACTTCTCGCGTTCTCTTAAAATTCTGACGCTCTCTTTCTCTCACTTTTTTCTCTTTCTTTTACTTCTCGCGTTCTCCTGCAATTCTGACGCTCTCTTTTTCTCGCTTTTTTCTTTTTCTTTTACTTCTCGCGTTCTCTTGCAATTCTGACGCTCTCTTTCTCTCGCTTTTTTCTCTTTCTTTTACTTCTCGCGTTCTCTTGCAATTCTGACGCTCTCTTTTTCTCGCTTTTTTCTTTTTCTTTTACTTCTCGCGTTCTCTTGCAATTCTGACGCTCTCTTTCTCTCGCTTTTTTCTTTTTCTTTTACTTCTCGCGTTCTCTTGCAATTCTGACGCTCTCTTTCTCTCGCTTTTTTCTCTTTCTTTTACTTCTCGCGTTCTCTTGCAAATCTGACGCTCTCTTTCTCTCGTTTTTTTCTCTCTCTTTTACTTCTCGCGTTCTCTTGCAATTCTGACGCTCTCTTTCTCTCGCTTTTTTCTCTTTCTTTTACTTCTCGCGTTCTCTTGCAATTCTGACGCTCTCTTTTTCTCGCTTTTTTCTTTTTCTTTTACTTCTCGCGTTCTCCTGCAATTCTGACGCTCTCTTTCTCTCGCTTTTTTCTTTTTCTTTTACTCCTCGCGTTCTCTTGCAAATCTGACGCTCTCTTTCTCTCGTTTTTTTCTCTCTCTTTTACTTCTCGCGTTCTCTTAAAATTCTGACGCTCTCTTTCTCTCGCTTTTTTCTTTTTCTTTTACTTCTCGCGTTCTCTTGCAATTCTGACGCTCTCTTTCTCTCGCTTTTTTCTCTTTCTTTTACTTCTCGCGTTCTCTTGCAATTCTGACGCTCTCTTTTTCTCGCTTTTTTCTTTTTCTTTTACTTCTCGCGTTCTCTTGCAATTCTGACGCTCTCTTTCTCTCGCTTTTTTCTTTTTCTTTTACCTCTCGCGTTCTCTTGCAATTCTGACGCTCTCTTTCTCTCGCTTTTTTCTCTTTCTTTTACTTCTCGCGTTCTCTTGCAATTCTGACGCTCTCTTTTTCTCGCTTTTTTCTCTTTCTTTTACTTCTCGCGTTCTCTTGCAATTCTGAGACTCTCTTTCTTTCCCTGTCTTGCTCTCTTTTTATTCTGAGAATATTTATCTTATTAACACATTTCGATCTCCACTATTTCTAATTTTGACATCAAAATACATGAAAAACATGAAAATCTGTGATTGTTAACTTTCCCTGATAAGCAATTATTTGTTTAAATAAACACGATTCACAATTCAGATTAGATAATTTCACAGTAAAACGAAAATATTCAGCTTTCCTTTATCACTTTTGCAAATTTTATACTGTATTTTAACACATTTCCCATTAATTTTCATTTCATTGTGTAACTTTTCTAATCTCACCTTAATTAAAGAATTTAATGCCTCATCAATGTCGTCCAATGACATGCTCTGACAAGTAATTATACGATTTTCAATTGAGCAACCCCCAGTTTTTGGCGAAATCATACCAGAAATTTCGATGATCATGTCTGGTGTTTTAACATTATTTGGTGGTTTACTAAAAAAATTATACATATTAATTGAATTTCATTGTAATTGGAATTGAGATGAATTTTCTTACTTCTGCTCCTCAATAATTTCACGTTCAGTTTCAATGACATTGACGACAACGATAGCGAAAAGTAACATAAATGATAAAACACAAAAAATTGTGGCAAAAACTCGATTCCACTTGCGAGTCCATGCCTGAAAACCAGCCCAACCGTCTTTTGGCTTTGGCTGAATCAAATTAAATGACTTTGATTCCAGCATTTCAATTATTTTTTAACTATTAATTTTATTTCCACGTTGTCAGGACGAAGTTCAACAAATGACTGATGAAATGTCGAATTTTCCGATAATGAAATGAATTTTTTTTTATCATATCAAATTCTGATTTTAATCAAAGTCAAGTTCAGATAAGATATTTTTTTCAATACATTGAATTATCATAATAAATTTAATCAAACTACCGTTACTTTAATTCAATTTTATTTCTTCAATGTAATATTGATTGCATACATTTTTTATTTTCAACATAAAAATTAAATTAAATTAAATTATTTCATGTTCTCTCGTATCCAATCGATGTCATATGCGATTCTAGAATAAATTAGTGGTTTATTTTCCACACATTCGGCATTTGTGTCCACAATTCCAACGATAAATGGTACAATTGTCTCAGATATGTTACGAATTGCCTGGACAATGACACGATTATCCTCAAAATCGCATGAGGTTTTTCCATAAATGAATGATAAACATCCGTAATTTTCCTTTGCTAATAATTCTTGTTGTGTTTCGATGTTATTTTCATTTTTTGATCGTAAATGCTTACAAATATTATTTTGATATGGTCGAACTGGAATGTAAGACGTCTCTGTTTTGTCATGGCCTGGACGTAAAATCGTAAGTTCAAATGGAGTCGTGTCTTTTTCTAACCAGAGACATGCTGGAACGGTGTTTGATGTCAGTCTGAAAATGAGGAAATGAAAAATAATTGAGATAAATTTAATTAAGAGTGAGGGCTTACTCAATTGTTTCATTTAATTTGATCAGGGTTGTACGATTCTCAAAGTGTTTTATATCGAGAATTTCTCTTTTTTCGGATCCAATTCCGACGAGTGATGGACTAAACCTGTGAATTTATTTTTGTTAAATTTAATTTCTTTAAAAATACAATTTTCAATCAAATCTCACTCAAATGGATGATTTCTTGGATTAAAAAGACATGAATATGATGCAAGGACATGCTGATTTGAAATCAGGACACCATGACACGGCCAATAAAATTTATCATTTCCGATGAAAACAACATGCTGGTAAATTGGCATATCATCGAAATTAAAGGTATGTCCGGATTTTTTACGGTACCGCTCATAAATGTGAGGACAATCTAAATTTTAAAAAGAAAATTATACGAAATTAATCCAATTCCTATCGAAAAAATTACCTTCCAATTCAAAGCGATGACTCTCATTGTAAGATTTTGATTCAATTATGTCTCTTTTTGACCTTGATAATGAATTTAAAGTTAATGTTTTTGAATTTTCATTTCCAAAAATGATTTCATCGATCCAATCAATGATTTTTGATACTTTAATCGAAACTGATGACTCTCCGAATCCACAATCGCTTCCAAATGCGTTGATTCCCATTACATATGGGAAGAATTTATATGTGAATGGATAGAATTTTCGCTCTAATGGTCCACCAACGTCTAACTTCTCATGGAAAATAAAATAATTGATGACTATTCTAAGTAACGGTGTTAATTAGCCTCACCTCGCATGTCTCAGGGAGAAGATACAACCCATTATTCCCATAACACAGCTGATTTTCATTACATTTCGAGTCATTGATCATCTGTTTTGCTCGTACACTGATGTAACCGAATCCTGGACGATCGTTTGCATCCAAATATATGTTATGATAATCACGTGGACCCCATCCATTTATTTCGAGCTCCATATCGTTGGGTATTTGATGATCAGTCCATAGACAAACTGGGTGGATGTCGTTTGAGAATCTGAAAGTAAAATTAATATGAGCAGAATGTAAGATTTTTCCATTTTAGCTAGTAAAATTTGCTTGTCAATTAAATACAGAGCAAAAAAAATCTTACTTAATGTAATTCGTCAACTCAAGTAACGCCAATCCATATCCGTGTTCATCATTTGGATTAAAATACACCGATTTCACATCATAAATCGAATTTTCATCAATTTTTACTTTAAATTCTGACTTTTCGTGATCCTTTACACAGCTACTCAAAGTTAATATAAAATTCTCTGTCAAAATGACTCCTCCACACTTTTTTTTCACATCAACGTCATACAAAATTGAAACACGATGTTTAACATTATCCGTGTAAACATCAACATGTGCCCTTGTCAAATCATAATTCGCCCATGATCCGAATTTGCGTTTTGTTATACTTGTGATCACATCGTCCTCGAATTCTCTGTAAATTGCATAACGATTTGCACATTCAAAGGGCTCAAAACTCAATTTCAGTTCAGATTCAATCCAGTCGATGTATGAAGAAATTTTTGTATAAACTCCTGGTGTTGGATCACCACAAGCACGTCCAAATGATGTGAGTCCGATGATAAATGGGGTCATTCGAGCATTTGCAAGGAGTTTTACTTGAAGTGGACCACCTGAATCTCCCAAACAAGTGTCCATTTGGCGATCAGTGAAATCAGTAGCGCATATTTGGGTTTCTTGAAGGATTCCATGTGGGATTTTTCGGTTCGCTTCATAGAATTCGTTACATTCTGAATGGGAGACTGGACTCAATTCAACTTTCAAGAGACGAGGTGATGTTTGTCCAACTATATTTAAAATGAAATTCAATTACTTGGCATTAAATTAAAGTAAAAATTTAGTTACGATAAGATGTCTGTCCATATCCGCTGGCCTCGATCAATGAAAATTTCATAAAAGGATAATTCCAGAGACATGCTGGTGTTATTGTGTCATGAATTCTGTTATCAAAAAAAATTAATTTAATTTAATATTTTGAATTTTAATCCCTTAAATTGAAATACAAACCGAACTGTGTCATTAAGTCGAATCAATGCAATATCATTATAATGCAATCGACTTGTATAATTTGGATGTGTCACAATTTCCTCAACACCAAACTCTTGAACATTCTCATCATCGTTCCCCTCCATCAAATTCAAATCGCCTAATCGAACAACATCAGGACGTTTTCCTTTCCATATCGTACAATGAGCGGCCGTTAAAATGACATTTTCACTTATCAGCGATCCACCACAATTCCATGAAATGCTTCCACTTACTTTGTCGGTCCATCCAATGGCAGCCATGTGAGAGAATTCTCGTTCTTCCGCTGGACGTCCATTTAAAGGAGCAACTTCCTCGAGAAATCCATTATCAAAATATCGCATGGGACATTCACGGATACTCGTCCAGCCATGTTCCGGCATAAGGGTTTCGATTATTTTATGGGATTTTGGGTATGCAAAAAGGGAGGAGGAAGCTGAAACGATATGAGGAACATTTTTATCTGATTATATTATGAAATTAAGGTCTTAACTTACCATGATTTGTAAATAAAAGCACAAATAAACAGATTTCGAAAAATATTCTAAGCAACATATTCTTCTGTCTTCACTTTACAACGATTCTTTTAATACTGAAATGCCAAGAACCGATTAATTGCATTAAGAGACCAGTTTTATAGAAATATATTAAAAGAAGAGTAAATTTATTTACAAACATTCTTTTATCACGCATCTGAAAATAGAATTTGTCGTAGGTCAGTTCCTAAAATCTTGTTTTACTGGTTTTTTTCATTCTGATATCAAATGAAGAACCAAGTCAACAAATCAAAAGGATCTTAAATAAGAAAGTGAATAAAAAAATGTGGGACGCGAACGTGAACGATATACACGAGCTCATTTTCATGAATTAAAATCACTTTTAAATTTTTCCAAGTCAACGACAGAAAAGCTGAAAAAAATCAGGTGAGGATCCCATTAAGAAACTTTAATAATTTAAGAAAATTTCATAATTAAATTCAGATAAATCCTATCTTTTAGAAAATATTTGATGAACTTGAAAAATTTGAATATTTTGGAAAATACGATCATTAAAAAAAATAATATATTGAAAAAATTTAATAATATTGATAAATTCAATGAATTAGATTACACTGATTTAGATAAAATATTTGATGATTTAGGAATTTTTACTCACAGAAAAATTCTTTAAATTCTAAAGTGCGAGTGAATTTTTTTGCCTCTTTCACTCCAATTGAGATATTTATTGTTAGATTAGAACAAAACTTTTTGGCGCGGCCTAGACGCAAACAAAACAAATATTGAAAGTAAAGTAAACAGAACTTAAAATAATAAGAAATTAGTATGACATAATAAATAAATAAAAAAAATCATATAAAAAAATAGAGTTGCCGAACAACTTTTGGTCCAAAAAACCGGTTTTTCAACAAAAATCAAATATTTGCCACAAATTTCCCGGAAAATTAAAAAAAAATTATATCAATAAAATCCTCTCAAAATAAGCTACAACTTTGCTGAAGACACCAAAGACCTAGGACGAACTTGAAAAAATTTTTTTTTCCATACACATGAATTCTCTTAACAGGATGTGGTACTTCGACTGTAAATGAAAAGTGTATTCCAAAAATTATTAAGTCGTGTAGGTTGTTTGGTTAGGTTCTTACTTCAGATAATTTTACGAAAAATAAAACTAAAAAGTCAAAAAAAAAAAAAAATGTTAAAATTGTGCCTTGTGCTCAAGAAATTATTAGCTTCTAAAATAAATTTTTATGAAAGGGGAATGGCTAACTAAAAAGTAAAAAACAAGAAGTTTTCGAGCAAAATAAATATTTGTGATAACAGCTTCACAAAGTTTTTAAAAGTTGAATTTTGAGTATTAACAGGAGGGATTTACAGCGCTGTATGGCCTTAGGTTTTTATAACATCGCAAAATCAGACTCAATAAAAAATTCAACTTTTAAAAACTTTGTGAAGCTGTTATCACAAATATTTATTTTGCTCGAAAACTTCTTGTTTTTTACTTTTTAGTTAGCCATCCCCTTTTCATAAAACTTTATTTTAGAAGTTAATAACTTCCTGAGGACAAGGCACAATTTTGACATTTTTTTATATTTTTTTTTTTTTGGGATGATAACTTAATTTTTAATTTTTGAGATCTTCCTTGCAAAAAAATGTCTTAATGTAAACAAAATAAAAGCTGGCTGCTACCAGGCTGCATTTTTATCGGAGTATAACCCATTTCTGATTCTTACATAATTTTAAATTTACCAAAGAATGAATAACTTAATAAATAGCCAGTTCTGCATTTAATGATTTGATTCATGTCAATTTTTTCCTTAAGATTAAAAGTAAATTTGTCAAGAATTTTAAAAACATTATTTTCATAAAAATTAACACGAAAACTGGTTATTTGTTTGCATACTGAAGCAGCTTTTTGATGAAATTACCTCAATGACAATTTATTGCTCAGTCTTCTCTATTCATTCGAATATGATCATTCAAAAATAATGAATGGAATCACATTTTTAATAAATTTAACCATAATCTTCAACAAAGTCTCAGGCAAGCTGTATCCCGCTGATGAGTCACCAACATCTTCAGATTTGAGTTTACCAAATGAATGGAGCTCCGTAAGAGATTGTCCAGTTCGTTATTATGAACAAGGTCGTTCAGGTCTTGCTGGACCCGTTGCTGGCCAAGATGCATACGAAAGGGAATTCGCTCATATGGCGGCAATTGGTTGGACGGATGAAAATGGGCAAATTGAATGGAATTGTGGAGGATCTTTGATTAGCGAGAATTATATTTTAACAGCCGGTCATTGTTTGTCATACAAAGGGTAATTGTTAAAACAATAAAAATTCAGGGTGAAAACAATAAAAATTATTTTTGTAGGAAGGCACCAGATGTCGCTCGTATGGGTGACTTAAATTTGGAAAGTGATGCTGATAATCAATTTGCTCAACAGATATCGATAGAAAAAGTTATTCCACATCCTCTGTATACAGCACGTTTCAGATACAATGATATTGCTTTATTGAAACTAAGTGAATCAATTAAGTGAGTTTCTGTCTATATTATATTTTTTTTTATATTTTAATTAACACCTAAGTGGTATATTTATGTAATACTAGGTTAAAGGTATACATTTGTAAATTTAACGAATAGAAACAGAAACCCCTGTAAATATGTGAGAACTAAATTCCAGTTGACAATTTAAAAATTGAGTCGCGACCAATAAGTCGTTGAAACAGGCATGTACACTGACTTAATGGCACATATGTGCATTATAGTCAGGTACGTACACAATAGGGCTTCGGTCCAAGGTGGACGCCTTTTCATATCTAACCTAATCTAAAAATTGAGTTGAAACATTTAAATTATTAAATAAAGTTACACAAAAGTAAAATTTACAAGGATTCAAATTTTTTTACTGTTTCAATTAGTCAAAAGTTCCCATAACAGAGTCAAATCATTATTTTTCAATGTCTTATCGTTAGAAAGATTTTTAAAAATATAAGAACTTACTTCGTAAAATTTACGAATGTATACCACTTAGGTGTTAAATTTCTTTATAGAGCTCATGATACAGTTTGTCCGGCATGTTTATGGATAAATGATACCATAAAATTTCACCTTCTCGAGGCATGTGGATATGGACAAGTTGGATTTTTGGATAAAAAAACACCTAAATTACAAAAAGTCACTTTAAGTCCAGTGGGTTTATCTGAATGTTCTGAATATTATCCACCAGATCGACGTCTTAATGAAGGATTAAAAGACAACCAAATGTGTGCTATTGATCGACAACTCATCATGGACACTTGTCTTGGAGACTCGGGCGGGCCACTTCAAATCAAACTGTTAGGAAATGCAAAAATGAACCCATTTTTAATTGGAGTTACATCATTTGGCAAAGCTTGTGCCGACCATACTCCGGGTGTTTATACAAAAATATCGGCGTACATTGATTGGATCGAGTCTGTCACACAAATTGAATCAGACCCAAAAAAATGTGCATTTAAATATCAAAAATACCGAGAATTTGAACCCGATGTTGTAACAAAAGATGGTGACGCAGAAAGTATCAATTCTGATAAAGTGCACGTCGCTACAAATCCAGGACTTGCTGAGTATTTAGTCAAGGTTGGATGGAGTCAAGGTAACAACGTTGATTGGAGATGCAATGCAGCTTTAATTACAGAAAAATTTGTTCTAACTTCAGCGTCATGTCTCAAATTGAATGGGTAACGTTCAACAATTTAATTTTTTAATGTTTTATTCAAAATTTTTATCATTCCAGTAAAAATCCAAAAAATCCTTGACAAGAAGAAATACAGACAACATTTTCCTGATAAAACTAATCACTAATCATCCAAATTACGTCAGTAATAGAATCGATAATGACATCAGTTTAATTGAATTGGAAAATGAAGTTACGTAAGTAGTTTTAACAAATTTTATTAAATCTATAAACTTGAATTTTTCAATATAAAAACTTCGAATTTCAAACTAGTAAATTTCATACTATAGATTTTTATTTTGACGTTTATTTTCTAACTATAGAAACACATACGGAAACTTCAAATGTTTGTATTTGAAATTTTCCAATGACAAATTGAATTCTGCTAGTCTATGTACTTTCGAGGTCAGCAAATAAAAGTTTGACAACCTCTTTTCCAACAACATTCTTAAAATTCCCGTATGTGTATTCATTCAAAATTAGCTATCATGAAAATTTTTAAATTAAAACTGAATCAACGAAAATTTGCTCATGATCATTTTTTTTTCTTTCCAGCTTTTTTGAAGATGGACGTCCAGCTTGTATGTATTCTCGGGATGAAATTCCTGATCACATTGAGCTTGAACTATTAGGCCTTGGATATAGACAAAGTCTTAGTATATTTCCTGCTTTTGTATATAACGAGAATCCAACTAAAGAACTTGTTTTATCACGATCGCGACCGATCAACAATACATTGTGCAGCAAATTTTATGAACTCGATGGAATTCAATTGAATGAAGAAAGACAAATCTGTTATGGGAATATCGATTATTATTTGGTTCCGGATACATGTCAGGTAATTTTTTTAATAATCATTAATGTATAATCTGATTTTTTTTACAGATCGCTTTGGGAGCTCCATTGGAACGTGAATTTTGGACAACCGACAGATATCATCCATTCATCATCGGACTTCCAATGCACGGAAACGATTGTGGTTTTGGATTTCCAGTAATTGCAACAAAAATTTCACATTACATCGATTGGATCGATTCAGTAATTTTCAAAAGCACTCCACAAAATTCATGCATCCTTCCAAATGGAGTCAAGTCGACATGCAAACGAGCAAGTGCATGCCCTCATCTCGTACAACAAATCAAAGAAGGAAAATCAAAACTAATGGATTACCTTTGTCGTTTTGATGATAATCGTGATCCACTTGTGTGCTGTCCAGAAATTAAAAGAATAAATCAAAAGTACGATTTTGAGAGTTGTCCTCAAAAAAATCTTGAATTAAGAAGACGTTGGAATGAAAATAAGAAACTGTTTCAACTTAACGACGAATACGCACATTTAACTTTAATTGGATATGAGGCAACAAAGGAATGGCATTGTCGTGGTAATTTAATTACTGATAAGCATGTTCTCAGTTCAAGTGAATGTGTGAACTCGGAATCAAAATACGATGCTGTTGCTTTGGGAAATGTTGACAAAGTTTTGTACCGAATTCAAAATACAGTGACAAATGAAAACTTTTTGGCCCTCATTACTTTGGAGTCAGGTGTCAGGTAAATTATTTATTCAAAATGATAATGATTTTCCATTAAATTTTTAACCAATATTTCAGTTTTTCAAAGAATATTATTCCAATTTGCTTATGGCTGGATAAGGACCGAATTCCATTTACTCTGAATTCAATTGTTTCAAAAGTCAACGAACCTTTGTTTTCTGAGCGTGTGCGTCCGCATCGATCATCAGAATGTCAAGGATATGGAAATTCAATTAAAAACGATGATAAAAGTTGTATTTCATTCCCTTTGGATTCAATTTGTACCTCACCTGGCACCGGAATTCAAGCCATTAAGAATGAAAGTGGAATAATTGTGCCGTATTTGGTGGGTCAGTTGTACGATGTGAACAAAATTTACTGTCCTAATAATGATGATGACGAATTGTTTTATCAATTTTCTAAAATCGCATATAATGTCGATTGGATTTTAGATAATATTTAAGATAAATGCATTAAATTTAATCATAAAATAAACAAATTTGTTGTATCAATGTGGAAAATCATTATACATTGCAAAGACATCGAGAGGGTGCTCACCCCCGTTTTGTCATTCATAAAAACACATAAAAATTTAGATTTTTTAAAGAGATATAATTTAATCATTACAGTATTAAAATTGGCATTTACCGTCTAAGCAACATCTTTTTTTATATTGTAAAATCGTTTACAATTTTCGAAGATTCTTTCAATACTTTCATGCCAAGAACCGATCAATTGTTTTTTAAAATAAGAGTTGTCGTAGGTCAGTTCCTGAAAACATGTTAAACTAGTTATTCATTCGTTTTGAAAAAAAATAAGAGTATTTTTGACACTCGTATTGATTTGGTGTCTGTGTCACGAGATATAAGCCAAAAAAAAAAGGTTAAATGTATAAAAGGAAATGCGTTCGTTCACAACTGTTTTATAATTTTTGACATGATGGAATGATTCTTGTCTACGAGTCAAAACAAATAAAAATAAGAAATGGAATAAGAAAAATCATTTTATTAAACTGATAAAAAATTAATATAAAACATTATTCAAAATCCAATCAATTTGATATGCGATTTTTGTAAAAGCATAATAACGAATTTCGTTTAAATTCCGATTTTCTTTGTTGCACTCAATTTTATCCACATCATACAATTGCCCAACTAAATATGGCATGATAATTCCACTTTCATTCCTGATTGCTTGAAGTCCAGACCCAGGTAAAGCACAAAAATCATCAGCCAAATCTAACGCATTGCTAATGCAAGCTTCATCTTGAGTCTTAACAGAATTTGAAATTTTAATAACGAATTTCGTTTAAATTCCGATTTTCTTTGTTGCACTCAATTTTATCCACATCATACAATTGTCCAACTAAATATGGCATGATAATTCCACTTTCATTCCTGATTGCTTGAAGTCCAGACCCAGGTAAAGCACAAAAATCATCAGCCAAATCTAACGCATTGCTAATGCAAGCTTCATCTTGAGTCTTAACCGAATTTGAAATTCTCGGTGCCTCATGACATTCAGACGGACGATGTGGGCGAAAAATTGAAGGAATATCTGGCAAATTAGTCCCAGGAAAGAACGAAAGAACTGCATCTGAGAAAAATGGAATATTTTCTTTGTCGAGCCACAAGCAAATTGGAAGGATGTCCCTTGAAAATCTGTAATCATGGAAAGAAATAAAATTAAAATTCCTCAATTAATTTAATTTTTGTCTTACCTAACACTTGAATTCAATGTGATAAGTGCAAGATGATGCTCATTTGTAACAATATTTTCAATTTTATGGAAGACAGTTGCATTGCCCAAAGCAACAGTATCATAATTTGAAGTCCTATTCACGCATTCGTTTGAAGTGAGAACGTGACGTTCTGTAATTAAATTGCCTTGACAATGCCATTCGTTTGTTGCTTCATATCCGATTAATGCTAAATGTGCAAATTGATAGAAGTGTTCTATTGGAATTCCATTTTCTATGACAGGATCTCTAAATGCAGCTGTTGTTTGAGGACAATGTTTGAAATCATGTATTGGAACTTCAATTTCGATATCAATTGATGCAGGTTCTTGGAATATTATTGAATCAATCCAGTCAATATGGTGAGATAATTCGGTAAATACGGCTGGAAATCCAAAACCACACTCGTTTTGAAAGATATTTAGTCCAATTACGTGAGGTAGAGAGCGTTGCAGGCTATTTAATTCGTGTCTGGCACTAGATGATAATTCAAATTTGCATAACAGACGTGATGCTCCTGATCCAGTTCAATTCCTTTTCTATCGTACCAGTCTTGACAAACTGATAAATTTTGAAACTCCACATAAGACATAACAAGTTCATTTCCATCGAATAGGAATTTTTCCTTCAAACCAACGAGCTTACGCTTAACATTAAGATGAAAATTTGGCTCCTCAATTATGCAAGCCGGGCGAACTTTGGTTTTGAAGCTGAACTCTTTCATTATTTCAATTAAAGCAATATCATTTTTATGCTCAGTTTTATTAAATAAAGGATGAATTTCTACATTTTTGATTTGGAAAAACTGATCATCCCCGGTTTGAATTGTATTGGGATGACCCCTGAAATAAGATGAAAAAAATTATGATAACATTTCAGATAAGGAAGAAAAAATTAAATTTTACCCATATAATTCAAGACATGATGCTGATGTTAAAACAAATTTTTCTGTCAATATCACGCCATTACACTCCAATTTTACGGCATAATCTTGAGTCCAGCCAATCCGAACCAAATACGACTTTGAATGTGGAAAATCATCAAGTCTGGCACTCATAGATTTAACGTGTTCCCGATAATGTTCAAATTTTGAAGCGCATTTTCTTGGATCAGTTTCGATTTGTGTAACAGATTCAATCCAATCAATGTATGATGAAATTTTGGTGATAAATGATGGATTTTCACCGTCACAAGTCAGTGATTGCCCAATTCCGACTATGAACGGATTCAGTTTTTGATTTCCGAGAAGTTTAATTTGGAAAATTGCACTGGAATCTGATTAGCATTTCTGGTCCTCAAAAATACAAATTATTTCATCATTTGAATCAGGGCAATCTGTTACGTTAACAGACAATTTGGTGAATTTTGAATTAAGCACTTCAATTTGTTTGAAATTCATTTCATCATTTTTCCAAAGACATGCCGGGCATATGGAGGAACTTATTCTAAGAAATTACAGAATTTTATCGATTTCTTTTTCTTTAAATTAATTCATTTTACCTCACAGTCTCATTTAATTTGAGGATTGCAATAGTGTCGCTTCCATTAATCAAGTTCAAGTCAGGATGTGGAATAATTTCTGAAATCCAGAAATATTCCTTTTGATTTGCTTCACCTAATCGAACAACTTCAGGTTGCGTTCTAAAATAATCATATTAAAATAAGCTCACACTTGGATTTTTGTTTAAATTTATTTACCCATCTAAAAATGCACAGTCACCAGAAATTAACACATAGTTTTCACTGATCAATGTTCCAACACAGTCCCATTGAATTTCTTTGGAGTCATTATCAGGAAATCCAATTTCAGCAATGTGTTGAAATTCGTTTGGTTCATCATGATTATTTCCGAAGCCATTCCAAGATATGTCACTGGCAGTATCAAAATAACGAACTTGACAATCCTTCACAGATTTCCAATTACTTGGCAAGACGCGATCTGACAAGAAATTGGCCTTAATTGCACAAGTCAAGAAAAAGAAGTAAAAAATTATGGAAATTAAAATATTTGTAGAATTATTTTTCATTTTGTGTCCTTCTAGTAAGGTCTCTGATAAATTACTGACTGTTAGAATAAATTTAGAGCATAACGTTAATTTTTGTCTGTTATTCATTTTTTTAGTATTGTATCGATACGATGAAGAGATTTACTGTAATCTGAAACTAAATCATTAATTTTTGTAAAGCAGATAAGATGAAAACAAAACAAACAACTTAACAAACTATTGAAATGAAAATAAACAGAACTTAAAATAAGGGACATTTATGACTTAACCCAAAAATGACATAAATTAACATAAATAATAAATACAAAAAACCCCTTTGTATACACATTTTTCCGTATAATCTACATTTTTAAGTGCGATTTATATGAAAAATGCTCTTTTATATACAGTCTGTCAGACATGCTTCTGAAGCAGGATTGTATCTACCTCCCCTCCCCCTCAGATTAGGAAATATAAATAATTTTTTTTACGAAATATCACTTATATCATACCATACATACATTGAATATGTTTTTGAGCACGTGACGTCCAGGTCACTGCACAGACCTTTGAATAACTCAGTGCAACGGTTGATGATGCTGTTGACTGAGTATGCCGTTGAAAAGCAAGTCTGCCTGAAGGCTCGTTTCACTCGTCGTTCATGAAGATGATCCATTTATTCGAATTTTGATGTTATAAATTCGGAGTTTATGTTCTTATTTGTGATGCCATGAACGAAAGTGCAACAAGCGATAACTTGACGATCTCGTAAAGTCAGCATGTTGATCAGTTTGAGTCGATGCCTATAAGGAGATAAATGGAATCTTTCCTTCCAGCCCAGGTTTCTAAGGCAGAACAATAGAAATTGTTTTTGAATTGACTCAATTTGGTCAATTTGGAAGGCAGACATCCACACCAGGTTCCCATATTCAAGAATGGGTCTGACAAGAAAGACTTTGACTATCGTCACGTTGATATGATGTTTAAAGTTGATTTGTGAGTCGAGCTGTTATGATGTTGTTGTTTAATGTGTAATTGTGTATAGATGGACTGTGTTTTCGCGAATAAGTTATAATGTTGCATTTACTGATGTTTAAGTGCATACCATTAAGAACACACCAACTATGAATAGAATTAGCACCTTGTTAAAGAATCTCTGAATCGGGCTAGTTCAGCTTCCGGGAGACAAAATTTCATGAAGATTTGATTTAAAGTACAGTAGGATTCGTTTCCTTTCATAGAAAATAATCATAATACATGACGAATTCGATTTATGAAATTGCGCTCGTTCAAGTTGTTCAAGATCACGATTAAATTTTTTTTTTTTATTACAACTGGACCAATGATGAAATAATTGAATTTATGTTTTCAAAACAATTGATAAAGATTTTTAAAAAAGTTCTGAAAGTAAACAAAAAAAAATTATCAGCGTGTCATGGCCGTCGATTGGGTTAATTGGGACTTTAAGGTACAACTTTTCGAGCGAGAAAAACAGGAGGCTGTACCTTCCAAATGTTTGAACTCATTCGAAAATGTTTTCGCCTTAACTCATTCGACGCCGCTCCTAGAAATATTGAGTTTTGAACAAAAAGTTCTTCTACGACTTATTCTTTAGGTAAAAGTGAATAATTTTCTCTTCCATGAAAATTTCAGGTTTGATATAAAAATTTTACAGGAGAGCCAAAATAAAATACGTATAAGTACACACAGAAATCTTGTACGAGAATGAAAATAAACGCAATTTTTCTTAAAAGTTTAGCTCATAATTTTTTTGTTTAAATTCAAAAACCATGCAACTGTTTGATACAAAACATCTTAAATTAAGACTCTAGAAAAGATTGACAAAGAAATTTTTTGATATGAACGAGAAAAGTGACCTCAAAGTAGGTGTTGCGTTGACGCAACGGATGACGCGAATGAGTTAAAAAAGGTTTTTCCCAGCAAAATGTTTGCTTGTTAACAAATAACTGCCGCTTCCCCAAACCCCTCAAACGAAAAAATCTAAATACGTCCCTGGACAAATCAACACTTTTTTTACTCAAATGTTAACGAACAGTTGATAATCAGACATTTCCAAATAAATAATGGGAAGATAATTGAAAGATCTAAGATCTTCAAAATAAAAATCTAACAAAACAAAAAACGGCTGCCACCATGCATTGTTTTAGTTTCAGAATTTTTTAACAAATTTCAAAGTGAGCAAAGAATAAAAAAAATAAATAAATAACCAGTTTTGCATCTCATATTTAGATTCATGTTAATTTTTTCTTTAACATGAAAAGTAAATTTGTCAACAATTTTTTTGAAAATAAGATTCTTGGTTAAAAAAGTGAATCACATACCGGTTATTTTACCTTTAAAACTATCTCGTTCATAAAAATTGACACGAAAAACTGGTTATTTGTTTACAAAATGTAGTAGATTGCCACAATGACAATCAATTGTTTAGTATTTTCTTTGTATTCATTCGATTAAGATCATATAAAAATGAAGAAAAGTATCGCGTTTTTAATAAATTTAACCATAATTTTCTGCAATGTCTCAGCCAAGCTCTATCCGGCTTATGAGCGAGCAACTTCATCAGATTTGAGCTTACCAAATGAATGGAGCTCGGTAAGAGATTGTCCAGTTCGATACTATGAACAAGGTCATTCAGGTATTGTTGCACCAGTCGCTGGCCAAGATGCATATGAAAGGGAATTCGCTCATATGGCGGCCATTGGTTGGACGGATGAAAATGGAGAAATTGAATGGAATTGTGGAGGATCTTTGATTAGTGAGAATTACATTTTAACTGCCGGTCATTGTTTGTCATTTAAAGGGTAATGGTTGAAAAAATATAAGTGAAGTGTGAAAACATTTAAAAAAAAATGTTTTTCTAGGAAAGCACCAGATGTCGCTCGCATGGGTGATTTAAATTTGCAAAGTGATTCTGATGATAAATATGCTCAACAGATATCGATTGAAAAAGTTATTCCACATCCTCTCTATAAAGCTCGTTTCAGATACAATGATGTTGCTTTATTGAAACTAAGTGAATCGATTAAGTGAGTTTCTTTCAATGCCATTTAAATTTTTCATTAATTTAATTAAAAAAAATTTAGACTTCATGATACAGTTTGTCCGGCATGTTTGTGGATCAATGATACCATAAAATTTGACCTTCTCGAAGCATGTGGATACGGCCAAGTAGGATTTTTGGATGAGAAAACGCCTAAATTACAAAAAGTCACATTGAGTCCTGTGGGTTTATCGGAATGTTCTGAATATTATCCACCCGATCGACGTCTCAATGAAGGATTAAAAGACAACCAAATGTGTGCTATTGATCGACAACTCATCATGGACACTTGTCTTGGAGACTCGGGCGGGCCACTTCAAATCAAACTGTTAGGAAATGCAAAAATGAACCCATTTTTAATTGGAGTAACATCATTTGGCAAAGCTTGTGCTGACCATACTCCGGGTGTTTATACAAAAATTTCGGCGTACATTGATTGGATCGAGTCTGTCACACAAATCGAAACAGATCCAAAAAAATGTGCATATAAATATCAAAAATACCGCGAATTCGAACCCGATGTTGTGACAAAACATGGTGACAAAGAAAATATCAATACCGACAAAGCGCACATTGATACCAATCCAAGTCATGTTGAGTATTTGGTCAAAGTTGGATGGAGTCAAGGAAACAACGTTGATTGGAGATGCAATGGAGCATTAATTACAGAAAAATTTGTTCTTACTTCAGCGTCATGTCTCAAAATAAATGGGTATTTCGATTCAATTTAAGATTTAAGCATAATTTCGTCAATATGTCGTTTATTTCAGAAAAAATCCAGATAAAATAATGACAAGTAGTGACACAGACAACATTTTCCAGATACATCAAGTAACTTTTCATCCAAATTTCGTGAGTTCCGGAGTAGATAATGACGTCAGTTTGATTGAATTGAAAAATGAAGTCACGTAAGTAGTTATGACACCACCTCTAAATTAAATTTCGAGTTTATTTGTTTTTATTGTTTTCCTTCCAGCTTTTCTGATGATGTGCGTCCAGCTTGTTTTTATTCTCGGGATGAAATTCCGGATCACGTTGAGCTTGGACTTTTAGGGCTTGGATATAGACAAAGCCTTAGTATATTTTCTAGCTTTGCGTATAACGAGAACCCATCTAAAGAACTTGTTATATCCCGATCCAGTCCAATCAACAATACATTTTGCAGCAAATTTTATGAACTTGATGGAATTCAATTGAATGAAGAAAGACAAGTCTGTTATGGCAATATCGATTATTATTTGATTCCGGATGCGTGTCATGTGAGTTTTTTATAATAATGAAATTTTCCAAAAACACTCAAAACGATTTCTTAACAGATCGCTTTGGGTGCTCCATTGATACGTGAGTTTTGGACAACCGACAGATATCATTCATTCATCGTCGGACTTCCAATGCACGGAAACGATTGTGGATTTGGATTTCCAGCAATTGCAACAAAAATTTCACATTACATTGATTGGATAGATTCAGTAATTTTCAAAAACACTCCACAAAATTCATGCATCCTTCCAAATGGAGTCAAATCGACATGTCAACGAGCAAGTGCCTGCCCTCATCTCGTTCAACAAATCAAAGAAGGAAAATCAAAATTGATGGATTACATTTGTCGTTTTGATGATAATCGTGATCCACTTGTGTGCTGTCCCGACATTAAAACAACAAATCAAAAGTACGATTTTGCGAGTTGTCCGCAAAAAAATCTTCAATTGAGAAGACGTTGGAATGAAATTGAACAACAGAATCAAATTGACGATGAATATGCACATTTAGCTTTAATCGGATATGAAGCGACACAGGAATGGCATTGTCGTGGAAATTTAATCACTGATAAGCATGTTCTCAGTTCAAGTGAATGTGTGAACTCTGATTCCAATTACGATGCTGTTGCTTTGGGAAATGTTGAGAAAATTTTATTCCGTATTCAAAAAACAATGACAAATGAAAACTTTTTGTCCCTAATTACTTTGGACTCAAGTGTCAGGTAAATTAAGATGAGAATTTACATTGATAAAAATTTTCCATAATATTTTTTAATAATATTTCAGTTTTTCAAAGAACATTATTCCAATTTGCATTTGGTTGGATAAGGACCGAATTCCATTTACTCGGAATTCAATTGTTTCAAAAGTCAACGAACCTTTGTTTGCAGAGAGCGTCCGTCCGCATCCATCATTAGAATGTCAAGGATACTCAAATTCGATTAAAACAGTTGAAAAAAGTTGTATTTCATTCTTTAGAGAATCAATTTGTACATCACCTGGCACCGGAATTCAAGCAATGAAGAATGAAAGTGGAATAATTGTGCCGTATTTGGTGGGTCAGTTGTACGATGTGAATAAAATTAATTGTCCTAATGATGATGACGATGAATTGTTCTATCAATTTACTAAAATCGCATATAATGTCGATTGGATTTTAGATAATATTTAAGATGAATGCATTTAATTTAATCATTAAATAAACAAATTTGTTCTATCAATGTGGAAAATGATAAAACATTACAAAATATGACCAGAAAATATGAAAAAAAAACCAGACATCGTTAAGAGATTTTCTCGAGACTGTTTTCGATTTTTGAAACCTTCAGATTCAGAGACGTATTTGTGTGAAAAGAATGAAATTTATAGAAGCGGCGCTGAGCAGTCCCTGTTTCTCCATATCTCATAAATCCGTGTCTTCTTAAATGGATGGGTGACAAAAAAACAGACGTGACGGATTCAGATTGCTGAGGGGAACAAGATGGAAGAATATTTGTTTTAAGTTTGTTAAATTGATTTAAATAAGACTACAAGATATTTTCTATTCTTTTGCACTCGTAACAATAGTTAATTTTTATTTTTTTTCTTATTAATATTTGTCTTCGAAAACGTATAGTGTGTTCGGTCAAGTTAGTTCCATCCGTCAAAATTTTGAAAAAAGTTATTTTTTTTTAAATTTCATAGTGAGATCACGGCTTTATGCAACAATATATAGTTCATACAAATATTTTAAACAGGATTATTTTAAGGTTGGTAAGTTTTCTTATCAATTTTCATTTGAGTAAGGCAGAACTCCTGATTTTAAATTTTATATGAAAGAATATACATATTAAATAAGTAAAATTTAATATATTGCTCATTGTTCAGAATTTGTTGGTTTACAAATCGGTTTTTTTATTGTCGGACTCAGGGAAGATTCAAAGGCCAAGTAGAGGGAGTAAAACACCACTTTATTTTTAACAGTAATATGATGTAATGTGAAATGTGAAAGTTTATTATATAATTAAATAACAATTAATTATAATTTTTAAATATTCCTTTATAAAAAGGAATTAACAATTTTCACAGCTTTGGAACTTTTACAATTGTGGAAAAATCAAATTGTAGCCTGAATGAAATTTTAATTATTAATACATGTAATAAATGCAAGTCATGATTTGCTTACTTTTAACTATTTATCAATTAAAGTTATTGTCTGACCTATCTTGATTATTTATTTATTTCTTTCAATGCCAAATACTGGCAGCAAATTATTTACAAATTATTCATTCTAAAACTGATAGCCGAAATTTTACAATTGTTAACAATTTAGAAAAATTTAAAATAAAAACATTAAATCATTTTTTTAAAAGATGTCCAGCTAATGCTGTTGTTAAACAAGTGGTCCACATTACCAAAAGCATTAGAGATTGATATGAATTCATGAACTATGCCTAAAATGTTTAATTTTAAATTAGTTAAATCAGGTTACATTTAAAAGCTATTCCTACTCACAATTTTTAATTTTATTTAATTTTTGACTTCAATCTATAATTTTTGATGCGTACACCTTGATGGTTGAATTAAAAAGAAAGATCTCATGTACTAAATTCTACTATTCGACTTAAGTTATAAAATGAATATTTTATCAAGGCGCGCTTATATGTATTTTAAATATTTAAATTTTTTAGTTATATAAAATTCTTAACACTCATCCAAAATTGGTCAAAAAATTTATTTATTTAATAATATTATAATATTTTTTTGTAACACTGACGGTAAATTTTTGATTTTGAGTTGAAAAGTTTTGAAGAAAATTGAATCACTAGTTTTTGTGTTTACCTTTCTCAGGATTTGAATTCATAGCAGTCAAAGTTTTGTATATTTTTTTCATCAAATATGTCAAACTTGAGATTTTCGACTTTGTGTTAAATTTTTAAATCAAAAAAAAAATCACTATCCAAAATTTAATGAACTGAAGTTAGTGAAGTTTATCAACTTCAAAAACACAAGTTTTCAAAAAGTGAACTCAAAAGCATAAAACAAGCAAAAAAAATAAAATCTGAAACTTGTACAATTTTTGATTCTAGCAGTGATGTAGAAGCTAAAATCTTTTATGGCTTATTCAGAACAAAAATTGTACAAGTTCAGATTCTAATTTTTTGTTTGTTTTATGCTTGTTACGCTTGTTTTATGTTTTTGAGTTCACTTTTTGAAAACTTGTGTTTTTGAAGTTGATAAACTTCACTTACTTCATTTCATTAGATTTTGGACTGTGATTTTTTTTGTATGAAAATGACTCTGAAATGCCCTCATTAACGGGTACTTTATATAGATAAATTCTTAACTTAGCGTAGCTAAATCGTCGTCTACATCCACACAACATAAAATTTAGTACTAGTAAAAACTTGTCCGAGGTGTATGCATGTATACGAAGGTTTAAGTTACGCTAAGTTAAGAATTTATCTATATAAAGTCACGGTAAGGCTCATAAACATAGCCAACTTTAATTTTTATTAAACGATAATTTTTTTCCTATGAATAAGATAACACAGATATACAAAATACACGACTTGCTCGGACAAAGTTTAAACTATTAAAATAAGAAAATAGACTAAAAATAAGCTGACACGTGTTTCAGGGTTTGGCCCTTAGAGCTCATTTAAGCCTGTTAGAGCTATCAGGCTCATTTTCACGTTTTTAGTCATAACTTTCTTATTTTTAAAGATACAAAAAACAGCAGATACTCATTTCAAACAGCTTCATAACATCTAAAACTTCTAGAAGAAAAAAAAATTTCGTTCGATGGAAAAATTTTGGGAAAAATTGAAAAAACAAATGAAAACGCTTAATATTTTGCTTTTTCTCAAATAATAAATTTTTTATTAAATTTATTTATTTTTTTTATTTGTTTTTGCGATTTTTCCCAAAATTTTTCCATCGAACGAATTTTTTTTTTCTTCTAGAAGTTTTAGATGTTATGAAGCTGTTTGAAATGAGTATCTGCTGTTTTTTGTATCTTTAAAAATAAGAAAGTTATGACTAAAAACGTAAAAATGAGCCTGATAGCTCTAATAGGCTTAAATGAGCTCTAAGGGCCAAACCCTGAAACACGTGTCAGCTTATTTTTAGTCTATTTTCTTATTTTAATAGTTTAAACTTTGTCCGAGCAAGTCGTGTATTTTGTATATCTGTGTAATTTGTCAAGAATTTTTTTGAAAATAAGATGCTTGGTCAAAAGAGAATCACATACCGGTTATTTAACCTTCTAAATAATTTTTTCCAAAAAAATTAACACGAAAAACTGGTTATTTGTTTCCAAATTGTAGCAACTTTTGATAAGATTGCCTGAATGACGGTCAATTTTTCAGTCTTTTTTTTGTATTTATTACATTAAGATTATTAAAAATGAAGAAAAGTATCGCATTTTTAGTAAATTTAACCATAATCTTCTGCAAAGTCTCAGCCAAGCTTTATCCGGCTTATGAGCGAGTAACTTCATCAGATTTGAGTTTACCAAATGAATGGAGCTCGGTAAGAGATTGTCCAGTTCGTTACTTTGAACAAGGTCGTTCAAGTAATTCTGCACCAGTTGGTGGCCGAGTTGCATATGAAAGAGAATTCGCTCATATGGCGGCCATTGGTTGGACGGATAAAAACGGACAAATTGAATGGAATTGTGGAGGATCTTTGATTAGTGAGAATTATATTTTAACTGCCGGTCATTGTTTGTCATATAAAGAGTAAAGGTTAAATCAATAAAAATTAAGGGTAGTATTAATTTAAATTATTGTTGTAGGAAGACACCAGATGTCGCTCGTATGGGTGATTTAAATCTGCAAAGTGATGCTGATGATAAATATGCTCAACAGATATCAATCGAAAAAGTTATTCCACATCCTCTGTACAAAGCTCGTTTCAGATACAATGACATTGCTTTATTGAAACTAAGTGAACCAATTAAGTGAGTTTCTTTAAATGTCATTCAATTTTTCGTTTACTTAATAAAAAATTTTACTTTAGACTTCATGATACAGTTTGTCCGGCATGTTTATGGATCAATGATACCATAAAATTTGATCTTCTCGAAGCATGTGGATACGGGCAAGTGGGATTTTTCGATAAGAGAACGCCTAAATTACAAAAAGTCACATTGAGTCCTGTGGGTTTATCGGAATGTTCTGAATATTATCCACCCGATCGACGTCTCAATGAAGGATTAAAAGACAACCAAATGTGTGCAATTGATCGGCAACTCATCATGGACACTTGTATTGGAGACTCGGGTGGGCCACTTCAAACCAAATTGTTAGGCAATGCAAAAATGAACCCGTTTCTAATTGGAGTAACATCATTTGGCAAAACTTGTGCTGACCATACTCCGGGTGTTTATACAAAAATTTCGGCGTACATTGATTGGATTGAGTCCGTCACACAAATTGAAACAGATCCAAAAAAATGTGCATTTAAGTATCAAAAATACCGCGAATTTGAACCTGATGTTGTGAGAAAACATGGTGACACAGAAACTATCGATTCTGATTTTTTGCACGTTGAACCCAAACCAAGTCATCTTGATTATTTGGTTAAAATTGGATGGAGTCAAGAAAACAACGTTGATTGGAGATGCAATGGAGCATTGATTACAGAAAAATTTGTTCTTACTTCAGCATCCTGTCTCAAATTAAATGGGTAACGTTTAAAAATTAAAGCTGTTTTATAATTTATTCAAATTTTTTATCATTCCAGCAAAAATCCAGATAAAGTTATGACAAGAAGTGACACAAATAACATTTTCCTAGTAAAACTAATGACTCATCATCCAAATTACATCAGTACAAGAGTCGATAATGACGTCAGTTTGATTGAATTGAAAAATGAAGTGACGTAAGTAAATTTATATAACACCAATATAATAAAAAATTAAATTATAAAGTGCATTTTCTGCCAATTTTAAAAGAAAATGTGTTCTGAGTTCCAGGGACGGATTTTTGAGGAAGATAAGAGGGGTTTCATCCCTCTTTTGATTTAATATTAATATGATTTTTTAAGTCAATTCGCGAAATTAAACTTTTGTTTAATATATTTGCCCTTTGTGATCTGAATGTACATGAAACACTTGAATTTTCAAATTTTGATGCTTATTAACTGAATCTGGTTAAAATGATCACATTCTTATTTTTTCCTTCCAGCTTTTCTGATGATGTGCGTCCAGCTTGTTTTTATTCTCGAGATGAAATTCCTGATCACATTGAATTTGGACTTTTAGGTCTTGGATATGAACAAAGTTTTAATATGTTTCCTGTCCATGCATATAACGGGAACCCACCTAAAGAAATTGTTAGATCCCGATCCAGTCCAATTAACAATACATTTTGCAGCAAATTTTATGAACTTGATGGAATTCAATTAAATGAAGAAAGACAAGTCTGCTATGGTAATATCGATTATTATTTGATTCCGGATGCGTGTCATGTGAGTTTTTTATAACAATGAAATTTTCCAAAAACACTCAAAACGATTTCTTTACAGATCGCTTTGGGCGCTCCATTGATACGTGAATTTTGGACAGATTACAAATATCATTCATTCATCGTCGGACTTCCAATGCACGGAAACGATTGTGGATTTGGATTTCCAGCAATTGCAACAAAAATTTCACATTACATTGATTGGATAGATTCAGTAATTTTCAAAAACACTCCACAAAATTCATGCATTCTTCCAAATGGAGTCAAGTCGACATGTAAACGAGCAAGTGTATGCCCTCATCTCGTACAAAAAGTTAGAGAAGGAAAATCAATATTGATTGATTACATTTGTCGCTTTGATGATAATCGTGATCCACTTGTGTGCTGTCCAAAAATAAATCAAAAGTACGATTTTGAGAGTTGTCCGCAAAAACATCTTCAATTGAGAAGACATTGGAATGAAAATAAAGAACGGAATCAACTTTACGACGAATACGCACATTTAGCCTTAATCGGATATGAAGCGACACAAGAATGGCATTGTCGAGGAAATTTAATCACTGATAAGCATGTTCTCAGTTCAAGTGAATGTGTGAACTCGGAATCAAAATACGATGCAGTTGCTTTGGGAAATGTTGAGAAAATTTTATTCCGTATTCAAAATGTAGTGATAAATGATGATTTTTTGTCTCTAATTACTTTGAACTCAAGTGTCAGGTAAATTATTTCAAAATTTATATTGATAAAAAATTATATTTTTTTGTTTATTTTAGTTTTTCAAAGAACATAATTCCAATTTGCTTATGGCTGGATAAGGACCGAATTCCATTTCAAAAGAACACAATTTTTTCAAAAGTCAACGAACCTTTGATTGTTAAGTACGTGAGTTCACATCGTTCATCAGAATGTCAAGGATATTCAAATTCAATTAAAAATTATGAAAAAAGTTGTATTTCATTCTTTAGAGTTTCAAATTGTACTTCACCTGGCACAGGAGTTCAAGCACTTAAGAATGAAAGTGGAATAATTGTGCCGTATTTGGTGGGTCAGTTGTACGATGTGAACAAAATTAGTTGTTCTAATGTTAATGTTAATGATAGTGATGATGATGATGTTGATGTTGATGTTAATCTTAGTGTTAACGTTAATGTTAATGTTACTGTTAATGTTAATGTAAATGTTATTGTTAATGATAATGATGATGATGAAAATGATAAAAATGAAGATGAAGATGATCAAAATGATGATAATGATATGAACAACATTAATTTTCCTAATGTTGATAATGAAAAATTATTTTATCAATTTACTAAAATCGCATATAATGTTGATTGGATTTTGGATAATATTTAAGATAAATGCATTTAATTTAATCATTAAATAAACAAATTTGTTGTGTCAATGTGGAAAATCATCAAACATTACAAAATATGACACATTATCTACCTGTTTATACAAATAAAAATTTACAAATAACCAGACACCGTTAAGAGAATTTCTTAAATTCATATCAAAACGAACAGTTTTTCTACTGTGGTGATTAAAAATGAAAAAAGTAATATTAAATGATGAGTGTAAGCGCATTTTAGTTAAGAAAACCGGGAACCCCTGCATCGTTCGCGTCTTAAAAAGGCAATTTGATTCTCTCTTTGGCCATGAACTGTTAAAAATCCATTTTTGGGCTACTCTTGTGAAGGGGTTGAAAAAAGAGGTGACTGCTTTGGATTGCAGAATAAAAGCTATTTTTGAGAGGGGGGAGTAAGGGAGCGGATCAGAACCTGAAAAATCTCTGTTTTAAAATATGTTTGAATAAATTGTGTTGATTGGCAGAATTTGACTTCAAACAAATATTTCTCTGATAAAAGCTAAGATCCTGGTGAAAATGGGTATGCTCAATTGCACGACTGCCAGTGGCCAAATGGGCAATCTGGCAAATGCTAGAAAGGCCGCAGCCGATCGTCTTGTAAAAGTAACGTTTAGCGTTAATTTTAAAGAAAATCATACAGAATAACAGGGTTGTTAGTAATTTTGCCAACTAGTGACTTGAATACAGACTGTTTTCGATATTTTGAAACCTTCAGATTCAGAGACGGATTTCAAATGGAAGGGGAGAATATTCAAATATGTGTGAAAAAGCCTAATTTCCTATCCTATGCAATTTATAGAAGCAGTACTGAGCAGTCCTTCTCTTGACTCTCCATATCTAATTAGTCCGTGTCTTTTTAAATGGACGGGTTACCAAAAAACAGACCTGACGGATTCAGATTGCTGAGGGGAGGGAGGGGGAAGAATATTTGCCTTGAACTCAACAAAAATTAATTCATACAAATTTTAGTTAGTCAGGGCTCCAATTCCCTCGTCTTTGCCCCCAGATAAATCCGTCTCTGGCCAGACCGTCGACCGTCCGATCACAAAAGCGCTTTTTTTCATTCAAATAATTCAAGTAAAAAAAACTTGTACAAACACCAAAAATTTTTAAATTTACGTTCATTCATACACACAAAATTCTACTGAATGTTTGAATGAGATTTAATTTAATCATCAAAGGTAATAATAACATAATAGTTTAATGATAGGTAAGTACATTATTCAGGTATCTACAGACGAGACGAGGTTTTAAATGATTTTGTGATTTAGTTTCATCATTCTCTTAAATCGTACTGGTATTCCAAATTTTTTTGGCAGTGATAACGATATTTATAGAAAGAAATTCCCTTTAATTTGTGATTAAATCTATTATTTGAAGAAAATTTTATAATTTTAATTATTTTAATTGTTTAATATCAAAGTTTGATCGAAATTTCCTTGGATTAAGCTGAAATTGCAATGCAAAAGTACCTTAATAAATAAAATAAATCAAATATAAACGTAAATTAACTCAATTAATTTCAGATTACAAATAAAATGGATGTTTTGGCGTCAAAGGCGGTATATCGTAGCTCTCATGTTATTCCTCGGATTCTTTAATGTCTATTCGCTGCGTGTCAATGTCTCAATTGCAATTGTTCCAATGATTTACGGTGTTAAAAGTAAATCACATGGACTAACAAAACACTTTGATTGGAATTCAAAGGAGCAGGGACTTGCATTGAGCAGCTTCTTTTACGGATATATTTGTACTCAATTCATTGGAGGTGTGTGTGCTAATAAAATTGGAGGAAGACGAGTGAGTATTGAACTGAATTTTAAATGGAAATGAAATGAAATTAACTTTAAAACCAATTTCAAAGCTCTTTGGTTTGGGAATTTTCCTGACAGCAGTCCTGACACTTTTATCTCCCCTTGCTGCAAAAGCCGGACTCGGATATTTCATCGCTTTGAGAGCAATTGAAGGCGTTTGCGAAGGTGTCACATATCCAAGTCTTCATGCAATTTGGTCAAAATGGGCACCCACCTACGAGAGATCTCAGTTAAATAGTTTTGCATTTTCCGGGAGTTACATTGGAACAGTTGTCATGATGCCATTTCTAGGCTGGATTGCAAGACTTCATGGATGGGAAACTGTCTTTTACGTCACTGGCCTACTAGCATGCGTCTGGTATGTATTTTGGCTGATTTTAGTCAAGGAATCGCCTGAAGTTGATCCGCACATTTCGGAAGAAGAGAAAAAATATATTTGTGAAAGTCTTGGTAAGAACACCGCGGATGAAAATACGAGTGAATGCGAAAAAGTGCCATGGAAAGCAATTTTCACATCAAAGCCAGTGTATGCAATTGTAGCAGCAAATTTCTCCGAGAATTGGGGATTTTACACACTACTCACACAATTACCGACATTTCTCAAGGAAACAACAAATTTAAATCTCGAAACAAGTGGATTCATATCAGGGCTTCCATATTTAGTGATGGCTGTCATGTTGATTCCCTCAGGATTTTTAGCTGACTTTTGTCAAGTCAAAGGATATTTGACGACAACTCAAGTACGGAGATACTTCAATTGTGGTGGATTCATATCTCAGACAATATTCATGCTCCTAGCAGCGTATTTGGCGCATCCCATTTACAGCATCATGTCTTTGGTGGCAGCTGTCGGTTTGGGTGCCTTCAGCATCAGTGGATTCGCTGTCAATCATTTGGATATTGCACCACAATTCTCATCAATTTTAATGGGGATCTCAAATACGGCTGGCACATTGCCAGGAATTCTGTCGCCAATCATCACGGGGTTCATCGTGCAAAATAAGGTAATTTCTTTCAATCATATCCAAAAAATGTTAAAATTTCTCACAAATTTAAATGAATTTCAGAGTCAACAGCAATGGAATTTCGTTTTCATAATCGCTGCCGCCATTTATTTGATTGGATGTGTAATTTATTGGTTCTTCGCTTCCGGTGAACTTCAACCATGGGCAAAGCCAACTAAAAATAATGAAATTCAATTAAAAGGAGTTCAAATTAAAGAATCTTACAGTTAAATTAAAAAAAATAATTTTTACTCACATTTCATTGTAACAGTCACGAACACATGTCCCAAATATTTTTTTGAAATGAAATCGTACGCACACTTCATCCACGTTCCATTACAAAATTTCACAAGGGTACGTGAAACAGCTGTTCATTTTTTTCTGTATAAATTCACATACAAATACAAAAAATCCGGCATTGTTTCATTCATAAATTGCAAGTCGCCATTAGAAGCTCTCTTGTTTTCAAGAAATTTATTATTAAAATCATCACTAAATTACTTCAAAATATTACATTTTTGAAGGAAATTTTGTATATTTTACGAAAATAAACAGGATTTAGTGTGGTTTTAGTGATTTAACATTGGAATTGGATAAAAATTATACCATCAATTTTTTGCACATTGAGATTTTGAAGGTAAGACCACCTCGTACTTGTGTATTTTTTGTGTTTATACAACAAACCATTAAAAAAAATTATACAAATAAATCATAACTTTCACAATTTATTTCATGTTTGAAATTAAAATGAGTAAATAAAATGTGATTTTACATGTAAAATGCTAACGTGGGTCGAATTAGCAAAAAAAGAAGTGGTTCAACGACCTCAATTTCATATCATATTAGTAAATGAATAGACTGATAAGTCGTTTAAAACGTGCAAAAAAAAATGTAGGTCAAATCGTCTGATAAAAATATTGTGATAATTTTGGTTGTAAAATGATTGAATTCAAAGAATTTAATTGAATTTCAACCGAAAATGTAGACATTTTGATTTATTCTTGAAACGTCCACACGTCATCGAGCATTTACTCGAAAAATTTTACCTGCATATTTACTCATTTTTTGTTATCGTAACGAGACTGATCAAAAAGTTGTAAAGCACGTAAAATACCGGTTTTACTACCTGTTACGCAAATATAATGAGTGTGGGATTTACGTCTGTGTGTACGTCGTGCATTTAAAGTGCCTTCAATGAAAAAAAGTAAGTTGTGATTTAAATGCAGGGTGGTGACTTGGGTATCAGGTCAAAAATAATTTTCTTATTAGAATTTTAAAGTTAGTGCAGATCTGAAGAATTGGTGGCAAATTATTTAATGAAAAAATTGAGATTCAACTGTCAAATTACCATCTGTCAAAAAATTTGACGTTTCATTTTACGTACAAAAATTTTGACAAAATGAACTGTCAAGTTTTAGACTAAAACTTTTAGTTGCTTCCCAGGTGAGAAAATTGAAAATGACGAATTCAAAATACATTTTTCAATTTTGAAGATTCCATATATTCTATAGAAACAGATACTGTTAGAATAAAATCAGTTTGACAGCTCGAACGATCTGCTTACCTAAAGCCTTAACTGTCATATTTTTGACAGTCACTATACATTCAGAATTTATAAAAATCTTAATAGGTACGCATCTTGACAGTCCCTTTTGACGTACAAATTTTTTGACGTTTCTGTATGTGTATCAATATAAAATGATCTGTCAAATTTAATCTGATTAGCCGGTAATACGTATTTTTGACATTTGACAGAAACGTCAAAAATGTGTATTTGTGTGTGTCTAAATTATCTATTTTGCAGTCAAATGAATTTATGAAATTTGTCATGTGGCGTCTTGATACAAATTTTTGGTCCTAGCATTGATGATTCTGGTGGGTGACGCGTCATGATGACCCAGTTTCAAAATTTTGCTTCTAAGTTGAGCATTAAAAAACAATCCCTTAATTTACATCAATACCAATAAAATTTGACCAATCGTATCAGATTCATAAAATTTAATACCAAAATCAGTATATTTTTAGACTTCTTTAAAAAAAATCTTAACATGCTTATTCAAAAATGTGTCAAAGAACCGGCTTTTTGACCTTACCCTACATTTTTTATCTGTGTATCTACACAATCACATGCATACAGGCGAGACATCATTTGCCTTATCAGTGATAATTATTTAATTTTATAATCGAATTACGTTTCCGCAAAAATTTGAAACGTATTCAATTAAAAAAACCAAAACATCAAACTACTATGAAAAGAGCGATAAGAAGAGAGAAAGTAATTCGAATGATTAATTTGTGATTTCATATCAGTTCAATGTTATTTGACGATTTGAACTCGTGGTGCTAAGACGTGTATTTTTTTAGTGAAATTAATTTAAATCTTAATATTTTTGGAATCATGGTTGATTTAATTCAAATTCCATTTCATAGCATTCATCGAAATTTAGTGAGTGACTACCAGATTAAAGCTGCTAAGATGAAAGACGTAATTGATGTTCTCCAAGTTCAATCGATGAAGGAGCAATTACCTGTCATTACTCAAGTGACTGATTACAAGTAAGATTTAGATTTTTTAATCAAAAATTACTGAATTTTAATTGAATTTCTGTTTATTTTAAGGAAATCTAATGGAAAAGGACTTGCATCGAGATTCCTCTTCGAATGTGCGATGAAATTGGAAATGAAGCCTCTAACATCAGCAACTGCTGCGATTTTATTTCATAGATTTTTTAGTGAAGTTGATCCAGCTGATTATGATGAATTTGTAAGAATTTTCTTTCAATTACATTTCATTTTGATTTGAAATTAAATTTTGATTTTATAGATGATTGCAGCATCTTGCCTATATCTTGCCGGCAAGGTAAAAGATGACCCAGTGAAAATTCGTGATGTAATCAATGTTGCATATGGAACAATGAATCGCAATTCTCCACCCCTTGAATTAAACGACGAATATTGGACAATGCGTGACTCGATTGTGCAAGCTGAACTTTTGATAACAAGGATTTTGAAATTTGACCTGAACACGGTGCACTCACATAAATATATGTTGTATTATATGAAAACGTTAGTGGAGTGGTTTGGTCAAAGTACATGGAATTCAATGCCAATTGCAAAGACTTCAGCTGCATTTTTACAAGTAATATGCAATTAAATATAGTTTCATATCCAACAAAAAGAAAATAACATTTAATGTATTGACAGGACTTCCATCATAATCCAGCGATTATTGATTACAAGCCATCTCATGTTGCCATTTGTTGCCTTTCCCTTGCCTTCCAAACCTACGGTATTAATGTTCCACTTACTGGCGAAGTAAGTGAGGATGGTATTTGGTATTCTGTATTTGCTAAGGATTTGACTAAAGAACTGCATTGGGAAATTGTTGAAAAAATTATGGAAACTTACAATTATGAGAATGATGATTCAGTTTAGTTTCCATGACAAAATATTGAGAGATTCTCTTAGTTCATAAGCATTTTGAAGACAATTTTACATTAAAAAATTCTCATTTATAGTTGATAGGCCACAAAAATATAATTTTAACTGATTTTGTACTTAAAAAGATGTTCATTTTCTAAGTAAATATTGTATAATTCCTTTTAATTAGAATGTTTTTTTTTGTGATCATTGTCATTTAAATTTCTAAAAATTTTGACTAGGTTAAGTTTTACAAGGGCACTACCACGGTCTCAATAAGTCCTATTATAGTCAAAATTTGACTATTAAATCATCATTCTTTTAATTGCCGATCAAAAGTTAGCCGTGGGGCAACTATTTGATGTACACTGATCTATGAAAATAGCACCAAGTATCTCATTGGAAATATTGTTAAACCCAGTTTCATTGCATATTTGGATGCAACAAAAAGCTATGCAGACTTATTATCAAAATTGTTTAAGTGTCAAGCTTTGAACCAAAAAGTAATGAACTAGCTGATAGATAGCAAAAGAAAGATTTGAGGATTTATTTGCACTGTCCTATTATTTTGACACCAATGCGCTGGCTTTAACAGGGAAAAAAGAAAATATAAGAATATCTATCACCATAACGCTTAAATTGAGGATTAGTGTTTGTGAATGTCACTTATCTAAATTACCAATATATGGGGAATAGCAGCAGCAACAGATCTGAACCCATAAAAATTTTCAAAAATGGTGCTTTAGAGATTATGTTTAATTTACCACTCCTTACAAACACGATAGTCTTGTTTAAAATCCATACAAAAAACATTTTCAGCTTTTGAAGATTGCATGAAATTCAAGCTTTAAACAATGAGAATTAATGATGATAGGTGAAGTCCATTACTTGTAAGCACTCACATTCAATGAATTAAAGTGAATCTGAGAGACAATTTCAAACTCAAAAAGAAGAAAGTTTTTACAGGTGATGGTAAAATACAAATGTCTTATGTTGGTCTACATTTTCTTAACTAACTACCTTTTGATCTCAGAACAGTATCAAATACACATAAATCTGTGAGAAAAGCAAAAAAAATATTCAATTAATCTTGTCAACTTGCCTAGACTGCTCTGAATCTCGGAACAAAATTCTTATTCTTATTCTTCTTAAATTCCTTATAATTTATGTATGTATATAGATAGCGGAAAAATTATAAAACGCTCTGTACGTAAATTATAAGGAATTATACCATGCATGACGTAGTAGTTAATGTTTGATTTGAGGGCATCATTCACAGAACATACCAAATCAAATACGAAAATTTTGTTAAAAAATATATTTGGTTAAGTATTTAGAAACGTTTTTATTTTAATTAATATCATTTTAATGATTAATTTTTTTGTGACTTTTCCCAATCTAAATGATCGTACTCGTATTCGTTTTCAGTATTAGGAATTGTCTCATAACAATCACTCAGTGGCTCTTCATAAAGGTCAGAAAATTGAACGTTTGTCTTATCTAATTTTTCCTTTAATTCAATACTTGTTCCAGGATCTTGTTGTTGAAGAGCATCGCTCGTTGCATTTCCTTTAATTGTCTTCCGTTGACATATGTGCCTCCAAAAAAAATAAATAGTTGCGACATAACAAACGAGCAGTACAATTATTATCAGAATAAAAGTCAATAACATTTTCTTCGTATCAGCTTCATGTTCAAGATATTCTTTGTCATCATAAAATTTAAATGAATGCACTTCATATGCTTCCATATAAGGATAATAAAATGCATAGAATCTAACAAAACCAGGAGGAATTTCCAAGCCTTTCACTGAAGTGCAAAATTCCATTTCGTTTGTTTCAAGGTTTTGTGTTTTATTTGTGTGATACACATTCAGTACCCCATCAACATACTCGACAGCAAGCGTTGAAATTGATTGATTACTGTTTCCATATCTAATATTTACGACACAACTCCCTAATCTGTTTTCATATCCTTCTGAATACCAATTGTACCGATCTGGAATTTTATTGTACACTACGTTAACTGCAGCTTGATTATTCGACTGATGCAACGTATAATAAGGGTTTTTAGAGTTATCTATTGCAATCATTAGACCCATAAAACCTGTAAAAAGACCATTCATATTGGCCCCAAAAGATACCGAGGTTTTAGGTGGGATCAGGAAAAATGCAATCCCATCAGCAATTTTTTCTTCATCATTGAAAGCTGTATATTGAAGCACGGCTTTCCATGAAGCTTTTGGAGTTGGATTTTCATTCCACATAAAACTCAATATTCTGTTCGTATATGGTGTCAAACTGATGCGACAATTTTGGAATATTTTTGGACTGGTAAGATGCCAATGTTGTTTGATGCTATCATCGAATGGTGGAATTAGAGAGTGATTTGTATTTAATTTGAATCTCGGACTGAAATTTTTGAAAATTTGATTTAAAAAATTTTGGAGACATTATAAATCAAGGATATAATCTTACTCATTAATTGTAAAGTTAGAAAAAACTTGAACGAACGTTAAAAATAAATATTTAAGAATAAGATGTTTCTTCATTGTTTTCTTCATATGAACTGTTCTAGCTCATATTTGAAATATTTTGTTGATAAACTTTTTCAATCTTAAAGGACTTGTCTAATCTTGTATGTATAACATAAATGTGTTATCTTTAATTTATGTACGAATCATGTTAAGAAGAATTTTGATAATAACAAAATGTATTAAGAGATTAAGTGTTCGTAAATTTCTATTTTTCCTTATTGTCGTCAATTTATATGAGATTTTTTTTCTTTTACATTTCATTTAAAAATCTAATTGGTTTAATCTTAAGTTTTTCAGCTAACGCATGATTTGTCTTGATTTGATTGGGGTGATATCTCAAACCACCCTCTTCTTGAACCTTCCGTTCATGGGCACGTTCTGGATCTCCAGCGACAAGAACTGGCTTGTTTGGATCTACAGGCTCCATTCCTCGCAAGTCTTTATTTAACGTTGTCATGCGATCTGTGAATCCTGGTGCAAAACAATTTGGATCAACTGCCACAAATACTTGACCTAAATTTGCTTCAGAATCTGCCCCAGCATGTGTCCATTTACGAATGTGAGGTCCGAAATTGGAACCTGCTGAAATGCCACATAACACTTCAACGAGGGCACCTAACCCATATCCCTTGTAACCAGATGTAAGTTCTGATCCACCCAAGGGCATTAAACAACCGGTTTTGAAACCAAGTTCAGCATCGGTTGTGGGATGACCTTCGGGATCTTGAGCCCACCCTTCTGGGATTGGGAGTTGCTTACGACGTTGAATTTCAATTTTACCCACTGCAACTGCCGTTGTTGCCATATCAAGCACAAAACTATCACCATCATTTGCTGGAGCAGCAACTGAAATGGGATTTGTTCCTAGTGCAGCACCTTTACTGCGAGTTGGACTCATCAGAGGTGAGGTATTTGTCATTGACATTCCAATTAATCCCTGTTTCTCAGCTCTCAATGAATAGTATCCAGCGATTCCGTAATGATTTGATCCTTTGATGAAAAAAACAAATTATTAAAAGACCTGTAAAAGTAATTTCAACTCACGTTTTGCAACGACCCATCCAACTCCAACGGTTTTTGCCTTTTTAATTGCAAGATCCATGCAAAATTCACCAACTACAGCTCCCAATCCATTTTTACCATCAACCCAAGCTGTGGCGGGAGTTTCCTTCAAAATCTCTGGCACAGCAGCGCCAGCAGTTGAATTGATCAACAAATCATTAATGTACATCTCGAGACGATTCATGCCATGACTGAAATGACCACGAACGTCAGCAGCGATCAGTAAATCGGCTTGTGCTGAAAGAGAATCAAAATTTAAATTAAAATAATCAAATTTTTGTAACACTCACCAATTGCATGCTTTTCCGGTACATTTGCTTTCACAAAACAATCGATCATGAATCTGCGTGCTTCTTCAACGGAAATTACGTTAGGTTGATCATCTAAACATCAAATTAACCGTCATTTTTCATTTAATTATAATCAAAATTTATTGTTAACTCACTTTCATATTGTGTGGATGCCATTTTACTAGATGTGCTATGTAATGAACGGATCTGAGCTGGAAAAATCAAATTAAATTGTTATTCGATGGAGACGACTGGTTTTTTACAAATACATTTAATTTAAATTTAAATAAACATCTGTGACAGCACATGCTACTTGAGAGATAAGGAAATTTAATTTAAATTTTATCGCGTGCTTACTTTAAAATGAAATGAAATTGAAGAAGGGTCGCTTAATTTATTGCACTCGTTATCTTGAAACATAAATTACTAGAATTGTAGGTTAAGGACACAATTTATCTTATCAAAAATATTTTCTCAAGATATTTGATATGATTTTTGTAAGAAAATAATTTGCCCTTTAAATTTAAAATGGGTTGAATTTCAAATTTATTATCACAATTTTAACCATAGTGGAGGCGACTGGCATTTCACATCTTATCTCATTAAATTAAAGAAAAAATACCAGGCGACTCCATTTCTTATCTTAAAATTTTTTTATTATCATTTTACATTTTTATTGCTTTTCGGAACCGGTTTCAAGACATTCTATAAAATTACAAAAAAAACCTGATTAAATTTAAAAAAATGATTTTTACATAAATTTAAACGAAAACAATGCTAAGGACCGGTCTCACAGTCATACCTAGAATAAAATATGTAAAATTTAAACAATAGATGATGCGTTGAGACAAAAAAAAATAATGAATAAAGTTATTTATAAATTTTTTTGTGCTTTAAAAAAAATATTTGGAAGAATATTAATTGAGAAATAGTGAGAAAAAAAAATCATTAATTCATTAAATGTGTATTTTTTGTGTTTATTACACAATTTTTTTTCTTCAACCGTTTGTTTGTCAAAAGAAATACAAATATTTGTGAATTTTTTATATATTTTGATATTCAAGAAACGTTCATTGAAATTTTTTTTGTTGAATTCATCGAAATTTGATAAACTTTAATCGAAATTCACTTAATCTTATCAATAATTGAAATTTTTATGAGGGTAATTTTCCGTAATGGAATTAATTTTCGATTAAATTGAGTTAATTTGGTCAATTTTGGTGACAAATATTTAATCAGGTTAATTTATTTAATGGTCACGCTTAATTTGACTTCATGACAAGTGAAAATTATTCAATTTTGACCAATTCTATTCCTCTTTTTATCAAAAATGAATTGAAGTCCAATCAATTTAATGGCATAATTAACGTCAAACGTGAGCCCACTTTCAGCGATTGAATTCACATTTAAACATTTTTAACAATTTTCGACATTTCTGCAATTCGTCCGCTTTTGTGATTGCAATGCACTCATATCCTTCGTTCATGATCACTTTTTCTTAAATTCAAGAAAAATTTACATTAAAATGGCAAAGCCATAAACTTCTTTAAATGACCTCTACGCTAACTGTCACTTTCATTTTCAATTAATTAATTACAAAAATTAATTCTTTTTTTTTATCTCTCACAAGAATGTAAAAATAACTTGAAATTAAATTAAAATAAATTTTTGCTAACAAAAAAAAATAATTTTTTTCCTTACCGGAGAACGGACGAAATTCAACTGACTTTGTTTCATTGAAGTTCCTCCGATTGTTGTTGATAATTTTGAATTCACTCCTACCATATGTTTGATTAACTAGACACACACTTGTTGATAATCCGGTCGTTCTCGTACACGTGTCAGTCTCTGTTTTTATCTCCTTCTCATTACAATCAGATGTTACACGGCAAAATGATTTTCGTAATATTTGAAATTCATTTGTGAGAATTTTATTCATTAAAACTGATCTTGATGGTGTCATCATCGAAATCTTCGGGATTAATTGATGCATTTTTTTGTATTTAATTTAAATTAATTTTATTTTAAAGGTATCACAATTCACTGAAAAAAATTTAATAAAAAAATTAGTGATTTTAAGTAAAGTTCGATTCAGACTGATTCAATTTCAATCACTCACAAAATGTAACAAAACACAAGAAGAAAAATTTGTAAATATAAATAAAAATAAAAATATTTTTATAAATATCAGAGAATCACTCAGTACAAAGGTTTTGATTGTTGTTTTTTTTATTTTTTTTAATTTAACTTCGAGACCAGTTCATGAAATAGTTTGAGTGTATGGACTTTGCATGTAAATTCATTCGGTGATAAAAAGCTGTTGTTTATAGGAAATTGAGAATAAAATATTTACAATGTAGATTAAATTTATCATCGATCATATGTCTGTAATGTGAGTGTCAATGTTATGAATTATAGTTAATGATAAGAATTTTAAACAGATGTTTATCAAACTGTTTTTTGTTTGTTTTTATTTGTTGATCTCATGGCGCTGTTCATTCAAAATGTTTTATTTTTATTTTTAGTTAAATTTTTTGAAATTTATAAGATCAAATTACGATGAAAAAAATGAAAGGAGGAGCGGGCTATCTCCAGGTACGTTCACCCCGATAATTAAACGAAATTTTTATCATCAATCGTTTGATACGAAAATCTCGACCTAGCTCAGCAGAAGTGAAGTTTTTCCCGATTTTTTCTCACTTCAAAACTTAGGCTGTCAATTTTCCCTAAAAATTATTCGGGATGGTAAAAAATGGAAAGCGATAAGAAAAATCGAAAAAGCCCTGGAAAAATCAGACAGAAAATAGGAATTAGGAATTTCAAAAACATGAATGATGAAAATCTTAAAGTCGAAAAGATAACACTGACCGATTACTATTTCAGGCTACTGATCTTTTATCTTTCTCCATTTTTTTTGGACGATTTTCGATTTTTCCAATTGTTTTCTATTTTTCACTGTTAAAAAAATTATTCACTAAATTTCTGGCTCTTATGATTCTTTTTTTAAGAATTTAAGATATGTAGGACTAAAACAACCTTAAGTGCTTCTCAGCTCTCTTTAAAAACTGGTGTCATTCAAGTCGAACAAAAACTTATATGTTGAAAGCTACCTTTAAAGTGTATTTTTTTCCGAAATGGTTCGTGATTTTGGAAGATAGCTGTAAATTTTTCCTGTGATGATGATAAATATATAAAACTTGTGCGATACCTTCCGCTTGATTGGTCCAGTGGATAAAGCATTCGCTTTCCAACTGGATGTCTGGGGTTCGATACTAACGCGCGCTTTATGCATGGTATAACTCCTTATAATTTACGTATGTGTATAGAAAGCGGAAAAATTATAAGGCGCGTAGTAGTAACAGCGGACAATCATTAGTAATATATACTGTAGTTTTCTCCTGACTTGATTATATAGTGCGATAAAAAGTATAACAACACACCATGGAACTTGTTCACAAGCTGGTACCAATCTGAATAGAGCAGAAAAAAATTGATACTACCGCACCGTAGCAAGATGTTCCTATATTTGTACGCAGCAAAAAGTAGAGGTCTTAAGGATAAGCCGATAACGTAGAGCAATATCAAAAATAATTTGCATTATATAGATTAATAGATTTAAGTTTCATGAAGATGAAAGACATACATTCAAGGACCCATGTGGGTCACTGGTGGTCTTAAGAAGAGAAAAAAATAAAAGAGTCCAGAACTTTGAAACTTTCAAGATGGTAAGTTATTTTTTTTTTAATTTTCTCTTTAAATTAATAGACATTTTGTCAGAATCAAGATCAAATTAACACTTTAGCAGCCAAACACGCAGAGTTAGAGAGCGAAGTTTTGCATTTTAAGTTCACATAGTTCACATTTTTATATTTTGTTTTTTTATCTTTTTGTTTTATTTTTATTATCAGACTTTACTTGTTCAAGGCGAAGAGCTAAAGGCCTACAATGGGGCAAAAAATCGATTTTGTGGCCATGAAACGGAATTTTAAAGAACACACACCAGAAAAACGTGCTAATGAATATACCTATATCGTAAAGTAAGCCTTCTGCCAGGTCTATCTAAACAATGTGAAACATTCTGTGCCACCAGAGAAGCAACAAATTTCAACAAAAAAGGACAACGTTATCGTTAGCTATTTTAATATTAAATAACAGAAAATTAAGAGAGTTTTCTTTTCAAGCTCTCATTTTCTTGATCGATATATTGTTAACCAAAAATAAAGTGGAAAATAAAAATTAAAGAGTGTTATGTGCTAGTCAGGAATTGAACGCAGATTCTCAAGATCACCTCAGCCGATTAAAGAGTGAAACAACGAATCAATCATTTTTCCGTAAAATTTTGTTCAAGACAAGTCAATATTTTTTATTTACTGATTTTCCTTTCCAATTCCCGTTTTTTCGCTTTTCTTTCTGTTCTTTTCCGAGTTTTCTGTTTTTCTCGACTATTTTCCTAATTTTAATACCATTTTTCAAATTTCACGATCATTTTATCATCTTTTCCCGATTATTCACTGTTCAAAAAATTAATTACATCCTTTTAAATTTTTTGCCAATTCATACAATTCTTAAGTCATTAAAAAACAAATTTTGACCTTATGCCCAAATCTAATGAAGGCTTCTCACATCCTTGTAGTGATCTAAAGACTCAAAATCTGAAAAAGAATATTTTTCAAATAAAAAAACAGAAGACAAACCGTGACCATGACCTGTATTTTCTATACATAACATGTGTTACTTGCATAAGATGTGCATTTCCTCGTTTTATTTTCTACAATCGTTTGCTTAAGCTTTACCTTTAAATGCTCTAAATGCAAAGATGATTTTCAATTTCAATATTTATTTTATTTTAATATTTTTTCACATTTTCACCGCTTATCGTAAAATAATTACAATGATATTAAAATATTTATTTATCAGAAACCCGTGAAGTATGATATTTATTTTAATGTTGCACTATGTTTACTCTCCACCACATTTTCATGTGTTACACTTGTGATGAGCACGATGAACATACACGATGAAAATACATATCCATGATAAAATTTTATCCATACAAAATGAATCTCAAAAATGCATTTTAAATTCTCTTTTAAATTTTAATTTTAATGATTCTCTTTCTCTCGTTTAATTGAAACATTGAAATGCATTTAATGAGCAATATTGCATGTTGCATGTCATTTGCAATGGTGTTGCACTCAAAGAAAAAAATAAAAACAATATCAATTATGTTGCAAGGAATCATGATAATAAAAAATTAAAACACAAATAACATTTTCTTAATCATTATCAAATCAAAATAAGGGTTTTCATTTTATTTTTTTCATCATTTAATTATTAGGCTTTGTATAAAATTTCTGTTACATTTCTAATGGGATGTCTTTAATCCAATATAAATCTTATCCAATAAATGTTTTGGGTATAAAAAAATGGAATGGAAGCAAAAAATTTTGAATTTTCAGTCTCACTGTTATTACAATTTTTTTCAAATAAAAGGAATGTTTAAGGTTCGAATCATATGGGTTAAAATTAAAATATATAAAAAAAATATGGCATCATAAAAAATAAATGTTAATATAAAATAGAATTAATGTTGTTGTCCTCGTCCACAAACCAGTGCAAGTAAAGCCATTCTAACGAACATTCCGTACTCGGCTTGTCTGAAATATGCAGCACGTGGATCTGAATCAAAGTCTGTACTGATTTCATCGATTCTTGGAAGTGGGTGCATTACAATCATGCGTCTCTGGGCGCGAGTCATCAGTTTTGGGGTGACGACGAATTTTCCACAAGCCTGAAATGGAATGAAAATTTAATAAACATTATTTAAAATTATAAAATTTGAACTTACAGCTTTATATTCCTCTTCTGACTTGAATCGTTCATGTTGGATTCGGGTCATGTAAAGAACGTCGGTTTGAGGTAAAACTTCTTCAAGTGAATTGAAGACTTTTTGTGAAATTCCCTTTGAAGCGACGAAATCCATAATTTCCTTGGGCATTTCCAGTCCTTTTGGACTGACATAAATCAAATTCACTACATAAAGTGTGAGCAATCTTGCAAGTGAATGCACTGTGCGACCATGTTTCAAATCACCCACGAGAGTGATTGTGAGTCCGTTAACTGTTCCAATTTCTTCTCTGATTGTAAAAACATCCAAAAGTGCTTGTGATGGATGTTCTCCAACTCCATCTCCGGCATTGATGAGAGGTCTCTTCACAACACCTTTCAAATGATGTGCTGCCCTTGCAACGGCTCCAGGTTGAGGGTGTCTCAGAACTACGACATCCGCATATCCAGCCATTATCGCAACAGAATCTTCCAATGTCTCCCCCTTTTTAACGGAACTTGTTGAGCCATCCATGGAAATGACACGTCCACCAAGACGTTGCATTGCAGCCGTGAAACTGTTTTGCGTCCGTGTACTGACCTCATAGAAAATTGCAGCCATAATTTTGCCACGTAACACTTCATCCAAGGGTCGTCCTTTTACGACATATGCTTTAAATGTCTGTGCTAAATTGAAAATGTCATTTAACATGTCTTTTGTGAACATATCAACAGATAAAATGTCTTTGCCAGCTAATGACCGAGTTGGAGGAAGCCCAGTTGGAATTGCATTGACAATTTCACGTCCATGCGATGTGCCAACGGAATCTAAACGGGGTCGAACTGCTGGTGAATGTGGGCGTTGAAGTGGCTGTTGTTTGTGTTTGTCATCCGATAAAAGTTGAGTGAAAATATCGTTTGTACGTCCATCGGTATCGAAAGGTTCTTTGATTACTGGTGGCTCCACTTGGGCTGGTGAGAGATATTTTGAGTGCCATTCACGCACATTTTGACCGAATCCTGGTTGGACAAGAACTTCACCTTCAACATATGCAACTTCGCCTCGCAACACAACACGATGAACGCGGCCTTTGACTTTTTTACCTGCAAATGGCGTCCATTTCGCTTTTGAAAATTGAGTTGTAGCTGGAATCGTCCATTCTTCATTCATGTCAACCTCGATGTACGTGCTCATTTGTTCCGGTAAATGGAAAATTCGTTTTGGATTGCGATGGAATTTGTCAATCAGTTCATCGAGTGTCAGGCGACCTTCATTGACAGCTGTCAACAAAAGTGGTAAAATTGTCTCAATTCCTGGATATCCTGGTGGTGGATTTTTAGAACTCTTTTCTTCAACTGTGTGTGGTGCATGGTCAGTTGCAAAGACGTCAATTACATCCAGATTTTCCCACAATGCTTGTTGATCTTCAGGCGAACACAGAACTGGTCGCACTTCACAATGACCTGGACCCAGTTTTTCAAGGTCATTTGTTGATAAAAAGAGATGATGCGGACACACTTCACACGTGACTTTGACTCTTCTTTGTTTTGCAAGTGCAATCATCAAAATTTCCTCTTTACGTGCAACATGACAGATGTGAATTGGACGATCAAGTAACGAGGCCAACAAAATTACAGCAGCCATTGATTGTTTTTCCGCATGTACACACAAAACTCCATTTTTCGGCCAACACTGCAAATGTTTCTCCCAAATTGTCATGTCAGTTAACTTCATTGTAGTAAATGTGTCATTTAAGTACATTTTCAATGCAGCTGCATTCGGAGCAAGGCTGCAAATTGTTTCAGCATTATCTGAAGTGGCACCAACATACAGAGCGTAATCACAACGCGCATGTTCCTTTGCCAAATCAGATACCAATTTAAATGATTCCTTATCAACAATCGGGGGATTTGTGTTTGGCATCGCACAAATCATTGTAACACCACCTGAGAGGGCAGCCGCAGTGCATGTATCGTAATCTTCTTTATGTGTCGCACCTGGCTCGCGAACATGAACATGGACATCAATGAAACCTGGTAATTTTAAGAGACTTCGGGATGAAATGCAATCTGTGTGTGTTTTCATTGGGGGTTCACGACATCCAATTAGCCGCATAGCTTCAATCAAGAGTTTGGCACATTTCACATCGGTCACTAGGGGAATTGAATAATCGACTGCAAGACGTCTCGTGCGATAACCGTGGGTCATGAATGAGGATACACTGAAAAAAATTTAATTTTTAATTTATGACTATTTCAATTCAAAATTTAAATTTACTAACCGCCTGGCGCCTCCACCTCTCATCGGTAAATTGATAATAAGATCAAATTGCTTCTTGGCCAGGAATTCAGATAAATGACGTAATTCGCCGCCACTGTCATCAGAGACATTGGTTGAGCTGGCTTCGAATGTCCATTGAACGGCTTCAACCTGAAACAAAGAAAGGAAAAAAAATTAATTTTATTTTTGTTTAATCGTTATGCGGAAAATTAAATGTAATGATAGTAAAAATGCATTAACAATTATTTCACGGTCAAGTGCTTTTAGGAAATACCATAATTTCTTATCAATTTCTTTTGATAATCATTTGATTCATTCATAAAATGCATTCTAGTGACAAGAAAGTTTATTTTCTGATATGCATTACATTGAGGTCAATGTACACCAAAGAATTTTCCTCAAGAATATTCGATATTCGATTGAAATTGAGACATTTTTTGTGAAACTTTTACTGTGCTGAAGTTTGCCACGAGTTTGACTACGCTTCCACGAGTTTTAAACGCTTACTCAAACTCGTGGAAAAACTCATTTACATGACTCAAACTCGTGGAGGCACTCATTTAGATGACTCTAACTCGTGGAAAATAATATTCGAGCGATTTCAACTCGTGGAAACTAATATTCGAGCATTTTCAACTCGTGGAAATGAATATTTGATTGCGTTAAACTCGTGGAAATAAATATTCTAGCGATTTCAACTCGTGGATAGTAAAATTTGAGCCATTTCAACTCGTGGAAATTAATATTCGAGCATTTTCAACTCGTGGAAATGAATATTCGAGCGATTTCAACTCGTGGAAATGAATATTTGATTGCGTTAAACTCGTGGAAATAATTTTTTGATTACTTTCAACTCGTGGATAGTAAAATTCGAGCGATTTCAACTTAATTTTTAATTTAATTCCACGAGTTAAACGCAATCAAAAATTTATTTCCACGAGTTTAACGCAATCAAATATTCATTTCCACGAGTTGAAAATGCTCGAATATTAATTTCCACGAGTTGAAATCGCTCAAATTTTACTATCCACGAGTTGAAAGTAATCAAAAAATTATTTCCACGAGTTGAAAATGCTCGAATATTAATTTCCACGAGTTGAAATCGCTAGAATATTAATTTCCACGAGTTTAACGCAATCAAATATTCATTTCCACGAGTTGAAAATGCTCGAATATTAATTTCCACTAGTTGAAATCGCTCAAATTTTACTATCCACGAGTTGAAAGTAATCAAAAATTTATTTCCACGAGTTTAACGCAATCAAATATTCATTTCCACGAGTTGAAAATGCTCGAATATTAATTTCCACGAGTTGAAATCGCTCAAATTTTACTATCCACGAGTTGAAAGTAATCAAAAAATTATTTCCACGAGTTGAAAATGCTCGAATATTAATTTCCACTAGTTGAAATCGCTCAAATTTTACTATCCACGAGTTGAAAGTAATCAAAAAATTATTTCCACGAGTTTAACGCAATCAAATATTCATTTCCACGAGTTGAAAATGCTCGAATATTAATTTCCGCGAGTTGAAATCGCTCAAATTTTACTATCCACGAGTTGAAAGTAATCAAAAATTAATTTCCACGAGTTGAAATCGCTGGAATATTAATTTCCACGAGTTTAACGCAATCAAATATTCATTTCCACGAGTTGAAAATGCTCGAATATTAATTTCCACGAGTTGAAATCGCTCGAATATTATTTTCCACGAGTTAGAGTCATCTAAATGAGTGCCTCCACGAGTTTGAGTCATGTAAATGAGTTCTTCCACGAGTTTGAGTAAGCGTTTAAAACTCGTGGAAGCGTAGTCAAACTCGTGGCAAACTTCAGCACAGTGAAACTTTTATTAATTTAATCGTTTTTTAATCACACATCTATGAAAAAAAATATTTTTAGTGTATAATTTTCATGTCAACTGTTACACTATTTTTAAATTGTCATGTCATAGTACGACGTTGATGACTTGTAATTAGTGATTTTAATAAAAAAATGTTTTAAATTTTTCAATTTATTTGCAAATGCAATTTCGATGTATTCAAATTAAAGTTAAAGCATTAACTGTTAAATGTTGCTTGTAAAATGCTAATTAAATTTTTTTATATCCCTTTCAATTTGCGTCAGAAGTGCGTCACATCCATAATTCATAGCTAAAAATAGTTCGGTTTGACTTGTAAAGAATGCTTTTGATTAGCAACTCTGATGTTAGAAGCAGTAAATTGAAATTCATTGAAAGAAGAATTCAGTTCAGTTTTTCACGTACAACGGATTCGATTAAATCGGGCTCTGTGTAGTATTTTTTTGTATTTTGTTAGATGAAATTGCAAATAAATGATAAAAATAATGTGCAATTCATTCTGAAATCTTGGTTCTACTCAGGCAATAAGGAAAAGAACGGTCACGGTGGCTTCAAAAGATTAAAATATTAGTTCTAAGGTATTGATAGAAGGATCAAAATTTGTTTTAAAAAATGTTTTTTTTTTAAATGAAATGTTTGAAAACCTCTCGATTGTCAAAATTCTCTTTTAATTTCTATCTCGAATTATTTCAATTTACATAAAAATTTCTCTTTTAATTTTTCTTTGATTTGGCTTTCTCTTGATTTCTTTTCCCAAAGGACCTTTACACTTACATTTCTCATTTAACCCTTTCGGTCCTTTGTCCAATATATTGGACAAACTTTGTACACTCTAAATATATTTCCCGTCGCGGAATTTACGACGGTAATTTTTTGTGCGACGGGAATTTTCAAAAAAAAAATATAAATTTAAAACAATTTTTTTCCATTTACGAGTAAAAAAATCTAGGTCTTTTGGTTTAGGCTCAGGTCTGAAAGGGTTAATTTCGCCCCTCTCGTTCTCTCAATGTTGAGAATATTTCTCCCACTGTTTTTTTTCTAAATGATTGATCAATTGAATTTAATTTCACTTACTCCTTTCGTGATTGACTTTCTCTTTTTTCCTCTCATTTTCTCTCTCATTTCAGCTTTTTTAAAATCTCTCTCTCTCGGTTTTCCTTTCTGGCTGACTTTTCACTCTTGTCTCTCTCATTTTCTCTCTTCAAACGTAATTTGACCGATTTCTCCGATCGGCACATTCTCTGGACTTTCTCTTAACTCAGTTTTTCTTTCATTTTCCGTTTTTAGTAGAATTTTCTAATGTACCTTTTTTGATCTCAAATTCAACAGAATTTGCTCATTTTCTGTTTTCTCAATTGACATTTTCTCTCTCTCTCTCTCATTTCTTCTTTGCATCGTAATGTTTTCTCTATCACTTTTTCAAGTTTTCCAGATATTTTTAATGGAATTTGATATTGTTTTCTTTCTTGTACGCTTTTCTCAATTGACTTTTTCACTCTCTATCTCTCTCTCTCTCTCTCTCATTTTCTCTCGTATTTTTTTCAAACGTAATTTAACCGATTTCTCAACACACTGTGTTTCAACTTATCATCATTATCCAGTTAAAATGCATATTCAAATGAAAAAAAAATATCAAAACACATCAATAAAATCTTAATTTTTTTTTCAATTTGATTTAGTTCCAACCAGATTTTCATAGAAATAACTTGTAAAGAATTTTCCTTTCAAACCATGATTCAATTTTGGAAAATTCTCTTAATTTTATTCCCTTTCATTGCAGTCATTGCATTTTACATTTACACAAAATTGGTTACTTTCCAATATTGGACTCGACGAAATGTGAAGCAGCTGAATCCTGTTTTCCCCCTTGGTGATTTATATGCGTTCATTAAACAAGGAGTTGGATTGGGGACATTTTATGATAATTTGTATCAAAATACTAAAAAAAGTCGATTTATTGGATTTTATAATTTGACGAAACCAACGCTGATTGTGAATGATGTTGAAATGGTGAAGAATATTTTGGTACGTGATTCAAGTTATTTTGTTGATCGTGGCACGTATTCGGATGAGAAACGAGATCCATTGAGTGGAGGACTGTTTTCATTGAGTGGTGATAGATGGCGACATATGCGAATGAAATTGACACCGACTTTCACTTCGGGGAAAATTAAAGGAATGTTTGGAACGATGATGGATTGTGGATTGAGATTAAAAAAATATGTCCTAGAATGTGTGGAAAAGGGAGAGGAAATTGAAATCAAGGATTTAATGGCACGATATACGACTGATATTGTGGCATCAGTCGCATTTGGAAACGAAATCGATAGCATCAATAAACCCGATGAAATATTTCGTGAAATGGGACGAAAAATTGCTGGACTGTCATTTAAAAATGCATTTAGACTCGGAGCAACACTGTTAGCCCCGAATTTATTAAAACACTCGAGAATGAAAGCAGTGGATGATGATGTGGAAGAATTTTTCATACAATTAGTAAAGAAAAATTTAGATTACAGGGAGTCAAATAACGTTTCTCGACGTGATTTCCTGCAACTTATGATCCAATTACGCAACACTGGATCCATAAAATTGACTGATGACTGGGATACAAAAATATCCAAAGTCAAGACAATGACATTACATGAAATGGCGGCTCAAGCATTCACATTTTACTTTGCCGGATTTGAAACTTCATCCACGACCATGTCTTTTTGTTTATATGAATTGGCAAAAAATCCCGTTAAACTTGAAAAAGTCCAGAAAGAAATCGATCAAATTCTTAATCGATATGACTCGGAATGGAGTTACGAATCTTTACAAGAAATGACATATTTAGAAAATTGTATCGATGAAACATTGCGAAAATATCCACCGTTACCTATATTGCAACGTGTTTGCGAATCAAATTACAGAAATCCTGAAACAGGAATGAGCGTTGAACCTAAAACGATGGTATTTTTACCAATCATTGGAATTCATCGAGATCCACAATTGTTCGCTGATCCAATGAAATTCAAACCCGAACGATTTACCGACCTCAAATACGCTGAAACACTCAAAAAAGCTTATTTTCCATTTGGTGATGGACCACGTGTCTGTATCGGAACCCGCATGGGCAAACTAATGACAAAAATCGGTCTTGCAATTATTTTGGCCAAGTTTCACATTGAATTGGGCAAAAGTCACAATCCAAAGAACGAGCTGGAAATTGATAAAAATTCAATTTTGTTGGCAGCAAAAGGTGGAATTTTCCTAAAAGTCACCGTGAGAGATACGAAATACTTTGCACGAAGAGAATCCAAAGCAATTTAGATAGTGAATTTATTGAATCACATTTTTTTTCAACACACGCACGCATTGCATAAGCAAGCAAATGATTCAAAGACAATAATTATAAATATTTTGATATGAGTACTTCCGATCTGTATTTAGATAGAAAATGCAATAATGAGACAATAATAGCAAAGTGACTCATTTAAGTGTGTTTTACTTTTTAACGGTTATTATCTTATCCAAATCCATAAAAAAATGGTTATAAACTTTGTATTTACGTTAATTCACGGTATCAATGAGTAAAAATTGATTAGAAAATTTAAGGGAATTAAGCAAATAAGTGATATTGGCAAAGGAAAAGGAAGGTGATTGTAAAGCCTTGAAACAAGGTTCTCGGAAAAAATTTCCCTTTAAGAAAAAGGATTTAAGTGAGTTATCCTAATTTATTTAAATAAGGGTATAGCTAAAATGTAATAAAATGTGTCTCACAAATTTATTTTTATCATATCAATATCGATGATAATGCTTCTCGGAAAGCACAATAAACAAATATTGATATGAATAAAAAAATGGGACGTAGTTAAGAGCTTGATAGTAGATAAATAGTAGTAATTCTGAAGATTTACTTTTCTGAAAAGGTATTTAAACATGCAAAATCAATAAGAATGATAAAAATTCAAATTCAGACTGTTGATAGAATTTTTAGTCACGAAGGAATGTACGAGAGAGTCTTAGTAATGCTTTTATATGAAAGATTCTACGGCAATGAACCTTTTCAAGGTAATGTATTTCATTTGACTTCGATATTTAGATGGCAGATTCATCACAGAAATACTATCAATAAAAACTTTGTAATTTTTCGCCTTTTCTTTGGTAAACGCACTAACTGAGTCATAGTATAATTGTATCATAAGTAGTTTGACTCCATTTGACTGCGATGACAGTTGTAGCTTTTCAAGTTGTTTCATAACAGATACTAACGTTTTCTCCAGATTTACATCTATAATCTTCTGTAAGATAGGCATCTCGAAAAGCTTTGTTCAAAAATAAAACTTTTAGTGTTTGAATAATTGAAACAAACTGATAATTAATCGATAAAGTTGATATTAAGGTTGGGTTGTGATTGTCTCGTTTCAGTTGTGGCATCTCTTACTTACCTTGCTAAACGTTTTGATCTTGTAACTCGACAATACTTAAAAATTTTGATAAGAAGTTTTTCTTTCCGACCTTCGGTTTATCAGGAGGGGTAACAATCTATGTCCATCGTGCTAATCGGCTTGGCCATCTTGGCCGTTTCAGTTCGCAAAAAACTTCTATGCTCGATTCCTCTTACTGGTTCAAGATCTTATTTCCATCACCTTCTGAAATGTAAAGTCTTGGGCCAGTTCCAGATTCCTTTTTATAGCCACATCCACGCCTCCTTATCTCAACTTATGGTAAAACGTGTTTTGTAGACTTTTGCTATGAAATTAAGACAATTAAAAGGTAAATTGACCTTGATAAGTGCCAATTCTTATCAAAATTCAGACAAACCACCAAAAATATAAAACATACATTTCAAGTTTAATCCGTTAATTCAATAAAATGCACTCAAAGTTAATCCTTATCTATTCCAACTAAAAAAAGTACCGAATTAAATTTAATAAAATAAATTCCTGTTCAATAAAAAAAATGAACTTTAATTGCAAAAATTCACAATTTTTTTCAATATCACCTCTGGTATATTGATTCGAAGACTCATAAATGAACAAAAATGTCTTTCAAACTCGTATAGCAAAATATAAGACAAGAATCTTATCATGATCGTTCTTTGATAAGACAGAAATGTGACGATATCTTCTTAAACACGTAAAATTCATTTCTTATCAAAAACCAATAAAATTTTTATCAATTCAATAATATATTGATGGAAGTGGGCAAAGACGTTCAGTTAAATTTGGTCAGCTGGAGAATAAACATTGAAAAGGGACCAAAAAGAACGGAATTAAATTTCAAGACACTTGAACAAAAAAAAGAAAATCAAATATAAATGAATCTAAATATTTAATTTAAATTTTAAAAGAAAAAAAAACTCCCATTTTTATTGTTCTTTTAATTAAGTGCTGATAAAATAATCAAAATAATAATAATAAAACATGGTTATTGTACAGATAATTCTGTGAAATGAAATTAAATTTAATTATCATCAAAATCTTAAACCACCATTAAATTGAATAATTTAAAAATTTCCGACGGATTTGAAATTATTAAAAATAAAATTTTTAAAAGTTAAAAAAAATTAAAAAATGGGAAATAATTCATCAAAAACCAAAACTGGTGTCAGTAGTTTAAGTAACAGTAGTGTAAATAAAAATGATGTAAATATCACTAATACTAAGAATAGCAGCAAAATAGATAAAAAGAAAAAGAATTCCCGTAAATGGAGAATATTTTCAATTCTGAAAAGTAAAAAACCAGAACTTGAACGAACAAAAAGTCAAAGAAGATCAAAGCGAAAGTACAATGAAACGAAAAAACCAAAAATACAGGAACAAAAACCGCTTCAAGCACCAACAGTTTTGGCACCAAAGCCCCAAATAGGTCATGTAAAGACCATTCAAGATTATGAAGCGTTCATGATAAATCGCATTAAAGAACAATTAAACAGAGATGGGCAAGCCTTTGTTTTAAATCAACTCATGCTATCAATGCAATTTTTTGGAAATTATCAGAGGTGAGTTTAACGAAAAAAAATCTTGGTCAGTGACATTAAATTCTATTTTTAAGTGAAATCGTCATTAAATTTTCTACGGAATTTAAATGAAGTGGGTTATAGTAAAACTGATAATTCAATATCAGGGATTTAGTGCACTTGATAATTCACAAGAGATATAAACGTGAATTCGTTTCAAAAAATATTGAAAATGAGAAAAAATTAAAAATTAATATTTTTTTAAGTTAAAAATTGAAAAAAAAAATATTAAAATTGAAAAAAAATATAAAGTGATGAAAAAAGTGGAAAAAATTAAGAAATATGGTGTATACAAGTGTTAACTCTTTCTTTCAGTGAACACCGCTGTTACATTTATTTTAAACAAGTGTCTATTTCACTTTTCAGTATTTTTTCTTGAATTGAAAGATTCTTTGAAGGGTTTTTTTGATATATTTTGAACTAGTTTAAAATAAATTAACGGGGTCAAAGAATTATATCAGAAGAACCAAATTTTTTTTTATAGCAATTTTTAAAGTGAAATTTCTGTACGTATTTTTATAGAAGTTTTACGTATTTTCATAAGCTTTTTCTGTAAATTTTTTACTCTACGAACAACGTTCCAGCTGGATTTCTTTCTGGGACACAGAGGGTTAAGAACACGTTTTAAATCGTTGTTCTTCTGCTAGGAAGAAAAGGGATAAATCCTATAAAACTACATACGGAAATTTAGCTTAACAATCCATTGACGGAAAAGCAATTTCAAATATATTTTAAGGCCCCATTTTTTTGATATTTTTCGGTACTTTTTTTAAAAAAATTTGACGAGGTAAAAGTTATTTTGAAAATTTTATCAAAAGACGCAAAATTATTTTATAGCAAATTACTAGATAAAGGAGATCTAATGGATGATGGAATTTTAACTCAAAAAATTGGGAGATTGGGCTCAGGGTTTAGGCTCTAGAGCCTCCAAAGCATGCAATCTGAAAAATACTTTAAGACCCATAACTCCGAAACGGTTCGTCGGAGAGGGGTTGGGTTTTTTTTGTTAACTAACGTGAAGAGAACTGCCAAGCAATATGGTGATCCATTCGTGACGAAATCCTTGTTTTGTGCTTTGGTTCTTCCTATCCTTGAATATGCTAGTGTGAGCTGGAATCCATTCACGATCACTCAGAGTTTGAGGATTGAATCTGTGCAACGGAGATTTGTGAGATTTGCTCTACGTGGTTTGGGATGGTCCAATCCATTCATTCTGCCATCGTACGAATAGAGGTTGTCCCTTCTTGCGATGAACACTCTGTCTGACAGACGGGAAGCCGCTGATTTTGTGTTTATTCTGAAATTACTTGACAATTCGTTGAAGATCCCAGAACTTTGTGATCTCATCGAAGACAATCTGAACCCATACCCGACGAGACACAGGCTTCCTTTGAGAGTACCAGCACATCGGGCGAATAACGGCGAGAACGAACCAATGACAAGAATGAATATGACATACAATGCACTGAAGGACATAGGAATGACGAACAAGACAATTAAGACGAAGAGACAAGAACTTCTCGGCATGCGTAGGATTGAAATGGTGGAAATAGACTGAATATTTTGTTTTAGTTTTAAGTATTTATTGTAATAGCTATAAGTCTGTGAAAAAAAGAGGTTTTTTCAGTCTCTTGAGGCTTTTTCCTCCAATTATTTATATTGATGATTGAAAATAAACTAAACTAAACTAAAAGAGCTCACAAATTATTAGTTTTGAGATTGGGCTCCAGAGCTCGAAAACGGTCAAACTTTGGACCCATAATAGCCGATTTTTTCAAAATGAAAGATTTTTTAAATGTTTTTTAAAATGGCGGATTTTTATCAAAAAAATTCAAACTGGCGGTTTTCATCAAAAAATTCAAAATGGAGGATTGCCTTGAAATTAGAGGAAATTGAAAAAAAACCGTTAATTTTTAAATAACGGAGCTTCTTCATTGTTTAAAGACGAGCTCACGAGGTTTAGCTCAAACTAAGTACTCTTAGAATTGAGTTCCAAAATCAGACTCAAGAAATTTCTTGGATTGTAAAAATGTATCATCAATCAAATTTACGATTTTTCAGATTTTATCAAGTTAGAATTTCTGAAAATTAATTAAACCCAAATTATGTTCAAAAAAGTTTCAATCCGGGAGTTTTTTAAAATGTTCAAGTTAATTTTCAAGATTATTTCAATTTCATTTTATAAAAATGCCATAAAAATGTGATTAAAAGTTTGCACAGTGATTCCCCGCTTCAATTTAATCGCACTAAATTCGCATATATCACGTCGTTAATAATAAAAATAATAATAATTAAAAACCTGATAAGTGCCAAGTTGGTAAAGGACTTATCAAAGTTAAAGTTAAAAAAAAACAATCGAAGATCGAAATCAGGCAATATACAAGCAATTCACATTTATCAAAGTTGGAAATCAGCGTATTTTCGACAAATATGTCATGTTTTATCAAACAACGAGATTCGATATCAATTTATTTAATTTTTTTTGGGGTATTTTTGAGTAAACAAAATATTTTTATTTTTAATACAATTGACGAGAACAATTTTGATTGAATTCTAATTTTAAAAACGTAAATAATGTGATTTAAAAATAATTTTCGTATTTTTTTCGAATAATTTCAGAGAAAAAGAGGAAATCCTAGAAGAAGTCACTGCAAGAGAAATCCTGGAAACCAAAAAGTTTTCAAAGCATTTTAAGTCTGTGATAATTGCTGATCGTATCCAAAGCGCAATTGATAAGAGAGTGAAATATCAAGCAAGGTAATTGCCACTGATTTTTTTTTTTTTTTTTTTTTTTTTAATTTCAATTAAGAACCTTCAAATTAATTCAATATCAATGTTAAAATTTTATCAAACAAAAACTTCAAATTTTACATGAATCTGACATGAATCACTCTTTTGAGGGACTTTTATCAGTCATTTGTTTGAAAAAAAAATAACAAAAGCTTTTACAAACTATTCTGATCAAAATTTAACAATATCATTACAAAATATCGAATCGGCCTTTTCTTTGTATGTTTTGAACTGAGTGACATAAAAAATGTAATATTGATTAATTGCTTGATAAATTGCCTTTGAAAAATCACCTCTCACAGATTTTATGACTATATTTTCTTTCTTTTTTTTTGATTTAATATTAAATTTTTTTTATGATTTTATTTTTAGTTATGGTCCATTAAAAGGCCGATTTTTATCACTGGACACCAAGAGCGTGTATATCGTTCATGAAAACATCGAAGTGTCACGAGCCGATGAAACTGAAAATATTTATGGTGTCTTGCCCGATCCATCAGTCTATAAAGTTGTCATGGAAGATCATAATGATCAGATAATGAAATTTGGAGGTGGTCGAATCTCATACAAGGGATATGTAAAATTACGTAGTTTGGATGTTTATGACAAATTTTCGCGAGATGAACGCAGCAGTGGCATTGAGAGTGTCATTACAACGACAAATGTTGCTAATTTGAATAGTTTTAATGAAGATGATGATGACATTGATGGCATTCAATTGTACAATCGAGATGATGAGAAATTCGAATGTGCCTCAATGTATAGCATGGATGCTCGGAGTGTCAAAAGTATACGTGGCATTAAAGATCCTAACGGGAAATCAGTTTGCATGGTGAATGGAGTCCCGTATTCAGCCTCAAATAGCAATGAAACATCACGAGGGAGTAGTGAATATGATTATGCTTATATCACAGCATTGACGGCTCACAAGCCATTTGAATCGTTTGCCTCGACGAGCATCAATGAGAAATTGAGTACTTTCATTATGCCACCTAATTGTATTTCATCAGTTTTCATGGATGATGAATCGAGTCAAGGATATGAGTCAGATAATGAAGATGACGAAGATGATGGTCAGGAATCGACTTTAAAGGATGAGCCAATGTATCAACCGACCACACAGCGATACCTCAATTCAAACGAATTCTTTTCATATTTTTGTAATATTTTTCGATCCAATTTGGGACCTGAACTTGGATTCAAAGACGCTGATTTTCATAAGGCCACATATAAAGGTGCCACAATCACAATTTCTTCATTTGAAATCACCCCAGCTATTTATTGTCCGTGGCCGAATGAGGCTCATGAATGGGATAAGCGTAAAAGAGAAGCGATTGTCGATCCAGTTTCAAAACAGAAATTTCAATGGCCCACACAAACTATGATCAATAAGGTGATGGAATTTGGATGTCACGTCATACCACTTGGATTTGCACCAAAACGTGGTAAAAATCAAGATCGTGATATTGAATGGAAAATCATATTCCCGGAAGCAGAACGTTATCTCGAACAAAATTTCAATGCTGCCCAGTCCAAAATTTATATGATGCTTAAAGCCCTTTTCCGGGCATTTATTGATCCATATCTGGAAAATGGTGAAAATATGTTCACCAAGGAACATTTACGGGCCCACATGTTTTGGCAATGCGAATTAAATCCAGCAGCTTGGAATGAAAATTTCCTGGGTGAGAAATTACTCAAAGTTCTCATTGATTTAAATCATAAACTTAGTGTGCATGCATTGCCCGACTACTTCCTGCCAAAACGGAATTTGCTGGAAAATGTACCAGAACGGAGTATAAATAAAATTATACAACGTGTCGCACAAATCATTGAACGTCCAACGAACTATCTGTTGATGGTAATGCGTGACTTGAAATTTGCCCCGAATTTCTATCCAAAAATGCGCTACATGAAAGTTTATAACACACTTGCCATGCACGATCCACTGATTAAATTAAATCCTATTTTGGATAGCAGTACATTTGAATCGGACGAAAAGAGCAGCTCAAATGAAAATGTTGAACATAAAAAACCTGCTTCAAGACGACAGAGTGAAGCTGTTGGAAGTATGGCAGAAATTGAGCAAAGAACACTCAAATTAGCGCGTGTCAAGAATAAGAAAGTCAAAATGACACCAAATAAATTTGAGAGAGCTAAAGCGGAATCACCAATTGTTGCTCCAAAGAAGGAACCAGCCGAACCGATCAATATCAAGGTAATTTTAGTCAATTATTTAATCTCAAGTTTCATTTTGATTCAAATTTCATTCAATTCACAGTTAAATTTAGTTAAAAAATTGGAACCAGCCCGTCAAATACTCCTATTTGACCTTTTCGTGCCACATTTCATTGAAATCTGCCAGTATGGTCTTCAGAAAGAAGATTCCATTTCTGTCGCACAAATTTCAATTCGCCAAGCTGAACTTCTTGCCCAAATCTTTTATGAGCAAGACGATAAAGCACAGAAATACCTTGAAGAAATCCAACCAATCAAGGAATTCATTGAACGCCTTGTCCGACAACGACGCTTAGATGGACCCAATGTGCCAAGACGTGGCAGCATAGGACAATTACCAAATCAAATGACAAAAGTTCGTAGTTTAGGATCACGTAAATCGAGTATGGTTGAAGATCCTTATGTGAATTTGAATAAAGTCATGAATGGAAATGTCATTGATGAGGAAACAAGTGAAAATGACGAGGATGCCAAAAGTACACTCAAAGCAACGAGAGGACACAAACAACGTGCAAGTATGCCACAAATTGTAATTTCAGCTCAAGTTCACTCCCTTAAAACAAGTCGAAGTGAAAATCAAATTATAACTGCCGAGGAAATGGTGGAAAAGGCAATGAAACGCCATCATGACTTAATTCAAAAAAAGTTGTCAACTGACGAAGTGAGAATTCGAGCGTAAAATTAAGTTTTTAATTATGATAATTTAAAAAAAAAAATACACGACATGTACCATAATAGTATTATTATATAAAAATACCTTTAAAATGAAAATGATAAGAGAAAAAAAAATTTAATTTGTGATACTCTTTTGTTAATTTAAAAAAAAATAATTTATAATTAATGCTACAAAATTACAATTAAACAAAATGGAAATTTCATCTCGAGACCATTTTGTTAAATTGTATTTTTGATGGCTTCTTAATTTTAATTTAAGACTATTTTTAAGAATATTCTAGAATAAAAATTCTTATAATTGAATCATCAAATTTTTTAAAGGCTGTTTATTTGCTAGTGATAACATCAAAAAATGATAAGAAGGAAAAAAAACTACAACGATGTCTACCTAATTCTTGGAATCAGTAAAGTACAATTCAATCAAGATTTCAGATTTAACATTTTTTTTAAAATGTTTTAATATTGATTATTAATTCTTATCATATCCGTTTGACCACGTAAAAAGCAATAAATCAAAAGTAATAAATTTATAACGAAGTATGAAGAGGTACCAAAAAAATATGTAAAAGAGCAATGTCCAATTTGGTGTGCGGAAAATTGGGAAAACGTAAGAGTGAAAAATTGCAAGAAAGTGCATTTCAGTGTGACCGAATTCTCTTAATACCAGAATAGCACTTAACGAGCGAGTTCCATTGAATAGAATTTTATAATGACATTTATTTTCTATAGATACACAAAGGGAAACTTTAAGCTTTTACCTGCAAACCCCCTAGTGTTAAAAAAAGGGGTAAAAATTTCAAGAGCTTATCTTTTCAATAATAGATAGAATAAAATTCTCTTAAAGAAGTCCAAGCTCTCTTTAATTTCTCTTTTAGGTGAGATTTAACAAGCACATTATCGTTTCTCCGCTATCCTAATGGATGAATTTGCAAGGAGGGGTCAAAATGGGGTTTGAGGAGCTCAGCCCACTCATATAATATTCATATGATAAAACTGTGTTAGCTAGCAAATTTTGTGTGCAAGTATTTAACAATCACATCAAGGCAATGACAGACAGACGCAAAAACGTGTCAAAATAGTCTCATGTTTTCCTAAATCAATAGAAATTGCATGTAAATAATTTTCAATGTGACATTCTGTCAATTTCAACATATTTAGAATTAAATATTTGATCAATTCACATTTTTATCGTCATTTCAGTTAATTTTCATGACATTTAATGACATTTTAATTCCACTCAACTCAAATACCAGTATTTAAAGGTTCAACAATGTCAGTTCCTAACAATTTCATTTCATTCATATCAAAAAAAATTGACATGATAATAACATTCATTTGAAAAGACACCACAATGTCATGACTTTGATTTAATTCTAAGTATTGCTGCAATGTAAATCCACAAGATCAAGACAATACGAAAATAAAAAATCACCAAAAATTTTATTTTACGATTCATATTCATCGTAATTTGATCGATATCTCTATCGATATCAGGCAATATAAGTTTTTTTTATTATTAATTTTATTGTTTTTTGATAATACCAAATTAATCAAGTTTTAAGCTGTAGCCTAATATGATAAGGAAATACAATTTTTTTTTTGCATGAAAATAAAATTTTATCAAAATACTGAATTGGTTCTGTTAAGATTATGATTGATAAAAATATAAAGGAAAAAAATGGGTAATCTGTGATAGTAAATGACACAATACTCTGGATAGAGATCGATTGGGAATAAATCCAAAGAGATAGGGACTCAGATTGATGACACTCTTGACACACATAGATAAAGCTGTATTTATAAAAGTTCTATTTTTTAATGGAATTTTAAAAGAATTTAAAAATAAATCTCAATTTCGATTTTGTTTTTATTTTAAGACTTTCTACCAATGTCACACTTCTTCATCGATCATCAATCATTATAACGTAAATTAACCTTGTAATTTGTCATAATATTGTGTCATATTAAAAGAATTTTCGTGAATGAAAAAAAAATTAACAAAATTGTGTTTTGATATAAATTTCTCTCATTCATTATGATTCTTTGTCATTTTTTTGGTACCTTTCCGGGTGCATTTTAATTTAAAATCACCAAATTATGACACAGCGCTGATAAAGAAATGTAATTTTCCGTTATAAAACATTTTTAAAAAGTTCATCGTGTTAAAATTTCCTACGAAATAAAAAAGTTTGTACCAATTTTTAAGGCGACGCCTTACTTGGAAAGGGGTGACACTTCAATTAAAAAACAGTGCCAAGAAATACAAGTCACTTAATTTTTAGTGCATTTCGTAAGAAAAAATGTAAAACGGCGGATTTTTTTTTCAAAATGGCGGTTATTTTCAAATTAGCGGTTTTGGTTATTTTCAAAATTAAGGTTATTATCAAAATTAATTATATTCAGTGAAACGAGTTCCATCGAAATGCACTTTTCTAAACCGCATAGTGGTTAGCTCTAATTTTTTTTTATTTATCGACAAATAATTTTAGTTTCTACTACAGTTATAACCTAGGAAGGGTATTGGTAGGAAGGGACTCAACGAGGCTTTAATTCAAAGCTTTTCAACCCAATATTAGATCAAAATCGTTTTCTTTGCGAAAATATAAAATAATATTTGATAAGGAATCTTTTAACACTAAGAATAAATGCTTATTGATTTCAAAACTACGGGAAAAGTCTAGAAAAAAATTAGAAGGACAAAATTGTGATAAATATACACAAGTCGATTTTCTCGTAAAGCTGCACGAAGTCAAAAGTCAAGAAACAAAATCCCGAGGATGTCAATATTCTATACGAAGGCCGACCGATTGAACATGGCGATTGAAGTAGTGAAAGTTTTATTTTTTAGGCTCGTAAATGTATTGGCTCTGTCCAAACTTTCCATAAATATTAAGTATTTCCCATTACAAAGACATTATTAGACTAAATTAGCAATAAATGTTCTATTTTACAAGGAAAGTGTCGTTTTTTCCCTTCGAACATCACTAATAGGATTAAAAATGGGTCTAAACAAACTGCCCATTCAAAATTCATTAAGAAAATTGTCCAAGCTTTCCAAAAATACTGTAAACTTTGTGTTTTGGACGCATAGTAATGCCACATTTTCATAAAAACGATGCCCTATTTTTGAATCTCTTAGCAAAATTTCTGTGAAATTTCAATTCGCTCAAAAATTTTAAAAGAACACTTTTAAAAAATCGTGAAACGAATTTTTTTATATACAGAATGGGTCCCGTTCGGAGACAATTTTTTTATTTTGTTAAGTAGTGTTGAATAAAAACATCAAGCAAAAACTCATAAAAAATTCGTAAATCATAACTATCAAGTAAACGTGCTGCGAGACCAATATTTAAGTAAACAACGAGACAAATATGACTGAAAAAATTTTGATTTTTTGTTCGAAAATTTTTAAAAGCAATTTTTGAAACCAAAATTTGTGGGAGACTATTCGTGATTTTGTCAGTTTTTTTCAGTGCTTTTTTACTTCTCAAACGAAAATTCAGCAAAATATTCAAGTTTACAGCAGAGCTATCTCTAAAAGCGCTTTTCATCAAATCAACCCTTATTTTAATATTATTTTATATTTTACATCCATACGACGACCTATCATGAACATTTACAAACGGCGACGCCTTAAAAAATTCGAATGCCTTTTTTCTAAATTTTTGTAGGAAATTTAAACACAGTTTTTTCTGTTTCATGTTTAAAAAAAAGTTGTATTAAACAATAAATTTTGATATTTTGTTCTGATTGGTTGCTTTATGACATTGGATAACCTTTAAATAGAATTAAAGAATTTTTTCTGTGGAATTTATATGATTGAACCTTGATTTATACTTGAAAATGTTTAAATTTCAACATTTTTCCGTAGAAATTTATAAGCTTATCTCTAAAGTCAACCAGAAATCAGTCAAGAATTTAATCGTTAAGGTCATTTTGATAAAAAAACAAAATTATATTTAATGATAACTTGATACTTACATCAACACCATGCTCAGCATAGAAATCACCTGTGCCCATTGAAGCATAAAGTTTATATCCCAATTTTTGTAATGTCCGGATTGAAGGCAGCATTTCCATTTTGTGCTAAAATTATGAGGAATTATTTTCATGCTTCATTTGACTAAATTTGAATTTAATACCTTAAAACTTCCAATACTAAGTAATATTGATTTTTTGGGAATTTGAAAGCCAGTTGACATCATTCCCTTTAAATATGCCTCCCATCGATTATCGCCAAAGCAGGCAACTTCTCCGGTTGAGGCCATTTCAACACCCAACATTACATCAGCTCCAGCTAATCGACTAAAGCTAAATTGTGGTACTTTAACACCGATTTTTCCACATCCTCTCAAAACGTCGACAGGTTCGACATCCATTCCAATTATAACGCGTGTTGCCATTGCAATGAAATCATGATCCAATGTCTTTGAGACAAATGGGAATGAACGTGAAACTCTTGCATTGCATTCAATGACCTTGAGTTCATTATCCTTCGCAATCAATTGCATGTTAAATGGTCCACTCACATCGAGGAGTTCAGCCACATCTTTTGCAATGCCACGAATTTTTTCTAGCGTTTCGTTATTGATGTCTTGTGGGGGTGTAACAAGAGTTGCATCACCCGAATGAACTCCAGCATTTTCAACGTGTTCCGAGACAGCGAGACACAGTAAAACTCCATCATGTGCCACAGCATCAACATCAATTTCCTTGGCTTCCAAAATGAATTTTGAAATTACAACGGGATATTCCTTGCTAACCGCAGCAGCTGCATTTAAATATGCTTCCAAGTCCTGATTTGAATATGCAACGTTCATTGCGGCACCTGATAAGACATACGATGGTCGAACTAAGCAGGGATAACCAACTTCCTCGCAAAACTCAATGGCAGCTTTGATATTTGTCAATTCCTTCCATCGAGGTTGTAAAATTCCCTTACGATCTAGCATACGTGAGAATTTGAAACGATTTTCCGCTGAATCAATTGAATCGGGTGAAGTTCCCAAAATACGTGCTTTTTGTCGATGTAAATCCATTGCAATGTTATTTGCGATTTGACCACCCATGGCAAGGATAATTCCATCAGGGTTTTCAATGTTATAAATGTCCATGACACTTTCAAATGAGATTTCCTCGAAATACAGACGATCACACATGTCATAATCTGTTGAGACAGTTTCAGGGTTGTAATTCACCATGATGGTTTTGCGTCCCAATTTTCTCAATTCACGAAGACATCCAACAGCACACCAATCGAATTCAACTGAACTTCCGATGCGATAAACACCTGATCCAATTACCATCGTGTGCTGCCCAGGGAATTGAATGTCATGGGTATTCGCGTTATATGTCATGTACAGGTAATTTGTGGATGCTGGCCATTCACCGGCAACTGTATCGATTTGTTTGATGAATGGAAGTAAATTATTTTCTTCACGTGAATTCCTGACAGCTAATTCAGTGCTTTTAATACAATTTGCAATCTGCTTATCCGAAAATCCAATACATTTCGCTTCCCGCAACATCTCAATCGGTAATTTATTGCCCAACTTTTTCATCGCACCATCCATATCAATGATATTTTTGAGTTTTTGCAAGAACCATCGATCAATTTTCGTTAAATCATACAATTTCTCAATTGAATACCCAGCTTCCAAGGCAGCTGCCAGCACAAACATCCGTTTATCAGTTGGACGTCGCAACACATCATCATTAACTGGATATAGCTCAGGATCGAATCCATTTACATTTCCATCCACCATTCGCAGTGCTTTTTGGAAGGCTTCTTCAAATTTACGTCCGATTGACATAACTTCACCCACACTTTTCATACTACTTCCAATATTTTTGCTGACACGAATGAATTTGGCCAAATCCCATCGTGGCATTTTTATCACACAATAATCAAGGGATGGCTCAAAACATGCTGTTGTGACTCCCGTTACACTATTTTTGATGTCGGGAAGTGGAATTCCGAGAGATAATTTTGCGGCCACGTAAGCCAAGGGATATCCTTGAATTGAATTTAAAAAAAATTTAATTAGAATTTAATTTGAATGAAATGGATTTAAAGAATCAAATTTACCTGTTGCTTTACTAGCAAGCGCTGAACTTCTGGATAATCGGGCATTGACTTCAATGATAAAATATTCTTCGGAATATGGATTGAGCGCATATTGAATGTTACATTCGCCTACAATGCCAAAATGGCGAATTACTTTGATGGCGGTTGTTCTCAGCATGTTATATTCGCGATTTGATAGTGTTTGCGAGGGAGCGACAACAATGCTTTCTCCCGTATGGATACCAAGTGGATCGACATTTTCCATGTTACAGACGGTGATGCAATTATTGTAGGCATCTCGAACAACTTCATATTCCACTTCCTTCCAGCCTTTGAGTGATTTGTCGATAATTAATTGATTTGAATATCCAAACGATTGTTGAGCTAATGCCGTCAATTCTTCCTTATTATTTGCAAATCCGGATCCCAATCCACCAAGAGCAAAAGCTGCACGTGCCATGACTGGATACCCAATTTTTTCGGCTGCTTCTAGAGCTTCCTTAACTGAATATACAGCGGCAGATGGCGCTACTTGTTCCCCAATTTCAGAGACACGCTCAGCAAAGATTTTGCGATCTTCGGTTTCAATGATTGTGTTCACTGTTGTTCCGAGGATTTGTACTCCATATTTCTTGAATACACCGCTTTTTTCACATTCAATACCGCAATTGAGGGCAGTTTGACCACCAAAACTCAGGAGGACACCTTGAGGGCGTTCACTTTTAATGACCTTGAAAATATTTGGGAGATTAATTAAAGGAAAAATTATTAAAAAGATGGAATTGTCTCACCTGTTCCACGTAATTCTTCGTCAATGGCAAGAAATAGACTTTATCTGCAAGTCCCTTCGATGTCTGAACAGTAGCAATGTTAGGATTGATCAGTACAATTTGAATTTGCTCTTCACGCAATGCTTTAATAGCTTGTGATCCTGAATAGTCAAACTCTCCAGCTTGTCCAATTGAGAGACCGCCTGATCCTAATATGAGCACTTTCTTGGGACGAGTTACTTTGAAAACAGGTTCATATTTGAGTGCTTTTGTGAGCTCATCTCGAACCACCACCTGATTTCCTTTCATATATTGCTTCACTGTATTCAGGAAAACGTCAAATAACATTTCAGTGTCTTCAGGGCCAGCAGTGTGCTCGGGATGAAATTGAACACTGAAATATGGCAATTTTTTATGTACAATTCCCTCGTTTGTCTCGTCATTTGCATTCGTAAATAAGATATTCCAATTCTCTGGAATTGTCTTTGCATCTACAGCATAACCGTGATTTTGTGATGTCATAAAACATCGACCCGTATCAAAATGGATACATGGCAGATTGTGACCACGATTACCATATGACATTTTGTAGGTTGAACATCCAGCTGCTGTAGATAACAGTTGATGTCCCATACAAATACCAAAAATTGGCTTGACTTTTGATCCATTCATGACTCTCTGGATATTTTCGACAGCTTCACGACACATTTGTGGATCACCGGGACCATTACTTAAAAATAGGCCATCATACTCTTGTGAACTTAGATCCCAGTTCCATGGCACGACATCGACACGAGCACCACGTTTAAGGAAACACCGGATTTGATTGAGTTTCAGACCACAATCAACGGCACAAATGCGTGGCGAGCCATTAGGATTGTATGTGACTGGTTTAGTCGTTGAAACTTCAGCCACCATATTGCGATGACTGAAATCACTAAACTCGTAATTGTCTTTTGGGGTTCCTTGGATGATTCGACCTGATTAAATTTAAATTGAAATAAATTTAAAAGAAAAATATTTTTAATTGAAATTTAAATCTCACCCATTACAGTTCCAAATTCGCGAATCTTCTTTGTAAGCATTCTTGTGTCAATGTTTGCAATTCCAGGAATCTTATATTTCTCCATCCAATCGGACAATGTTTGACGAGAACGCCAATGTGATGGCTCGTGACAAATCTCACCAACAACTAAGCCCGCAACGAAAATCCTCTTTTTCGCTTCAAAAAATTTTGGAATTCCATATTCGTCGACATCATCTTCATCGGGAACACCATAATTGCCAATTAGTGGGTAGGTCAAGACCAGGATTTGCGCTTGATATGAAGGGTCAGTCATGGATTCGGGATAGCCAACCATACCAGTTTGGAAGACGACTTCACCCTCTGAATCGATACGAGCTCCGAAAGATTCACCACGTAAACGGGTTCCATCCTGAAGGACCAGGTAAGTAGGTGTCGACATTTTAACGATTTTTTAATTTAAATTGAAGAAAAACGATGATAATTTGAACTGAAAAAATTAAAGTTAAAAAAAAAATTAGAATTTTTACTCTTAATTTCAATACACAACAAAAGTCAAGGTCATTGACCTAATTTTGGTTTTGTTTGTAAACAACCGGCAATTTATTCCATTCATTCATTCACCAAAACAAACCATTACTATACACATACAACTATCAAAGATACACACACACGTACAACAGGTGGAATGATAAGGAAAATGAAATAAACTTGTTTTTGATCCGAAATTACTTCATTCAGCGCGTATTGGAACTGAATCGTAAATTTTGTTTAAATTTTATATGTTACATATCGATATATGACATTAAAATATTCAAAACTAATAAAAAATTTTAATTACATTTCATCATAGTAAACCATGATGAAATGACCTTGAAAAGGGCTTCTTAATTTTTTTTTCTTCCCAAAATTTTTTATTACATTAAATTTCCACTATTTTAAATTTTTTTCAATTAAAATTTCAATTATTTTCAACCAAATTTTAACCCATCTTGAATTACATTTCTGTATAAATCAGCTGTTTCGTAACTCAACACTTGAGAATGAAATTCAGCTTACCTTTAAAATATTCCGATATTTCTCTGATGATTTCAATTATTACACGAATCCTTGATTAAATTCTTAATTTACAGCACTTTATTGATAAATTTAATGTATTTTTATTTGAAAATTTGTTAAAATTTATTGGAAAAAACTAAATTAATTTAAGAGCACGAGTCAACCATGTGCCAATACCGACAATGGAATGTGAATAAATGAAATTTAAAAGACGTATGAGTAAAAGAATACGTTGATAAGAACAAGTTCTATATTGAATTAGTTTGAGTTGACAATTATTTCAATGTATACTGATTTATTGCGTCTTATTAAATTTGTGATTGAAAAGTGATTTTTTTTTTTTTTAAATGTCAATTTAAAATACAAATGTGAGTGATACATGGACCTTAAAGAATTTTAAAATAAAGAGTAAATGATTTTTAAGAGTATGCTAAGCTGGAAGAAGATAATTCATTTTTTTCTTGAACTCTTAAACGCAAAATGACAAACTTTATATGAGAAAGTTGTAGCTGACAAATAAAACTTTTGACGCTCATTCAAGACCAAGTCATTTACATAAGAACTTTAATTTATTGGCTAGCAGAGCTCAGCTTTATTATGCTAAAGCATAGATTAACATCTTTTGGGGTTGATAAAGTCTTTTAAAAGCGAAGACTCTGATTATATTGATGACAGCATTGCCTCAGCTCAAAGAGATACTAAGATATTATAGAATAAAGTAAGTTATTTTTATTTTAATTTTTTATTTTAATTTAGAAAAAAAAAACAAAACTTGGCAAATAATTATAAATCTTTAAATTAATGTGATCTTGAATGAGTGATTAAGTTTACGATCCTTCGCAGATAAAGATCTAAAGACAGTCTTTACAGTTTCATTTTAAAATTTAATTAAAAAAATTGATAATAGTCTTTCGAATAGTATTCACTTAATATATTAACTTTATTGTATTGTATTGTACAACTTTTCTTGAATCTTTTGCATCATTTGATTTAAAGTATTGAAAATTAATTAATAAAATTTAGAAAGAAAATAAAAAGACTCAGCTTGTAGTTTTTAGTCTGTTTATTAAATTATTTCAAGCTTTCTTTGTACGTCTTTTAATAATACCCGATTTTTTGTTTATAAAATACTTGTCATACTTTCAAGTGAAATCAATGATTTACTGATCATTTATCACAGAATCGCTGCAGTAAGAAGATGCTCCGAAATTATTTAATGCGGAAACAAGTTAAATTTTAGTATTATTAAAAAATATGTTTGCTTGTGGACAATAGAAACCTTCTCCGCAAAGAAACGGAAGCAGCTGCGTGCTACAATATTGCAATGATGCTGTATGCTATTCCACCCAAGCAGATGACAAGGGATATTTTTCTAGATTGAAAACAGTTTATCCTTTGAATTTTATGTTTTACTTCTTTAATCTTATCTCTATGAAATTTAGAGTTGAGTAGAAAATAAATGTGAGTGCAACTCTAAAAAACTGACATAATCTTAGCGCCTGTTTTTAGCTGATATTCCAATAAAAAGCCAAATCTTTATTTTGCTATTTGCCAAGAGTTAAAGAATCACATTCAGATCTATAAGGCGACTTATAAAACTGGACATTAGAGATCAGTCAAATCCAATTTGCCTAACCTCATATTTGGAGGACCTTAGAAGCTTAGTTTTGGGGTTTAAGCTAATTTTCGAAGATCAAACTGCTAACCTTAAGATTGATAGTCCATCACATTGAGCATTGCTACACAGCTCCACCAAAGTCAAAGCAAAATATTCTGGGCTCTGCTTACTCGTTCCCCAAAAAACAATTGTTTTACAAAAATTCTATATAATCCAATTAAAAGTATTAAATGTGTATTAAGAACAAAGTATTTCCAACAGAACACACTTCATGAAATGCTGAATTAGAATAATCCTATTCCGTAACCCTATTTGGTAAATTTCGTTACAAAATCCACTTTTACAGACAGTTTGTTGTCGTCACTCTGAGCATGAAGTCATTCATGCAGAAATATCCATCAGATTGAAGATTAGATTTTTGGGCTTCAAATAAAAAACTAGTGAGGGTTCCAAGACCTTAAAAATGCGGTATGGTTCGTAGAATTGATTTTTCAATTAAGCTCAAAAATTGGACCCTCAGTCTAAAAACCGTTACATTTCCAAAATCTTCAAAAGTCAAAAATAAGTTCATTTAAAACTGAATTCTATTTTCAATGAACAAAATATCATCGGAATGGACTTTTACAAATCGTTCAGCGGTTAAATTTCTCTCTTTTTGTTATTGTATTCAATTTCAAAATTCTTGATTATTTTTCATCATCATCTTTATTCTTTTCTTTTTTCCTTATCTCTATAAATTGCCCCTTTCTCACAGTTTCTCCCTTTTCTGCTAAAATTTCTTCTATATTTCGTTTGCCATTCAAATCTGAGAACCATCCAAGATTATCCGCAATTATATGATAATTTTTGCAACCGTCACATTGAATTAGTACAACACCTGTAAATAACAAATTTTTCATTTTTAATTCAAAATTTTATTCAATTTCAATTTCTTACCATTTTGATAAGCAACCTTTGAAATAATTTTTGTATTTCTTGTTCCACATTTTTTACAAGTAGCTGATAATTGTAATTTCTTCACTTCGTCTTGAGCTTCAGATTCACTTCTGTCACCGGGAATTTCATGATTTCTATTAACGAGAGAACTTGTAAATTGCCTTTCGAGCTTTGGAAACACTTGAAATGAATATTTTTGATTTAAAACTCTTCGTATTAAGGTCCTGGAACTTTGTCTTTGAATTAACATTGGAATCAATCGCGAAAACATGATTAATTTAATTTTAATTATTGAAAAATTTTATTCTGATTCACATATGGCTTTGTTATTATTATTACAATGATTTTTGAACAGCTGAATTAATTGGAGTCTATATGAAGGCAATTTTGTGTTTGATTCAATGTCTGGAAATTAATGTAATTTGAAATTTTAACCGTTATATAATTTTGATATGAATTTACGGGTAATTTAAAGCAATTTTATTTAGATTTAACCAGTTGTTACAAGAATGTATTAACCCTTCGACATGCACGTGGGGTCTGTAGGACCCATATTTTTTAACGACTCATATTTTTAATGAATAAAAATATTTAATTAAAATTTAATTTTTTTTCAATTAATTTTGATATCATTTGCATAAATTTTAAATTTTAATTTTAATTTTAATTTATGACGCTTCTAAAATTTATTCACCTTGTCCACAATTTTCATCTATTGTGTCAATGACCAGGGTTAATACGGTGCGAAAATGAAGTCATGTCAAAATTTGATAATTATAATTAATATGACGGCATGAAATATGTAATAAGATTAGACGTATCATTTTTGTCTAATTAAGTTCAACTTCGTGGGTGATAAATTTAAAAATATTAGTAGGAAGTCAGATTTCGCACAAGCCACACTCATTTTCAAAAAATTGGCATAAATCTCTAAATTTTAAATCAAAATGGATAAGGATCAAGTAAAATTATATATTTTTAATACTGAAAATAATAAAATTTAATTCAAAATTTAAATTAGATATCATCACTATGCAAAATTGAAAATCCTCCACCACACCCAATGACAATGTTCAAAGAATATCTTGATGAAGCGGAGCATTATCTCAAAGAAACTTATGGAGTACTCAACTTAGCAACAGCAAATTCGTATGAATTTAATTTAACTTATTTTACTTAAAATTATCTGAAAATTATTTTTTCAGAAAAGGTGAAGTTTTGAATCGAACCGTTGTCCTGAGAGGTCACGATGAAGACGGGATAATCTTTGTAACAGAACGCAATAGCAGAAAATATCTAGATATTGTAAGATTTCACATAAATGCAAATCATAATTCAATTTAATGACAAAAAAATTCATTGAAACAGCAAGAAAATAACCGAGTTGCCGCAACATTTCTATGGATGTATCACAAAAAAGATGATCCTGAAATTACAACCCATCAAATTCGTTTCACTGGAACAGCAACTGAGCTGACTCCAAGTCAAATTCAGACATTCTACAAAAGTGAACCCATTTATTATAAAATTAGATCGGCCATTTGTGAATGTGGCAAACCTGTTAATTGGGATGAACTCAAGTCGAAGCATGATGAAGTGCTTGGAAATTATTTGGATGGGAAAGAAACTTTAGATAAAATGAATAGGACATAGTAAGGAAAAAATTTATTCAATGCCACGTGCTTAATTTGAATTTTTGACCGTTAAAATATTTGAAAATTTCATTTCAGTACTGCGATTCACATTAAAGCGGAAACAGTTGATTTTTATCATTCAAAGGGTTTGAATGTTATTGCTGATAGAGTTGTCTATCGTCGTGATTCTGAAGGGAAATGGAATTTTGGACATGTTTGTGCCTAATAATTTTTGAAATCGGCTTGAAAAATTGTTTTAAGGATTCTTAGAGTTCAAAAAATAAATATGAAGAGAAAAATTTGAGATTTTTCCTTAAATTTTAATAGAATTAAACATTTTCTCCCACATGATCCACGTCTCTGTCTCTCTCTTTCTCAATATGCATCGTACTCCCAATTTTTGCTATGTAATGTAATCTGTTAACGATCCCTATGCCGCCACATGTTTAGTGTTGCCTTGAATATTTTCACTTTATATTGTTTAATTTTTTTTTAAACTTAATGTTTTTGTATTTTTTTCAAATTAATTCCATTTAAAATGAAAAATCTTATAAATTTTATACTAATTTTTATCGTTCTCCTCAAAACGGCCCACTCGGACATGGTCCCAGTCCTGATTTATGGTAAAAAATTGTAAGTCATTAAATTTCCAACAAATTTTTTACATGAAACTTGAATAATTTTGATTGGATCCTTATCAGATCAAACAATTTTCCTGCATTAGCTGGAGTGGGGAATGAAAAATTCCATCAAATTATTGAATCTGAAATCTTAAATGAGGAAAATTCAATTATAATCGCTCTCGTGGATCCGAAATTAAATTTCGAGGATATAAGTCAATGCAAAAATAGGTCCAATCAATGTAATAATTACATCGATAACGATTCACACGAAGTTACGGTTATTCCGTATGTGGAGGATCCTGGAAATGTTCTAATGAGACCTGAATTTGAATTTAAAATTGCTTCATTTTACAGTCTACTGCATGAAATTGAGGCCGGAAACAAGAAATTCATCATAAATTTAAGTGAAAATCAGCATCCAGGTAAGACATTTCATTGAAATTTGACACAAATCGATATAATTTTCAAAAATTTCAAGGAAATCTGATATCGACCCTCAATGAAATGCTGTCAAATCAACATATTGATGATAAAATAATCATTATTTTTACTGGTCACAAATCTCATCAGCATAAAATTTCATATAAAAAGCGTTCAATTGATCACTTAGCTCTTGCAAGTAAATACGCTTTGATATATGCTGAGAAATTCATTCAAAGGCAAGGAAATTCATCTGAAAAAATTTCAACCATATCTACAATTATTACGAAACGTGATGGATATTCACTGTTTGTCAACTTATTTCCAATGAATTTTACATTGAAATTCATTAAACAAGGAAATTCGTGGTCTTTGTCAGCGGCTTTCGATGCAGAGAGTGGAGTGCGCTATAAGATTCCTGGATATTTGAGTGCCCTCGAATCATATTCCTATAGATGTGCTTCAAATTTAACGTTCACAGCGAGGAATTCGATTATCAAGATACAAAATACTCAAATTTTGATCAGTTTTTTGCAGGAACATCCCAAATTTGATTTGAACAAAATTGTGTATTGCGATGAATTTGTTACAAGTGGAATATTGGCAGGACTTTTTGTGACAGCGATTCTCTTGGGGGTGTTAATATTTGGAATCATGGTTATGGCGAACATTAAAATTTATGATGAATTTGATCATCATCCGTTAGTGATAAAAGCTGAATAGTGTTTAAATTTCAATCTTTATTGATTAAAGGAACCAAAAAATTATAAACAAAAAAATTATAATTAAAAATACACAAGTATTGCACTGAAAGTGTTTAAAATTTAAAATTAACCCTGTAATTGTGAATAAAACTTAAAAAAAATAGTTTAACTAAGCAAAGTCCATTGGATAGAATTTAATTTGACAGGTTATTTGACATTTATTTTGTATAGATACACATACACATACAAATTTTGACATTTTCGTATCGGAATCTATCAAAAAACTCAAATTTCATTTAATGTCAAATAAAATCTATCCTATGAACTTTGACCGTAAGAAAGTTTTTTTCATTTTAAAAAAATATCATACAATTGCTGAAAATTCACATCTAATTTTTTGTCATCTATCATTATCATTTAAGCACAGCTCAAATTGAAGTTTGGTGCGTTTAACTGTAAAATTATTTTATTTACATTTAATTTTCCTATGATATTTTCATATAAATCTTATACAGTTAATAAAATTGGACTAGGCTTTAGTAACTAAATTGGCACGACTGGATGATGTCGGAATTTGTTCCAACTGTTGATCATCACTCTCTTCTCCCTCATCCTCACTGTTATCATTTGGCGATACTCGAATTGCCTGATACCACTTATCAGTTAAATCTGCCATCTGACTTTTGCAATCATGCAACTCCTTATGCGTGAATCTCCTTGTAAAGAATGGAGTAAAATATTTCCGATCTAATCTAGCGAATCCTCCTAATTGGGATTTTGTGAAATTAACTTCCTCCTCCTCAGTTAACTCGGATAAATGTTCCGAGTCAATTGCTTGTCCCCATTCACGTGTTTTACTCAATGTCACTTGTTTCTCGCGTCTTCGTCGTCCTGAGCGACTTCTCCTATTTTTCTGACTCGGTCTCTTCTTTTTACCAGGTTGCAGGAACTTCAGCAATGGCATTGTCGCACCCCCAAATAACAGTGTCGTGACCAAAACAATAATCAATGTTGACGTTATCACTACACGACGTGTTTCTATACTCGAAAATTGCAGATGTAACGATAGTGCGTATGAAATTGCACCTCTCAATCCACAAAACCACATAATAAAGGCCATGCGTGGTGTGATTTTGTGTTCACGAAATTTATTGACTAACCATGCAAGTGGAAAAATGTTACATGCACGACCAATTAAACAAAGCACAATTGACCATACAACGAATGCCATTTCAACTTGATGCTTAAATGAAAAAATTGCCAGACCCAAGTAAGAAAAAACACATGTCTCGGCAATGAAGGCCAAAGTTCGCATTGTTTGTTGCATGGTAATTTGAGTGACAGTTGAGAGATTGAAATGTGTGTAATGTGACATCACGATACCCGTGAACAGAATTGCCATGATTCCAGATAAGTGAATACCTTCGGCTAATACATAGGGCGCATATGTAAATACCAGCATCATTCCAAATTCTGTAAATAAATAAACAAAAAAAATATATCAATAACATAATTCTCAAAAAAAAACTTAAAGATTTTGCAAAGTCATTGTGTGGCTAAAAAAAAATTTGAAGACAAAGAGGTTCTTTTGAAATTCACTTTCATGTGTATCTTTTTTTTTACCAAAATCATCATCGATCACCATCAACATTCAGACATCATCAAATTCATGTTTGTAAACACTCCTATTCGTAGGCTTTTCCCTGGATTGAAACATATAATTATCTGTGTTTAGTCTTCACCTTTTCAAGAATTTGTTTATAAAAAAACAGCTTTATGTAATATTTAGTAGCAGCAGTGACAAAATGAAGGTCAGTCTTAAAAATTAATTGTAACTAACACTAAATTTTAATATAACTGTTAATCTTCTGTATTTTTTGTTTTGTTTTTACTTTAAATCTTAATGTTAAATCTCAAAAGCCCAAAATGCCCGATTTTTTCATGTATATTTTTTTTTTTTAAATTTCAAAATGCCGGAAATTTTTTAAAATGACGGTTATTTTCAAAATGGCGGTTAAGCTCAAAATGACAGTTATTTTCAAAATCGCGGTTATTTTCAAAATGACAGTTATTTTCAAAATGACAGTTATTTTTCCCATAATTTTGAAAAATACTGAAATTTAAATTTTTATAAAACCCCTAAACCTCAGTGGCAGGAATTTCCCATTTTTTCTTTTGTTTTGCTACTTTTTTTCATGAATTAAAATCGTCCAGTATAAAAAAGTTTTTTCCAGTGAGCTTTTCGAATAAACTATTTGAATAACAGCTGACAATTATGAAAAGAGATCAAATAAAGGCTCAGAAACTTCAATTATTATTAAAAAAAATTGAATTCCAGTTCAAAACCAAAAAATGAAAATAAAAAAAAGTGTTATTTATAATTTGCTGTAAAAAATTTCAGTATTAATTAAATGCCTTTAATTAATTTTTTTTTGTTCGTCTGAGTAATATTCTGGTATAGCCGGTGAAAACTTTACACTCACTTGTTTCTCTTAATTTTTATGTAGGTTCAAATAATCTCAATAAATTTTTTTTTTGATCCAAAATCTAATAAATTATTACATTTCAGACGACAAAGTGAATACATTTAAAAATATTCAAATAAAAGTCGCCCTCTTATCAAAAGTTACACAATTATTCTCAATAACATTAAAAATAATTAGAATATCATTTTCAGTTGAGTCTGAATCATCTTAGCAATCAGATCAGATTAAATTTTACAAACAAAATTTAAATAATTTTTTTTGTTTTTTAATCAATCATGTACTGCTTTATTGGACGACTTCAGATCGTGACTTGCATCTGTATTACAACAATAATTATTCTAATCGTTTCATCAACAGCATCAAGTAAAGAAATTCCTGTAGAATGTGACGTAGTCGAACAACATCTTCATATTAAATCGTGTTCAGACACATCTGTTACATGTATAATTACAGAAATTCAAATGAATCCAGGCGACTATTTGACCTTCACAAATAGCATGGAGGCCAATTTTACATCATTCGAATTTCATATTTCGGATATTTATGCATTTCCACGAGAGATTTTTGATCAACTTCCATTGTTGCAACACATTGATTTGAATGGAAACAATTTAAGGGAGATTCCTGATAAGGCGTTTGAGAAGAGTTTGGAGCTTGTCAGCATTGAAATGCAATTTAATCGTATCAAGACATTGACTGATGGCACATTTACTGGTCTTCAAAATCTGTTAACCCTTGATTTGTCAACAAATCAAATTGGAATGATTTCTGCTAAAGCCTTTAAACCGTTAAAACGACTTGAGTACTTGGATTTATCATCAAATGAGATTAAATTTTTACGAGAAGACATTTTCGTGCCACTTCAGAGTCTAAAAACAATTTTTTTGAATCACAATGATATCACGAAAATTGAGCCAAAAACTTTCTTGCATCATCACAATTTAATTTCGCTAGATTTGGATGGAAATCGCTTGGAAAATTTGAACATTGAATTTTCGGACATGATAAATTTGAATGCGCTTCATATCGCAAGAAACAATTTAAAGGCGTTACATGTCAAGAGTTCGTCATCGAACACGAAAAATATTAAAATTCGGTCATTAAATTTACACAACAATTATTTCACTGAAATGGGAAACATCCGAATCGATGAAAATTTTTTAATTGAATCCCTGAATTTGGATTCCAATGAAATCACAGTCGTGTCTGATATTCCGCAGTATTTTTCAAATTTGAAACGGTTAAGTTTCTACGATAATCCGTTAACGGAAATTGACTTTGAATCAGAAACGACCTCAATGAAGCAATTACGTCACTTAAATCTAGGTGACACTGCACCAAAACTACACTCAAATATTTTCCGATCACTTGAAGGACTTCGATCACTCTCCTTAGCCGGAAATTACTTGAAAGGAATCGACCATGAATGGTTTCTGGGTCTAAATAATTTGACAGAACTTGATTTGGAGATGAATTTCTTCAAAAGATTTGATTACAAGTCACTTTTTGGAATTTTACCATCATTGAAAAGTCTGAAATTAACTCAAAGTACCTTGAATTGCACATTTTTACATGAAATGTTGGATTACTTGAAAAATCATACGCAAATCACAATTCCAAAGGATTACAATGAAGAGTATGGTGTTATGGAGTCAGATTCAAATTCAAGTGATGCTGGGAAAATTTTGTGTGATGCTGAAATTCCACCTGAAATGAAAAAACTGCGAGTTACAAATATGGGGGTGCGTATCATGTATTGGACGATTGTGACGTTTCTTGGATTGGCAGGTGTCATTATTGGACTTGTGATTGTTTTTAAGAAATTTAAATTTCCGGTTATGTTACCTAAGTGGAGGCGACCGGTACAAGGAGATTTGGAAATTGTTGTCAATGGTAATACGGGAATCGTTCAAGAACGACACTGATAAGATATTTTTAGAAATTAAGTTCAAAGTATTATAAAAAATGATATTAGTATTAAAATAAACTTACCCAATGAAGGATGTTTCCTAAAATCAATGTGTTTTAATATGAGGGCACTCATAATTGCAAATACGACTCCAATTCCGGCTGATGCAAAGAACATCATACAAAATCGACTCAATGCATTAATTATGGCTTCTCCTGTACTTGAAGCAGCTGCAGTTGCATTGTGTGACAATCCTGGAGGCATGACAGTGGTTGTCAAAACAATACTGATCGCGTCATTTAAAATACTTTCACCGAATACCAACATATTTAATACTGGATCGACATCCAATGCATGAAACACGGCAATTGCTGCCACTGGATCAACTGCCGAAATTAAACTACCAAAGGCGAATGATTCCACAAAATCTAGTCGATATGCCACTTCGGCAATTCCTAGCAAATAGACACCACTTCCAATCACGAGAGCTGATATTGAGGTGCCCACAATTGCAAATACACAAATTGATCCAATATTTTGGAAGAAATTTCCTTTGTGCAAATTGTAACCAGATTCAAAGATAATCGGTGGCAACAGAACCAAAAAGAATCCAGTTGGTGAAAACACTTCTTCACGTTCCCATGCCGTATTATTAACATTTTTCAATATCAATCCAATCAAAGCACCCAAAAACACCACCACGGTGCTTTCTGGTAAGTATTGATACCGATTTGGTAACTGCAACATAATGTGAATCAAGAGAATTCCCATTAAAATCACCATTAAAACAAAAAATATGGACATTGAACTGTTGTGTTCCTGCTCGACTTGACCTTTGCTCGGCAAAGAATTCTTTTCACCCGAATTATTTTCCGGATCTGTGACTTTGGATGGTTCTTCAGGACTTGCATTGTTATCTTTATTATTATTGTTAACATTTGGTAATATCGCAGTGTTTCCACTACTCACAGTCTCATTTAATACACTTTTTGCAACTTCTTGCGAATCAGCTGCATAAGACGGTAATATCAAAAATCCAGTTATTATTACAAAAATTCCGATACTAATCAGTATTTGTGTCCTTGAATGTCTCAATTGTTTATTTTTATCCATTGATGATGAGACAATCATTTTGCAACACGTCAGATTTTGTTTTTTATGGATATTCATGGCTATGCTTGCTATGTTTTTATGCCATCACGACACAAATTATGTTGGAATATTTTTTATTTTAAATTCACTATCTAGATATTTAATTCATTCTAATTCTAATCGTTGTTAGAAAAAATATTTTTTGGTTTAATTTTGACTCGATATTTCACTGTAGCAAGTTGTACTATGATAGTTCGTTATCGCTACAAAATTTTTTTGCATAATGTTCAAAAGACACCACGAATATCAATTTTTGTCTACTTGGTCTGATTCTTAGCCGAAAAATTGTTGGAGAAAGTAAGCCATTTATATTAATATTTTTGCAAGAGTAAAGTATCGTAATTGATTGAATTTATGGTAGATAGATTGTCGTAGGTTGTACGATATTTTTGCAATTTTCCTCAATATTTCCACACAATTCCTTTCCTTTCAATGTAATCAAGAGATGATTCAAAGTATTCGCAAAATGACGTTTAACGAAAAGTTCACGGTTAAAGGCAGCACGTCTTGGGAGAATTGCCATTATCATTTGCTGTACATGCGGTGATCGACTCAAACGTTGTTCCAATACTTTATCACAAATTTCTTCGTAATTTTCCAATACAAGTTGACGACATAAATTCGATTCCTGTGACGTAAGATTACTTATTTGCCGATAAAATTTTGGATTTTGATCAAAATGATACGAAATTGTAAATGTAAATGTTGGAAATGTAAATTCATTTCATTTAAATTTGATCATGGAAACAATGACAACAACATCAACAATAATATCTTCTCCTATGAAAAAAAAAGTCACTAACCGAAAATGTAAAAATGTTGGCACATCGCGCCACTTATCAAGCAATAAAAGAGAAAAGTCAAGAAGAAATAGCAGATATGAAAGATATGTTAAAAGATATTACAAAAAAATATCAATCATGCTTTTAAAAAGAAAAGTAAGAATTTTTTTGTTTTTTACTTTTTACTTACCTTTTAACTACCCTACCCCATACTCGCCTTGCTCATGCCTACCTTGCCCACGCTTTCTTTTGCCCATACCTTTCGATATACTTACCTTATCTTTTTAGGGACATTAAACTTGGGTTCAAATAAATATCAAAGGTTGCTGGACTATCTAATGGTGATGAGAAAGAGGAGCTTCTAAAGGCAGGAGAGACCAGCAGCAACTTACATGATTCGTAAAACCTCTTCAAAATCGTGGAGGAGGGTTCAATGCTTCTTATCCTGATTTATTTTGTAAACACTTGGGCCAAGGTATTTATTCTTTTTAATTCAATATTTTTTACCAATTAACACTCAAAATTCATCTTTTATCTTTTTTTTTTCATGTTCGTTTTAGGTTATTGGTGTCTTCGGCAAATTTGTAGCTTACGTAAAGGGAATTCAAAAAAAGTTGTTCTGAAACTTTTTTTTTTTTTAAATCCTAATGCTGAGGCTACCTCAGTCCATGAAACTAAGATGTAAACTATGGGCCTGGAATGTCTCAGAAAGGCTTTAGCAATGTTTTATCTCACGCACTTTCCGATCTGACCCAAGGGCGGCTAAGAGCGTAAAGAGCGTAATGTGAGCGTAAAAATTTGTATGGTGAGCGTAAAAAAAATTTTACGCTCTTTACGCTCACGATATTTTTTTTTTATTTAAACTTTTAGTTTATTAATTGAAATTTTGAATATATTAGTATAAAAAAATTAGAACTCCTAACCAATGGGCGGCTTAGAAAAGTGTATTTGGATGGGACTCGATTCATTGAATAAAATTAAGTTTTAAATAAAATGTATATGAATAAATGGTAATATTTTAATCGGAAATTTTTTTTTTAATCATAAAGACAAAAAAGCTCCGCAATTTTTTAAAATTTTGAAAAAAATCGAAAATTGGCCATTTTGGGTTAATTTGGGCTTTTGACCGTTTTAAAGCTCTGTAGCCCAATCTATGAGCCCAAAAGAGAGAGAGATTGGGCTCCAAAGCCTAAAAAAACCGTTTAAGACCGTTGGATGGAGAAATTTACTAAAATGTACTTCAACTTATTAGCTCTGAGAATAGGCTCATTAATTGGGCTCAGGAGTTGGGCTCAGGGATTAGGCTCCAAAGCCTGAAAATTATCAAAAGCCCAAAATGTCCGATTTTTTCAAATTTTGTTTCATAAAATTTCAGAATAGCGGATTTTTCAAAAAATTTGAAAATGGCGGAATATTTCAAAGTTTTTGATAGTTTCAATAATCCTCCATTTTGAATATTTTTGAATATAAAATAAAACTTAATTTTATTCAATGAAACGAGTCCGATCGAAATGCACTTTTCTTAACCGCCCAGTGGTTAAAATTTCTCATTTTTATTTCTCTCTCTTCGATTTCTGGCTAGTACGCTATCATAACATTTCTTTCTCTATAGATACACATACGGAAACCTCAAAATTTTGTATGTGAAATTAGCAAGTGTCAAAATGAATTCTGGCTTATTGACTTTGGTGGTTACGAACGATGAAAGTAAAATATTAAAATGCTTGAAAATTTCTTTGTAAAATTAGCAAATTATTCAATGTTTATTAAAATTTCAAAGAAAATACACATTTACTATGATTTCTTAAAAAAATATAAACTTAAAAAAGCTTATAAGCTTAAAAATATAAACTTTTGTTTTTAGATTTCGTGAGCGTAAATTTTTACGCTCACCATACAAAATTTTACGCTCACTTTACGCTCTTTACGCTCCTTAGGCGACTCTGATCTGACCTAATATAGAAGTAGTATTAAAATAGCTGGAGAAAGTAGAAAAAAATGAAATCAAAATGCGTATATACTACACAACTCAAAAAAGTCAAAATTTTAACAATATTTTAAATTTAACAGATTTTGTGAGCTCACCCCTAGTAAATATAACAAAATTTTAGTGATAGAAAAGGAAACAGCTTATAAAAAATCCATGTTCACTAAATATCAAGAATATTCATTGTCCTGCATTCGCTATTTCACGTTTGTTTGTTTTGGTTTACTCAAAATTCGTACTGGGTTTTTTTTTTTTTTATTTTTGTTATTGTCTAAGTTTTCAAATCAACACAAAAACGTGCATGGTCTATCATTTTAAATAAATTCCACTTAAAATTTAATTTTAAACATAAAAAAATGGTTGAAACTTCAATTGACTTAGGATTTATTGAGGAATGTGAACCGTGGCTACTTGTCAACAAGTTTTTTCCAAGTAAAGTTGGTGGCAAACCCGCCTGGTTAGACCTGAAAAATATTCCAAAAGCCAAGGAGCTTGAATGTCCTCATTGTAATGAGCCATTAGTGTTTTTGTGTCAAATTTATGCTTCAAATGACGAAAAAGAGCATTGTTTTCATCGCACAATCTTCGTTTTTATCTGTCGCAATGGAAATTGTTACAAAGCAAATGATGCATCAACGATACGAGTTTTTCGTAGTCAATTACCGTTGAAAAATGAATTTTATTCAGTGAAACCACCAGATGAGAGTGTCGAATCACCTCCAGTTAAATCTCCTGTGCGATTGTGTCGAGTGTGTGGTTGTCATGCATTTGCATGTTGCTCAAAATGTAAAAAGGAATTTTATTGCACGATTTCACATCAAAAATCCGATTGGAAGGCAAGACATCGAAAAGAGTGCATGGATGGAGTCAAAGTTGATGATTGGGAGAATAATTTGCTGTTTCCTGAGTTTGAGCTTGTTATTGAAGAAGAGATTTTGGTGAGAAAAACATAGAAATAAAAAATTCACATTAATTTTCAATATTTTTTTATAGGACGAAAAACCAAAAGAAACTCCTGAAGAGACTGAAAAACGTCGCCTTCGTGAATATGAAGAATTGGTAAAGAAAAACCAAGCAGGGGAATTATCTGAAATTCCGTTAACAGAAATGGAGAAGTACGTTGATGAAAGTGACGAGGATAAGGCATTCACTGCATTCAGAGAACGAATATCCAAAAATAAAGATCAGGTAGTGCGATATGACCGTGGTGGGAAACCATTATGGATTACAAGTAAAAATCAAATTTCAATGGAAGACGTTCCAAAATGTCCGATCTGCAATGGAAAAAGAGATTTTGAATTCCAAATAATGCCACAACTTTTAAACACCTTAAAACATCCTGAGCTGGATTGGGGCATAATTTCAGTCTTCACATGTGCCCAAGACTGTGATATTGGTGAGAGGTACGTTCAGGAATTTGTATACAAGCAGGATATTGTAAAAGAAGAGGATGAAAATAAAACCATCACAGAAAATGAGTCAGAGTAAAAATATATATGGCAAATTTAATTTTTCTTAATTAACGTCACAAATTTAACTTTTAAAATCCGATTTAAATGCAATCTGGTCACTTGCGAATTACGTATTTCAAGTTATTTCTTTTCATTTTTGATAAAATCATACACAACGGCAAAATCTTTATCAGCTAATCCCTTGGCACACAATGTTCTGTAGACTTGGTGTGCTAGCGAGCCCATTGGAATTGGAGTGTCCGAGCTCACGGCACAATTTGAAGCTAATCCAAGATCTTTTGTAATGAGTCCTGTCGAAAAACCGCCAGCATAATTATTGTTAGCAGGAGAATTTGGTGTTAGATTTGGAACTGGACTGTAAACTTCTGATGCCCAGCATCGACCTGTACTTGAATTGACAATATCAGCGAAGGTTTGTGGATCCAATCCCAATCGAATTGCCAAATTCATTGTTTCAGCTAAGCCAATCATGGAAATACCCAACATCATATTGTTAGCTAATTTAGCTGCCTGTCCCATTCCATATCCACCGCAATGTGTAATTTTGCCACCCATTCCTTGTAAAACATCCTTGACTTTAGCAAATTCTTCGGGTGTACTTCCAACCATAAATGTAAGGGTGCCATTAACGGCTCCAGGAACTCCTCCACTAACGGGAGCATCGATGAACCGATATCCGCGTTCCTTTACAAGTTTTTGTACGTTTTGAGCAGTTTCAGGTCCTTTAAATGAAATTTAGTGTGAAATTAATGTTCAACTAAAAATAAAATAATAAATGTACCGATAGTTGATGAGTCAATAAACATTGTGTCTTTTGGAGCACTGCCATCGACCATTTCTTTGTAACAATCTGTCACGATTGAGCCGTTTGGCAACATTGTAACGACAAATTCACTGTTCTTCGCCAAATCTTTTGTGTTTGTGTAAACTGTGGCTCCGGCTGCCTTGAGACCATCAGCGGCTTTTGCTGAGACATCATACACGTGTAATTTGTGTCCCTGTAACAAACAAAAGAGTATGTTGTGAGTAAAAAAACCTGTTGATATGCTGTAAGTTCAACGTATATTCAGTGAATGAAAATCAAACAAAATTCTATAATAATCTTGAGTATAGATAGATAGACGTATTACATAACCGTGAATGAAATAAGGAGGTGTGTGTGTTTATATTATTATTAGGCGGTTCAAACTTACAAATTTTGAAGAGAACTAAGGGGTTTATTAAATTTTTGTTTTTAAATTATTTTCATTCTTTCGTTGGCCAATCTGAGTCTCAAAGTCACTGTGAATTGCGTTATCTTCAAAATAATTTTTACATAAAAATTAAAAAAAACCGTTATATTTTGAACATTTCAATTGTTTTTACAATTTTTCGAGGGGGAGAGGAGACTACTCATTTAAAAATTAGTTTGAACGGCCTTATTAGAGTAAATTTTCAATTGCTCAGCTAATCTTATGAATGAATGAATGATGTTCTAGTTATGATTTAAGATTTTACCCTAATGAATTAGTAGTCAAGCTGAACCAAACAAAAAATAAAAAACAAAAAATAATAATAAATGATAAGAACAAAAATATCTGATATACACGCGTTTTAATAGATATACACACTTTGTGTATTGGCCTTGAAATTCAACAAATAATTTTAATTCCATTCAAGAATATCAGGCGACAAAATAAAAGGTGTTCTGTTGCTGACGTCGCCAAAAAATAAAATTTAAATGTAATCAAAACTTACTTTTTTCATGAGGTTACTGGCCATTGGTGCTCCCATGTTACCTGTTAAATTTTAATATTCATTTAAGTTGATTTTCCTCTTAAATTTGTTATCAAATGATAATTTTGATACCTAATCCAATAAAACCGATATTGCGTCCTCCCTTAGTGCACATATTCCGGCTAAGGACCATCAATTCCCCACATTTTGCCAAGTTTTTGATTCCTTGATTTTGGATCAACACACGCAATGCCATGATTATTTTTTATATAAGTCTTTGAATTGTCTCCTAATCGTTGAAAAAATAATAAAAATAATTAAAAAAATTGTGTCTTCTAATTAAAAATTCAAGTAAATGTAAAGAAAAATATTCAATTTATTATTTTATTGTAGAATAAAATTCAAGACGTACTTAACAGAACGAAGAACAGCAAAATACTAAAATGAGATATGGAGAGTAAAATTAAAATTTGTATGTAAACTGGTTTAATGTGTCTACATATGACTTTTATAAATTTATTTATATATTTAAATTTAATTTAATATGAAAAGAGTTTCTGTGTACGGTTAATTTTTATTAAATGTATGCATCAGAATTGAATTCAACAAGTTTTGTTGATAAGACACTTTTTGTTTGTATTTTGATGGGACTTTTGAATAGTCACATGTTTAAAATACGTTAAAAATTTTGAGAGCTATTTAAAAATAAAGAACGTGATCGTGAACTGTAAAGACGAGCGCATTTTTATCATTTGAACCATTTTCAAATTTTGAGTTTGTTTTTGAAAATATTTAGCTGATTTTTTTGTGATAAGGTAAGAAAATTAACAATTAAAATTATGTCAATTCTCTGATTTGTTCACATGTTGACAAAGGTAAAAATATAAAACATTTTTAAAGTATGTTAATTTTATTTTCTCAGAAAATGAAAAAAGATGTATTATCATGCTCTTCGGCATCTAAAGAACTATAATTTCCATAATCTATTAGAGCTACTGTGATTAAGAGGTTTTTTAATTTAACAACCATGATATCGTCTGTTGTGATCCCTTGAGTGGTAAAAATTAAAAGTTTAATACTTCAAAATACTATTTAGTCATGTCCTCAAATCGCTGACGATTAATATCATCACCGAAATTGCTCTTTCTACGGTTATCTGCGTGGATGGAATGTATTTTTTTAAAGAAACATCTTAAATTACTGTTAACGAATGATGGATTTTTGAATCCAACATAAATCTTGCAACGTTGATTCCCGATACAATCATTCACAAGCCTCGATACTATTGTTATATTGTAGTTCACACGTGCAGAGAGTTTCATCTTCTGTCATAAACTTTCTGATGAAATTACTACAGAAAGAAAAAAATATTTTTGCATAATTGAAAATAAAAAGATATGACATCAAATATATTTTACACAGGTGGATTTTAACTCAGTTAAATGTTTTTTTTTATATCTAAAATACCTTTGAGGTGCTATAACTTTATGCAACTCGACATTAAATGAGTCCATAGGATCCTCCGTCTCCGATTATGTTGGTGATGAGACTGGACTCGTGTGGCCTAATAGCTATTTCATTTTGATTATGAACCATTAAAGCATCAATATTGTATAACGGTTACTGTCCTCCATTGGGTTCTTTGTTCTAATCTACTTTTTTAATATAATTTAATTTAATTTTAAGCACTATTTCAATTTACTTTAATGTGCATAAAAATGCGTTTTGTTACTTTACCGGTTCGATATAAACTAAACTCCTTTCCTAAATTCGTAAGTGTGTGTGTGAGAGTGATTAATTTTGTATCAATGTAACTCTCTTTTTTTTAGAGATCAACACTGGGTAAAATCTTTACAAAATCATCATCGTCCTCACTCTGCTCAGCATCATCTGGTCTGGCATTATTTGTCGTTGATAATGAGGTGGTGTTATTTTGATAATCTGAGGGACATACCGAACAACAAAATAGTGCTAATTAAAATTTAATGGCAAATCAGATTCAAAAAAAGCAAAATAAGTTGAAAATAATGGTAAGATATCTATTGGTCTTTCCGTGCATAAAATATACGTTGCCTATGTATAAGTATATGCTTTAGGTCTTTGCACGTAACCAGCGATTTATAATCGACTTCCTACAGATTTATGTTAATTCAATTTCATTCTTTTGAGCTCTTTTATCTAACTATAAAGCCCGATCCAACTATGATTGCCCATGTCGGAAATATGGATGTGTGCCGAAGTGACGGTAGGCAAACCGTCTATAAAAGCGCATTTTTTCTTTAAAACAAAAAAAGCACCGGAAAAAACTTCACAGTCATTCATTTATCAGTTGGGTATTGTCAAACAAATTTCAACCAAAAGCTGAAGCCAAAATGACCCACTCAATCTCCTACATATCTACCCTTAGCTAAATCCCGACATATATGAATGAAACTAATAAATATACAAAACCATTTTATTTTCTATTAGTACACAAATTTCTCTTAAATTCACGAATTACATCTATTTCATCATTTACAAAAACCATATTAAAATCAACTTCATTTCCATTCCTTTTAATTACAGACTGTGATTGAACAATATCAAATACTGATTTTCGATTATCAACAGTTGGCACATATTCGATTTGATGTGGAATCAAATTAAACTTTAACGTTTTCAAATAGACATTAAGCGCTTTATTGATTATATCCTCTGAATTGCTTTTCCCTGTATAGACGAACTTTTTTCCATGATGTCGAAACAATTCAACTAAATGTCCAAATTTTTCATCATCCAAATTACACAATTTTTTGAAATTTTCCACGCCTTCGATGGTTGCGAATCGAGGAGCTGCTGGATCATGAATTTTAATATCAACTTTAATTTGGATGTTGTTTTTACTTGGTTCGTGGAAAAATAAGTTTGTGATACAAATGAATGGTTGAAATGTGGTTGATTTTATTGGAGATTCAACACGAATTTGTTTGAGTGGTGGTTCATGCATTAAAGGATCACTTGAATGTCGTTTTATTTGTGATTGATTTGGTGGTGGTGGTGTCAATGTTTCTGATGATTTTGATCTGTCGGGCAAAGAAATGCATTGAGTAAAAATATTCAATTGATTTTGGTTTTGTGAATTACTTGTTTGAGATGGTGATTGAGTACGGCCAGGATCTAAATCTAACTGTGACATGATTTGACTTGCATCTTCGATTTGGAATTCAGACTCATAAATAGGTTGGCCATTCCAATTTTTGTGATAATTTCCCTTTGGAAGTGTCAAAAATGAATTTGAATGTGGTTTTGGCACATTTTTAGAAGATTTTTTATTCTTTCCAGGCTGTTTACTTGTCGTCGGCTTTTCTTGTAACATAACTCGTTTGTTAGAGTTTGCTGAACTGACAGCTCTATGGCTTGTTTTTTCAATTCTCTCGACAACGACAGGCGCTTCAAGCGTTTTATGGCTTTCTGGTGGTTTTTCAATTTCAAGTGCTTTCTGAACAGTGGCAGCCTTTTGAAGATCAGCATCTCGTTGTGCAAGGATTAATGTTTCAGGATAATGTCGTTTTCTTTTTTTCGGCTCAATATTCTTAGTTGGTGGAATACTTGGAGCACTCATTAACTTCTGATAAAGTGCATACTCTTCATCATCACTAACCTCAATTATTTCATCAGGCAATGGAACATGCTGAACTGAATCTTCATAATTTTCATATTGGGTATCGTGCTCTTTTTTTATCGTCACACCAAGAATTGGTTCGATTTCATCGTTTTTCTGCGTTTCTGTGATAAGAACACTTGATGAAGGAATAGGTTCCATGTCTAAAAAAAAAATTGAAATTCAAATATTTTGTATCAGAATTTTAGAAGTAAAATTTACCTGGATCATAAGGCATAGTCGGTGCAAGTAAAATACTCAATTCATCGCTACTCGATGTGACAACGACAGATTGGAGCTCTTCGCTGTTAGCGGCACTGCTTGAATTTTCATCTGTAGCTTCAATATGACATGCAACAGGTATTTCAGAATCGTACAATTGCATTGATGTCCCAACAACATTTGGAGGTGGCGTTTTATCTTGTAATTGAGTTGATGATTCGATATTAGGTGCAGCTTGTAATTCATTTTCATTCTGTGAAACATTTGAAAGGACACTTTTTGAACATGTTTGATCATTTCGTGGTTCGATTGCAGTTGAATCATCATCTTCCTCCTCTAGAAGCAGAGCTGCATCATTTTCATCATCACTCAATTCAATAATTTCCTCTCTAAGTGGGACAGTCTGAACTGAATCTGTGTAATCTTCATATTGAGTGTCATGCAATTTCTCCTTTTTAGGGATGATGTTTGGACTTATCGTTGACGATTCAGTGGTTTGAATTGTTTCAGGTACTTGATTTTGTTCAATTGACATTATTTGACGTGACTCTGAAATTTATTGGATTCAAGTTAAAACTGAAAATGCATTTAAATGAAAAAAAAATTACCTGAAACGTCCTGTAACAAATTTGGCATCAATTCAGGAAGGGAACCTCCAAATTGGATCTCCATTGATCGATGTAAAAGCACAGGTTGACTAGGAGTTTTAGATGAAATGGAAGAAATTTCGCTTTGAGGTTGAGTCAATTCGTTTGAACCTTGAATAGCAAAAATTGGATCACATCGATTTTCATAAAATTTAACTAAATTCGACACATTCTGACTGGTTGCAATGACTTGTGAATCCTCATTTGATCTGGTCTCACTTTGCTTTTCACAAGTCTGACTTAATTGATCGTAAATTTCATTGAAATGCTCTTCGTTGTCAGGATTAGCACCAGAAATTGATGAATTTGATTCATTTTCAATATGAAGATCGGCAATTATTTTTGAAACATGATCATTTATGTCTTTCTCTGGAGAATTTATCGGTAATTCTGGTTGATTTTCGCCTAAAATCTCAACGACATCATTGAAAGTCACGACTCTATGTTCATTTGATTGAGATGTTTGTATGGAATTTTCAAGGCCATCTTGTGAAATGAAAACATCGAGCATATCTTGAGTATTTTTAATGGTAATTTGCCTGTCATCTTCGTTTGGCCAATCACATACATCCTGACTTTCCATTATGATCTGTGATTGAGATTCAATTTCCTCGATTTCTGTTGGGATGCATTTCGATTGCCATTCCTGGATTTTAGTGGAAATTTGAGGCTTGCATGACTGTTTTGGTCCTGGAGAAAAAAATCATTAAATTAAAAATTAAAATTGAAATTTAAATTATAAATGATTTACCTTTTACGAATTCTTGACCCCCCAAAATTTGTCCAGGTATGAGATTTCTGGGTTTTTTAGTCCTTTTTTCCATGTTTCTCGCAATATTCAATATTTGTGATTGCATTGATTTTGGAGAAGGTTTGATTGTAAGATCTTCATATGATTTATAAGGAACTTTGTGTTTTGGTATGAAATAATCCTCTTTAGTCGTATTGTCATTAAAGGTAATCCAGTCGGGAATTTCTCCATTAACTATTCGAGTATTATAAAAAATGCGGGCTTCTTGTTCCATTGAATTTGATTTATGCACGTTTTCAACTGTCCTTTTACGTTTTCTAAGAGTTGAGCAAAAATTTGTATTCCTTAAAAATAAATCAAATGTCAGAGTTTGACGGAACACGATGCGTTTGTATGGTCCCTTTAAAGTACCACTCAACCAGTCATTATACAGAACTCGCAGCTTCTCTGCACGTAATTTTGCTTTTGTGGAAACTGATGCTTCTTCTATTTTTGACATAAAAAAAATATCCACGAGTCTTCTGACATTGCTATGGTTTAAAAAATGCTGCATTCGCTATAATTCAAAGGAAAAAAAAATAAATTAAGGCCGCGACAAATGAAAATCGAAAGTTTTGTCCTAATCCAATAACATGTTAGATGGGGGGGGCAAAAAAAAAAAAAAAGTTCTTCTTGCATATTATGTTTTTAAGGCAATTTCTTTCAAATAATACCAAAAACAGACGTATAATTGCTTACATTTTTAATTAATTGCCTTTTGAGAATGTTTTTTGTTAGGTTTACAAAGAAATCACTCAGAAATTCATAAAAACCTATTTTAAAAAATTTGACCGTTAAAAATTTTGGATTTTAAAATTTTGCTAAAGGAATTTCAATTGGATTTTTTTGGTTTATTTAGTTTTTTTCAGGCTAATTCACCACAATAACGTAATAATTATTTAAAAATTGTTGAAATTTTCTAAAAAACATGAATTTTCAATTGAACATCCTGTTCAAAAAAATTTCTTGTTTTTTATGCCCCACGTCTTTTTTGACTTTTCAAAAGGGGCATCGGACAAAACTTTTGAAATTCATTTGTCGCGGCCTAATTTGAATTTAAAATTAAAATTATTTCCTTGCCTTTTGATTGAGCATTTCCTCATCATCACAAATGTACCAGCCATTTTTCGTTTCAAGGTGATTTCTCAGTTCAAGGAATTCGTCACGTCGTTCCAAATCAGCTTTAACTGCAGATTCAGGCAAGAACCATCTGGACATATAACTTTTGTACCAAAGTACGTTGTGATGTCTTTCGTCTTTTATGAGGAATGCGCCCAGTAATTCAAATGCATTTGTGTATAATGTTAAAAAATCTTGATCAACCTCTTCTAACAAAATGAATTTTCCATGATTTCTCTCCTCAATCTCCTTACAACGTTGAACTGTCTCATTTCTTCTCTTTTGTAAAACCATTTTGACATGATTAAAAATCACATCACCAAATCGTTCCTCACTCATTTCAGGCTGACCACTTTGAACTTGTTTCTCATTTAATATCATTGCTGCTGTAACTCCACATCCACAGACATCAAACACCATTTCTTCTCTCAGATCAATGTAACACTCACGAATCGGATATTTTTTTATCAGTTCTGAATCGACTACATGCGCTTTTTTCCTGGATGGTTCATTATTTCGCTTTATCATTTGAGTTAACTCTAATTCCTGTATTCGACTATTGAAACACAAATAAAACGTTGGCAAGTTACAGTGGTTATGTGTACAAATGTCATAAACAACTTTCAAAGCCCATCTATCAATACAGGCCGGAGTAACTTTTCGATTTTCCGCGAAAGATCGTACGAGCTCCTCTAAATTTGAGTTTGATTTTACAAAATCGACAAACTTTATAAACTTTTTCACTTTAACATCATCATAAGACTGTGGATTGAACACATTTGATTCATCATCGACTTCATGAGAGCTGCTTCGACTTGTACCAGGCTTTGGATCAACTTCAGTCTGTTTTGCCATTGCTTTGCTTGTGCTTGGCTTTGGTTCGATATTTTTCGGTCGTCGTTTTATTCCCTGGGATTTTATAGGCTTTTCCTTACTAGTTTTTCTTTTTGGAGGCATTTTTTCTGTTAAAAGTAAAGAAATACAGAAAAAATTAGGCGCCAAATTGAATTTTGAATTAAAATCAAAAACAATTTAAGGAAAAAAGAAAAATTTCCATGTAATTTAGTTAATTTTTAGCTTACCGATCACAGATTTTATACTTTGAATATCACATTGAATCACAAACAATTAGAATTTAATTAATTTTAAATAAAATAATAAGTGCGTACTTTTCCAAATTAACATCGATGTAAATAAATGACGAGGCCATTCCAAATTTGATTGCCGTTTACAATGAGGTTGTTTAAAGTTTTAAGGTCATTTCAGTTCAGTGTATGGAATTTGACATGATTTTTTGTATAAAATTACACGGAAAACGTTCGATATTTAAGTTTTTTTTTTTAAATTTCGTAAATTTAATCGTTATTTATACAAAATTTATGTTTTTTTTTTATAAATTTTAATTGTTGTTTTGAATAAAGACGAGATAAAATTTTAACTGTAGGTCAAACTCTACTTCATATAAAATGTCAAAATTGACAGCTGACAAGAAAAAACAAATCGGAATATAAACATTACGTGAAAGTGTGAATAAATTTAAAAAAAATTAATTTTACAACGAAATTTAAGATAATTTTCATTTAAAATGGCACTCACGTTCCGTTTAAGTGCCTCTCGATCATTTTTCATTCAAGGAGCTCGTCTCTCCTCCTCATCATCAGCCGATCAGCCCGTAACACATGAGGAGGAAGAATTTCGCGTGTTAAATCTTCGTCCTCACACAAAAGTTGCTGTTACGAGAAAACAATTCCGCAAAATGCCATCACTACCACCAAGATCCCGTCAAATGCCGCCCGATCAAGATTGGGGAAATGTCTGGCCAGGTCCAAAAACCTTCCATCCAGCTAGTGTTCCATTGCCACTGAGACAGGGTTTTACTGAAGGTGGCAAAGCTCCGCCCGGGAAATTCGCTAATGCTGAATTAATGAAAATACCAAATTTTTTACACTTGACACCGCCTGTAATTAAGCGACAGTGTGAGGCAATCAAGAAGTTTTGTTCGCCATGGCCAAAGGGATTAGAAAATGAGGAGAAAATGGAAAAACATTTTCCATTGAAAGTCATAACAACAGATTATTGTTTATCATCACCCACGATTCGTAACACATTAGCAAGAGTTGTTGCCTTGAAAATCAAATTATCCGCTCTCAATTTTGATGAACATGCAAAAGATAAATTCTTCCGACTTGTCAAGGAGCGATACAATGAAGAAACAGACGAGCTAACAATTGTCACAGATCGATGTCCGTTGAGGAAACAAAATTTCGATTATGCAATGTATTTATTGACTGCCGTGTGTCACGAATCACGAGTTGTGGAACCATGGGAAAAGGAAAAAACCTTAGATGACATGGAATATTATGACTGGAAGTTGAATAAATCAAAAATTAATTCAGAAGCCATTTTAAATTGGGGTAAGACTGAAAAAGATCAAAAAATTTCAGCTCCATCCAAATATGCCACAGCAGTAGAAAGATTAATAAATGAAGGTGAAAATAAACAAAATTTACTGGAATATAAGGAATGTGTCCTGGAATTACTGGGACTTAAAAAAGCGACTCCTGAATTGAAAGTTCAAGGTGGTGACACATAAAATTCGTCTGATTCTAGTTCATATGCAATTGTTAAACAATTTAGAGGAATAAAAAAATAAATTTTAAATGAACAATCAATTTACAGATTTTTATATTATGTCAGAAGCAAAGTGGAATATTTTTATATATTTTTCTTTTGAATAGTTAACAGAACTTTTAAATATAACATTAAATATATTTTTTTATCCTGAACAATCACAATAAGTTGCCCATTTTCAATGAATCACAAACTACATTACAGCAACATCTACATTTATATATTTTTTTGGAATATTTCATAGTTTTAGACATATGCAAGGAACATTAAAGCGTTTAAATACTGAATAAATATAATGAAGTGATGCCCATTAAATTTAAGCAAAAATACTGATTACTCGTTGTTGGAGGTAGTTGAATGGCTCCATGAATCTGAAATTTAAAAAGAAAATGAATTTAAATTATATTTTATTGTGAATCGAAACATTTAACTTACTTTGCTTTGGATTTTTGGTCCATGTCATACAATGCTTTGGTAAGTAAGGTTGCAATTAAAATGGTTTCATACACAAATGGAACGGATTTATTGTCATTCATTTCAATTGTATTGCCATCGATGATTCGAGCTGATGATATTTCACGACGTTCATTATCACGGGTTTCCATTCGTCGGGCATTTTCTCGGCTTTCAACTCTCTCACGTGATTCAATTCTTGGTTCATTATCTCGAGTCAATTCACGTTCACGACGTTCATTATCACGGGTTTCCATCCGTCGAGTATCTTCTCGGCTTTCAACTCGTTCTCGACGTTCTGAATCACGAGTTTCCATTCGTCGAGCATTATCTCGGCTCTCAACTCGCTCACGTGATTCAATCCTTGGTTCATTATCTCGAGTCAATTCACGTTCACGACGTTCATTATCACGGGTTTCCATTCTTCGAGCATTTTCTCGGCTTTCAACTCTCTCACGTGATTCAATCCTTGGTTCATTATCTCGAGTCAATTCACGTTCACGACGTTCATTATCACGGGCTTCCATTCGTCGGGCATTATCTCGGCTTTCAACTCGTTCTCGACGTTCTGAATCACGGGTTTCTATTCGTCGAGTATTTTCTCGGCTTTCAACTCGTTCTCGACGTTCTGAATCACAAGTTTCCATTCGTCGAGCATTATCTCGGCTTTCAACTCTCTCACGTGATTCAATCCTTGGTTCATTATCTCGAGTCAATTCACGTTCACGACGTTCATTATCACGGGTTTCCATTCGTCGAGCACTTTCTCGGCTTTCTTCTCTTTCACGACGCTCTGAATTACGGGTTTCCATTCGTCGGGCATTATCTCCAGACATTTCTCTGTCACGTCTCTCTGACTCTCGACTTTGAACAGCATCTCTTTCAGCTCGAACATTTAATCGTCTCATTTCCCTTGCATCATTATCCCTAATTCGACTGCGTTGGTCATCACCGGCAGAGTCCTCCCGAACCAACTCAACTCGATGTCGCACTGTCAATTTTCTTTCCTCTCGAATTGGTACCTTTTCAGTTCGAATCCGAACATCTTCTCTCACAATGTTATCACGCTCATTATTAGCCAAATCTTGACGAATGGTACGAATCTCTTCAGATGTTGCAGTTCTGAAAAAACGTTCATCTTTGGCTGCAGTATAACTCAACACGGTAATGAATGTAAATAATAATAATGTGATGAATGCTGCTTTTTCCATCTAGCACCTTATTTTTTCTCCTTTTTTTTGGCTTTTAAAGGGATAAAATATTTTTTCAGTTTTTTGAATCGATCACTACCACGACTGAAAAGTAACTGAAGAAAATCATGAAATAATCGTCCTTTTATACTAAAAAATTTTTCAATTTCATTCATAAAATAGCGTAAGAGGAAAATCTATCACAGCAAAGACATTGCTTCTGGTTGATTAAATCAAGTAAATGAATTTTCTTATCACAACTGTGCACTCATTGCATCTTTTTGTCAATGAAAAAAGGAGTCTCGAACATGATTCTGACGTCATCATCCTAAGCTACCATAAATGTGTTCAACATGTGTTCGATTAAGTGAGATAATTTGATCATCATTTTTTTTCATTCATTTTAAAATTTATTAACTTTGCCAGGGAATTACGTTAGTAAGAGAAAAAAATAAATCAATAAAATATTATTTTTTTTAAACATAATTTCATCCAAAATAATTTCACTTGTTCCGTCAATTATGATAATTTTTTCTTGTTGACACAAGTAATTACAACCATTGGTTTATTTGAAATTTCTTGAGGGTGGTTCTCGTTTCTAAGTCAGTACTAAAACTCAAAAAATAGTCCAACCCCCTTTTTCTAATCCCTTATGCAAAGTTTCAATTTAATTGTACTAAAATTTTGTTAAAGTTACTTCGTGTGTACGTTCAATGTATGTATGGAACTTTATTTGAAACTAGGGGGTGAATGATCAAAGTGCGTGTACGTACAAAGAATACTAAAATGAGAGTTGCAATTGCATTTTTGATGAGGGTGAGTTGCTTTTTTTAGAACTGAGCACTGATATAAGGATCGTTGCATTTACCGAATTTAGTTTAGTTGGTGAACAGCGATCGCAGGGATAAGTACGGTAAATTTAAAGTAAAAAAATAATTTAAAAGGACTTTAAGTGATTTTATAATCAAAGTGAATAAATGGATGAAAAATATATTTTAAAAAATATTGAATAATAATTAAAGTCGAAATTGAACTGATAAATAAAATAAAAATTAAATTGAAAGTAAAAAAAAATGTCATCAACATACAGCGGATTTGATGATTTAGAGTGTGATACATCGTCCGACAGTGGATTCGAGAAAAGTTATACAAGTCCAGTGAAATTCCCAACTCAGGATTCTGTTTGCAAGAGATTAGACTTTGATCTACCTCCATCTATGACCCACCTTTCTGCAAGATCTCCCATCTTACCACCAGACCCTGTGATAGAAAACTTGGACTTTACCCCCAAATTGGGCATCACAACATCAACACCAGTCAAAGAACGACAAAGCCGAAGACAATCACAAACGAATAACACCGATCAAAATCGTCCAAAACGCAAATACGCTCAAGGCAAAGCACGAATCACCCGAACTCGCAGCCCGACTCAAGTCATGAAAATCAAACGGTGTCGTCGTATCAAAGCGAATGATCGTGAACGGACTCGCATGCATATGTTAAATGAAGCCCTCGAGCGATTAAGACTATCACTGCCCACATTTCCCGAGGACACAAAATTAACTAAAATCGAGACACTCCGTTTTGCACATAACTACATTTTTGCATTGGAACAACTCCTTGAAACCGGGGGTAAGATCAACTTAGATCTCGAAAAACTGCAAAATTTTACATTGAGTGGCGAGAGATTTACAAAGGAGCTTTTCCATGCAATTTTCATTGATCCACAACCGCAATATCAGGGTGCATATTCAAGTTGCAATTTTTACGCGCAATCTTCATATCCTCAAACAGAGTTTAATAACAGTAATTTCAGTCAAAATTATCCAAATAGCAGTTACAACACTCCAAACACCACAGGAACCGGCTACTTTTCTGAACAGAAATATGAAATATTCAAATCAGCATTTGAAACGGCCTCAGGTGGCACGAAATTAACAGACCCATATCATTCAGGATCGGGCTATTGCCCATCAACTACATCAATTTCGGCAGGAAATCCAATGGAAAATTCATTTAATAACAACACATCTGGATATTACTCACCCACAACATCACCATCATCGGTTTCAACATGTACATTAGATGACACTTCGTCACAATTACACTACAATTCGAGTTTCTTCAATCACACACCACCATGGAGGGAAAATACGTTGGAAAGTTTCAGCACTGCAGCGGGATTTCCTATTTAGAGAAAAAAAAATCATTATCCATAACGGGCAAAGTCCATGAGCTAAATTTCCTTTTGATATTTCCGTCAAAATGAAAATCAGTTTAACGAACCTTGTCAGTAAATTTGAAGTGTGATATAATTAAAAATTGAACAATTAATTGAAAAAGGAGCTTAAACATGTACAAAAACAATATTATGAAGTGATATCAAGATGAACACAAAAAAATTGATATATCGAATTTGTTAATGAAAAATAATATTAAATTTAAGAGAAAGACAGAGTATGAAAGAAAAGAGTACAAAAAACAATTAAAATATACCAGAGTGGAAAAGGATGAAAATTATGTGCAAATCATGTAAAAGAGTATAAAAAGTGTTAATATTCTTAAAGATTTTAATTGAATCAGAGTTCTCTAGAATAGTTTAAGGCCCACTATGGATTAGATAATTTTAAATATTTTCTTTAACTGTAATGTAAAAACACTTTACTTTATATTTTATTTTCATTGAGAATTTTTCTTATTATATGACAGTTAAATTTTTTTGACACGTGTTTCAATTTAAAATTCGACCGTTAAATTGAATTGCATTGAATTGAAACATGTCTCAAAAAAATGTTTAACGTTTCAATTGGAAATGCTTCTTTTCGTCATCAAATCGGATCAAATTATTTTGTGTAATATAAAACTGATAATTTTTTGTATCATCGATGACGAGAAAAACCATTTCAATTGGACTTTTAATTGCAGGTAAATCGATATTTAAATTTTTAAGTGAATTACATGAATTGAATTAGAATAACACTTGAAATTTATTCTAGTTGAATTTGTCTGATTCGAATTTTATGATTAACTTTCAATTTCAAAATATTTTCTTAATCGTATCAACTTTTGAAAAAGAAAAAAATAATAAATTAATTTAAAATAGTGATTAAATGATGAAATTTGTAATTGAAGTAAAATAAAATGTATCGTAAAGAGAATTTGACTGATGTTTCCTTTGAAAATTTGAGATTAAAATTATCCCTTTACAGTCCACGAGTAAAAATTCAGACAAACCATTGATTTTACTTAAAGTTCTTTCAATTCAAGTCAATTTCTGACTTCAACAAAACCATGAAGAGTCTTTCACAGAGATGTCTTATTTTTTTCGAATATGGCCCAAAATAAGTCTTTCATTTACGTAATCGACTCAAATTTCATACCTTTTACGAGTAATTTCACATCATTCAATATTCCTTTCATATCAAATTTTAACGGTAAGTATCTGTCATGGCACGTTCCTGACCTTAATAATTTTCGATAATAGCTTATAATTTTTCTATTATTCATTTTTTTTCCTCTGAACGAAACGAAATCCATTCATCATAAATAATAATAACAATAATAATAGGTAAGGGATGTTATTTTTTTATAAGAGCTGTGTATTTTTATTACACCAGCAGCAAAAAAAAAATAAAATTAAATGGACCAAAAATACGTAGATCTATGTTAAGTTGTGTAAGTTTATAAATAAATATGATAACGAGCTCTGAACGTTTAGATCAACCCCGTTATATAAAATCAAAATAATAATAATAATAGTAGATACAACAAATATAATTCATAGAGCTTGACACCTTAGGGGGTCGTTTGTAATAATAGTCATTTATAGTATTAATTCGCTTGTATGTGTATTTTTTTTTTTATTGTAATCAAAATTGAATTCCATTTATTTTTCTATTATAATGAACACGTTTAAATTTCAGATGATCGAAAAAGGATCAGACGAAATTTTCTTTTATTTTTTTGAAATCCATTTAAATATTTAGAGCTAAGCTTAGTTTCTGCAAGGGCAACATCGCGTTCTCAATGGTGCCTTGATAAAATAAAAAAATTGTCTCTGAACAGAAAATCCTTTATATGAGCCCATTCTAGAAAAATAAGTTTGGTGCTTCCCGTTTTTCCAAAATGTGTTCGTTTAAAATTTTTAGAGTGAACCGAAGTTTTAGAGCAATTTTCCTAAGAGCCACCTCTTGTTCGCCTTGTACATCTGAAAAGTCACCACAGTTGTCTTTAAATATATCAAAAAGACATATAAAAACGTGAATTTTTATAGTAATATTAATTTCAAGCCTTTCATAACTTTCCATCATTTCTTTAATGATCTGCTCATAATAAGAAACTCTGTTATTACCCAAAAAAATTGAGCGAACTTGTTTTAAGCAATGGAACGCTCTTAGGTCATAATGTTTTAATACATTTAAAATGCTGTTGCTCTCTAACAGTTTTCTTATTTGAGGTCCATTGTACACTCCGAGTCTCTTTTTTGCGTCTGATAAACTTGGAAATATATTGTTTGGCTCATTTTTTAAGTCAGCATTCTGGGAATGAAGTTTTTTAAATGTGTTGTTAATTCAATTTTGATATGCTGGGCACGCATTAATATATTTTGACGCAGAAACTAATGGTTTAATAACAGCGTTGTTCTTTCCTCTTGTGTTCTCACTCCATTGAAGCCGAGGCGTCCAATCCATTATATTTGTCGGTGTTTGTCTCTGGAGCTTGAGACCCTTGTTCTTCTCTCTCGTCATCACCTGGGTTTTCCCCTTTTTAACTTCCAGATTGATTTTAATTGAGAACTTTCCAAAAATACTATATATTAAGAGTTTAGAGAACAAATTTCAAAAGTTTCAGCCCTGAAATGAAGACATTTAGACCTTAAAAATTTAAAATCATATAGAAAAAAACAAAACTTACCAAATTTAACACATCTCAACTTGTATTTAGTTTACTACTACCAACTTAAACATACCCCTGCTTAATTTTTGCATTCATTCTCCTCATCAAACAAATTTCATTCAATACCATTTTTTTTTCATCCAACTAGTCAGTTAGAACTGAACTTCTAGTACCTCCATCAACAATTTAAATGTGTGTATTGTTGTTTTTATTTTGATTTTGTACGATTCGATATGGGGTGAGTTGAAAACAATAGATGATTTCACGTCACCTGCCACTGTATACTTTGAACAGTGTAAAAATACTCTGATTTCAGTTTTATTTTTATATTCAATGAAACATTTACTATTATTATTTTTATTATTATTCTACATAAAATTATAAATATACATACTGATCTGAACTAAGCAAATATAATAAAAATTCATATGCACTTTATATCCCTTATGTGTCTCGTTCCTTTTTTTTTGATAAGCGCCCTTAAAATAGGATTTTAGGTTTTAACGTTTTGTATTACAATGAAATGTCTGATGTACAATAAAATTTATTTTATTATTATTATTATTAAATGATTTTTTCTATTTAAACATTGAAATAGATGTAAGTTTTCATTTTATATGATTTTTAATGTCTTTGATTGTCTGGAATCTGGATTTAAATGTCCAAATGTTTCAATGTGTGTAGGTGAAAAAAGCCAGCATGAATTTGATTTTAATTGTTTTTATCAGTAATTTTCATCATTTCCGTTAGTTTACATGTAAAAGGGTGCCAATTTGAGCAAAAAATTATTTTGAAATAAAAATTGAAATAGTCAATTTTCAAAAAAACTTTTCTTGTTGCTCATTTTCGTTTTAATGTCATATCATCGTTAATCAACTTTTACAGGTCTAAAATTAATATAAATATAATATTTTATGAAGTTAATGACTTATAACCACGTTACATTCAAACTAACAATTAATTAACGTTGAATTTGAAAAAAAAAATAACAGTGTTTGTGTGGTGAAGTCTCATGGGTCCAATGAAGTTTTTATGTTCTCAATTGTAACAGTTAACTGTGGCACGGACTAACTTACAAGTGTTGATTTATTATTAAAAATGTGTGTTAGATATAAATTTTGCCATATGGTTTGAATTATTGTCAAATAAGAATTTGTGGTCGTTTAACACAAAAAATTTCAGTGTCATTAAATTTGAATGTCTATATGAGAAATGTAAATACTGTAACTGAGCCAGCAACTCTTAAAATTACTGGGTACGCAGGTGAAAGTTTGACAATCTCTATATACGTACAGAATTTTTGAAGTTTCCGTACGTGTATCTATACAAAATTAACTGTCAAGTTTAACCTGAGCTAGTGCAGTATTTAGGACTGTAAAAAAGAAAACCTTTAGATACATATTTACCTGAAAAAGTCCTCTACATAAATGAGGGTTTGCAAGGCTCCATAGTGGTCCTGAATGGTCGCTTTAAGCTCATACCTTTTCGACTGAAGTTACCATAGTAAACGTCAAACCTTAAGCCCAAGGCCTTAGCTTATACTGTCATGCTAAATCGCCCACATCCTGAATCCACCAGATATTTCAATGAACAGTCGGTTTTGAACCAGGATGGACGAATTCCTTGGCCAAAGCTTCCTCGTCGACCTAACATGAGTAGTCCTAGAATGCACAATAATTCGCTCTGCCAACAAACAGATTTTTAAAGAGTGATCCCAGTACACATTCAGAAATGTCAAATTACAAAAACAAGGAAAAAACTGCAAAACTAAATGTTGATAGTCCAACATGGTTACCATTGCCCTGGAAAATGATCTTGCTGTAAATGAAGGTCCTCAAAACCACGAAAGCTGATTTTGACATTTGAATTGTGCACTGGGCTTAGACTAGGCAAATATTGTATTGATTCACTTTTATGTGACATTCTCACACCCTTCATCCTTCCAAGATTCCAGCTGTTCCTTAAATTAAAGAAAACTTAATTTCCGTTTTCAAAATCATCATCAACGTGATCAAATAAAATAATCCAGCCAATCATTTCATATTAATTTATTCATGTGTGATTAGAAATTCATTGGCCATATATTTTTTTCCCTCTGTCTCAATTTAAATCAACATCAGCATTAAACTCAGAATAAACTAAAACCATCCATTAAAAAGTCCATCTCTCTCTCTATAATCAAGCGTTAACAAAATAAATACACATCCGTTTGGTGAAAAGGGACTGAAATTGTGAAGCTCTAAAAATAAAAGGGATTATAGTAAGTAAAGTTTATTCTCAATTATTATTATTTTTTTACTATCATAAATGTAATCCTAGGTTCAGTTACTTACTCGTCTTATTTGCACTATAATTTTATTCCACTAGAAGAAATATTTGCCTTAGGCATGAATGTTATACGTACAGAAACAACAACGTCTTTTTTGTTGCTTTAGTCCCCTTATCAAAAAAGAATAAATTTTGTCATGAATATTCAGTACCAGCACTGAAAATTGATGCCATTAAAAATCATCACATGGCAGGTTCTTATTTTCAGTTTAAGAGAGTAAAAATTCAAAATAAAGATGGTCAATTTCCATTCTCAAGTAAGTTACTTTAAAAACAAAAATCTGAACATAATTACATTTTACGAGTCCTCAAATGACAATAAGTGCTAATAACAAGTGTTAATTCAATTCAAATGATAATTTAATGGATTCAATTAATGAAATATGAAACTGAGAGATGAATTTGAGATCGACACCTATGAAAAAAAATATCGTGCCTTTAGGCATCAAACAACTGCTAACAAAAAATGCATTTAGTTAACAAAAAAATTACATCTGTTAATTTTATTTTATGCAAAAATGTTCAAAAAATGACGATTCCAAGAAAATTCAAGATTAAATCATTTCATTGAAATGTTTCCAAACATTCGTATTCTTGTTGCTCATTAACTTGAACAGGACAATTCATTATACATTTTTTTCCATTAACTCCAAATACAATCCTCCCTTTTTTTCTACTCATTGAAAAATCCTTATTATTCAATATATGAATTAAAATAAAAATGCATTAACCACAAAAAAAATGAGATATTCCATTATCATATTTTTCTGTCTTTCTTTTCCTCTATTTTTCTCTCTGAATAGTGACAATTTTTGCATGAATGACTTAGTCCTTTATCATGCATTTATCTGTGTAATAAAATAAAGCACAGCACAGCAGTAGTCAAACTTAATAATGAGTACTCATGGTACTGGAAATTGATTGGATTAGAAGTGTTAGAAGTGAGTGGATTTACAATTGTTTGATATGAATATGAAAGGATCTGTATTGTAAAATATTTTGACAAGGAATTTGTTTATCTTGAAAAAAAAGTTACCAAATAGGCCCAGATTGAAATAAATTTGTAAAAAATTTGAATAAATTCATATTATGAAAAGAAGAGGAGAAATGATCTTGAATTTTGATTGAATATACTTAGGTTTTTACAGTTGAACGCCTACATTCGTGACCACAGATGCTGAAATGATTTTTAGATTTGATTTCGGTGTGGCCTTTGATGATATTCTATTCTAGTCTAACTCGCCTTTTTTAAAGTAAGTTTATATTTTTTAATTACTTTTTTTCTGAAAGAGTCTTCAACTCATGTAAGTATATCGACTAATAATTTTTTGAATTACAGATACTTTCAACGTGCCACGCAGTCAATCAATAAGGTAATCAACAACAAAAATACTATATTCCTTCACTCCTGTATTCTAGTACATTCACCCCAAGCATGGCAAAGTAATTGGAATAAAAAGCCAGCATCTTCATCATATCGTGCTATAACTCTGCTCAGTTCTCTTAGTAAAATCTTTGGGAGAATAATCTTGAACAGACTCAATCTTCACTTAGAAGAAAAGAAATCTTCACTTATGACTTTCGTTCACAATATTCCACAGTAACTTAACACACCCCGCAATCGGTGCAAAACATGCATTGCATTGCTTTGCAAAATTTTTGCTTGACAAGCATGCAATCCTAATGAGTAAACTATGCAAGCTTTATTCAAACGTGGATAACTGCAATTTTTAAAAATGAATTTTAAAAACGACGCCGAAAAGAAATAAGATAAAATTAAATTAAAAAGAATTTAATAACAAAGAATCAAATCAGGACGATTCAAAAAAACAAAGTTTGTTGTTAGGTAAGTTAAACATTTGTGTTAAACATTAAGAATTATATGTAAAACCATGTTCAGTTAAATTTCCCTGCCACACAATTAAAAGCTCCTTACAATTAATTTTTTTTAGATGGGAAAAGTTAAAACATTTCATGAATGCTCAAAGAAATGGGCAATTTACTTCAAAACCAATTCCCCTTTAGTAAGATTACCTCATCCGTGCTAAAATATCACTACCTAAAAATGTAGAAGCGGACCACGACAGGATAGATTCATTTAACTATTTCAACATTTCTGCAAACACCCTCTTTCAACACGAATCACAAAATTTAGTCTTCTCTAGTTTATTTATTCAATGATTTAAATAATGCAGGACAACCAAATTTACCAAAACAAATTCCCATGCCTGAGAACAACTTTTCTATGACACTTGAAGACTTCCAAACAAAATTAGTGTTATGGAGTCTAACAAACGCTATATCTGCAGGCGCTCTTAATGCACTACTTTTATTATTGAATCAAGGTACCACACGACTCTCGAACCCTAAAAAAAAACACCACAAAAATTAGACATAATTGATATGGAACAAGGGAAAATTTTTAAACGTAATTAGAACAAATGGTTATAAACATATTAGAATCTTTTCCTGGAGATCTTCCTTCAGTTATTAAAATGAATCACAGCACTGATGGTCTGCCATTATACAACTCATCTCAAATGGAAATCTGGCCTATTCAAATTTTATTTGATTTACCAAATATGAATCTATATTTTGTACATATTGGCCCAAAAAAACCAGCTAATTTCGATCAAGGAATATGAAAGTTATGAACATATTTCCTCATAAATTTTGAATCGATTTGAAATAAATTTCTCCAGTACTTCGTACTTAGAAAGAACTCATTTCAAAAAGAAAAGCAGTAAGAGAGATATGCAGGAAAAGAGAGAGAGATAGAAAAAATGATCATTTAACAAAATAAAGTTTAGCTGTAACCTAATTCCTTGTATGAATTACATGTCAAATAAGCATGTAAAACTTCTTTAAATTGACTACTCAATTTTAAGCCACCATTTCCATTACTATTCCTACACCATAAAAATGCATTAAAAGCTTATAACAATTTTGACACCACATTTTATGACGATCGCGTCAAACAGGATAATCTCTTTTTTCTCTCCCCTCATTTCATCAACATGACACGACATCAATTTAACAAACACAAATAATAAATACATTAAATTTATTGCAAAAAATTCAATAAATTTACTCTAAAACTGGGTGAATTTCATTGATATTTTTTTGCATCAATCATGGAATAATCTTTCTAATATCAATACAATTACATTACTTTTTTTTGTTGGTCTCAAAAACATTTTTTATCATAAATAATAATTATAAAACCTATTCAACCAATGTGTTAAAATAAAATAAAAAATAAAATAAAATAAAAGAAATCACGCAACACATTATAACAATGTTTTAATGCATTTATTATTACAGTTTTTTTGTGAACTTTACACCTTATTTTGCATCTGTTCCAGTAAATTTGTAACGGACATTTTTTCTCCATTAAATATCAACAAGCAAATAAAAGGACTTTGATAGGACTTTTTAACTGTAACTAACTCACTATGACAATGAATTTGAATTTGAAGAGGTAATGTGTTTATTATTGTTATTTGGCTGCCGGAATCAAATTAAAAAGGCACTTGATTTATTTACGTATGATTTTGACTTTAATTTACATGTAAAGAAATTGAAACAAGGTAAATATCGCATGCATGGTTAATTAATTTTTGTTTTATTGTTTTCTCCCTTTTTTTTCATTTGCATGTAGGTTGTAGGAGGGATGACATATGAAAAGTTAAAATTGTTCGAATAAACAGTTTTTTTGTCCGATTAAGTGTGATAATTGTGTGATAGAGTTGATTGCAAAGCAAATCAGGAAGGTAATTAAAATTGAATTGAATTCGAAAAAGTCGCTCTTTGTCATTTTTCGATTAAAACTGGTTCAGTTATGATTTTATTGTGAAATTTTCTCACGTTTCTTGACACCAGTCGATCAAAACGATGCACCCACTTAAAAAAATGCAACTTATGCAACTAAATACCTCTTTCAAAAGTGTGACAATAAAAAATTATTATTTTGCTTCTAAAAAAATACAATACTCTATAAATTGGTCCATGCTCAAATAAAAATCTTTTTTTATTATCTTCTTAAATTGCACTTTAATAATCATAATTCAAATTTCCTTTAATAAAAATAACATTAAAAAATGAAATTACAACTACAAGTCGACCAACAGCATGTCACACGTGTTCTCAATCAAAACTTACCGCCTTCCAATTGATTGTTATTTTATGAGCCAATAATTTAATTATCTTGTTTAAATGTTGCGGATTATTATTAGCTGTAAAACATGTCATCATTTCCTTGTAAAACATCATTTAACACCCGTTTACAATACGAAGTAAGACACGTGACTTTGCTTATTGTTCAAGTGGTGGCACGCGTAAGTAGGCGATACGTTTTTGTTTGTCTTTTCTTTTATAAATATTATTTTATTTTATTTTTAGATTGCTGAATATGCACAAATTAACGGTTATTGTGAATTATATTATACGGACAATATTTTGATTAGGAGAAAGAAAGAAAGGTATCATTTAATTTTTTTTATTTATTTTTTCATTTATTATTTGAAGTTAAAAAAGTGCGAAATATTAAATTAGTAAAAAAATTGAGTGTTAACACGTGTTTTGACTTGAAAATGGATGATTAATTTTATTATTGTTTATTTAAATGCAACTTTTGAGCATCTGCGATTTTGTAAAAGGGCGTTATTGTGCATTGCAATTAGGTACTACAGTTAAAATTGTATGGTTCGAATTTTCATCTTATTCTTATAATTCAACAAAATGCAATGGGAATGGATCGAAATAAATCACGATGAGGAAAGTCCGAAAAATGTGGAAGGCACAGAAACGGGAGGAGGGTAGACGAACGTAGTGTTACCCTTTCAGGGAGGCTCAGAAGATCTGACGTGATATCCATCCAGAATAACTCCAACTCCGGAATGTCAAGTATTGGAGGCAAGTAACAATACATACATTTGAGCGCTAAAGTTTGTTTATTTTTCGCTCCTCAATTTTAATTAAAAATTAATTAGAAAAACCCTACACAGGGCGGGAGTGTCTTGATTGTTACAATTAAGCGAATGGAATACGAAGACGCGTCCACCGTAAGTTCCGTCCCCGCGGGCAACAGCTATAGAGAATTTTTGGGTTGACTAACTAAACGGCTGGTCTTTAAACTACGCTTGTCACCAATGTAATTTGTATTGGAGTGTAAGGAAAGGTGACATTCACAAAGGTGACATTCCATCCAATTGGGCTCGTTAAAATAAGACAGACATTGCCGACCATTGATAATTATAAAGATTTTATTATTGATTGGTCAATCAATTCGTTTATAGGATGTCAAATTTCAATTAAACATATTCGGGTCAATGGAGCAATAAACGCACAGATTTTTTCAATTCGTGCAATTCAGGATTAGTTCAAAGAATGAAGATTATCATTATGTTGCAATTTTTGCGACAAACTACGATGATGATCATACTGAAAATGAAAAGAAACATCGGCCTCTTAGAGGAGTGGATTGAGAAATAGCACAAGCAGAGCTCCAAACCAAAACAGTTAGAGAACTGTATAACACTACGAATGATAACATTAATGAAGAGCTAGCCCGCAAGGGAAATTTACAGAAGAAAACGACGTTAACAGCTTTGGCCAAAGCTGCCACTGAATTAAGACAAAAGAGCAGAACAACAATGAACGGTGAAAAGAGAATGGAAAAATGATGGATTATATCATTACTGGAACTGAAAGACAATTCCAACAAGTTGGTTACCTGTTCTGAGCTATATACGTCGACCTGCCTTGAGATGAAAGTTGTTTCTGTTGATCTGAAAAACAATTAAGATCAAGACGTCCACAACTTCATTGCGCTGAATTTTTGGAAGGAAAGTTTGATCCAGTCCCAACTATAAAATCTTCTACTAGATTTTGACGCTAACCGTTCAACTAAATTTGATATTTGATAAGGTTTTGAACGTAATCATCAATTTAGTAAATCGTTTTATTGTGATTATGTTACACGTCTGTTATTTGACCTCACATACCAGATATAGGACAGTTGTATTAAAAATTATTCGAAAGTGGTTCACCTCATTAAATTATCACAATATACCAAAATTTGAACTCTCAAGTAATGATAATCGTTAAAAAAATTATCAGCCTTGACCTTTTCCAATACTAACACACTTTGACCACAATTAGATATTATCTTAGTATCGTAAAATATCGTAATGTGGTATAAGCTGTATGTATTGGAATTCTGTATTTGATCATATGTGTCAATTCATGATAAGAAATCCTATTTCATATAAATTCCAGCGAGAAATTCTTTCAATTCATCGAAATCTGTTGAACTGTAAAGTTTCATAAGAATAAAAACATAAATCAAACTAAATTAAATCAAATAATAACAAAAAAAACCTTAAAATGGCAATCTGGGAAGGAAAGAAATATAAATTAGATCGGTAAGTTTCATAAATATTTATTTGAATCTGAATTCATTGAATCAATTTAAAATTGAATTTAAATTCAGTTCAGAGAAATTTGAAGAATACATGTACGAACTTGGAGTTGGATATTTCACTCGCAAAGTCGGAAATGTCACATACCCCACAGTGGAATTAGTGAAAAATAATGATGGCACTTATACTTTGAACACCACAAGTACCTTCAAAGATACAACAATCACTTTTACTCCAGGTGCTGAATTCGATGAAACAACTGTCGATGGACGTGAAGTCAAATCTGTGTGCACTTTTGAAGGTGAAAATCGTTTAATTCACGAACAAAAGGGGGAGAAACCAACCACCATTGTACGTGAATTCAAGGAAGATGAGATGGTCGCCACAATGACCATTAAGGACATTATTTGTACTCGTTGGTACAAACTTGTTAAGGATTAAATGAGGGGGAGATATTAAAATTTACCTTCAATTTTTTTTAGATTGAATTTTTGGCGTGTTTTTTTAAGTTTATAATAAAAAAATGTTGACTGAATAATGAATTTATGTTTTGAAATGTTCCATGAAATCCCCAATTTCGAGAAATTCAAAGAATTTTGTTTCAAATTCAGTTCAATTTCCATTTAATTTAATATTGCTTTAGTTTCTGTGTACTTTGAGTCTATTTGATTGCAAACAAAGATAAAACTAATGCATTTTAAAAGATTTCAAAACCAAAGGGGAACGACATCAAAAAACATCTAAGAGTCCCATATTGAATTCAATTCATACTTAACCCACAAATTAAGATGAAAGACAGAAATCAAGGCGCTTTATCAAACAACAACAAAAAAAAATCATTAGATTACTGGTTTGATGATCAAAAGAAACAATTCATAATGCAATCATATCGCAGATGTCAACACTGTAATTTAAGTATTATTATTTTATACTCGAACACAATATTTTGATCTTAAATTCATTGAATTGAATTGAATTTAACGAAAAAAAAAATTAATTGCACATACCCTGCCACAACACAAATGACATGTTCCATGTTTAGTGTAATAAAATTGTAACAGATTTTATAGTAAAATTTTACTTTCTGATAAGAAGAATAGACTTTTAATAAGTTTTGAATTGTGTGTAAATTTTGCACTATTCAAATTTTCTTGTCTCGTTTGATGCCTGCTGGTTTGTAATTTAACACCCCATCTCTTCTAGTCCTACGGTGTTACATCTGTGATATCTTTTTTCATATTTATGTTTCAATTTACTGAAGAGCACTTGAATTATTATGAAAAACATGTGTAATTCAAATTGAATCTCTCTTCAATGATCACTTTAAAAAAAAATTTTTTTTTATGACCGAAAATTATCTTCAAATTAAATCACGGAACACAGGAATCAAAAATTTTAAGGATATTAAAATTTAATTTAACACTAAATTAGTGCGATTTAAAACTGAAAGAAAGAAAGGAAGTTATCAATTATAATGTTTTTTATCATCACACGTGCAGTGCATTACTCTGGTAGTATGGGTGGGGGATTAAAGATCCGTTTATAATTAACTAATAAAGCTCAATTTTCATAATTTGTCATACATGTCAAGTTGGTCAATATTTACTTTGCTTCTTCATTTACGATTTATTGGAAATCATATACAAAATAAATATACAAATTTATGTAATTGGAAATGTTTGAACAGGAGATTTATGTCTATCAAATTTCTGTGACTAATCTGAATGGTATTATGTATATTTGTGGTGGTGTAATAAATATAAGGCAATCATTTTTTGTTTTTTTTATACAGTTTTAGGAAATATGTTTAATTTTTTAAGTCAAATTATTGTTTGAGATTTAAAGAATGGTTCTATTGAGGACAAATTGTTGAGTTGACAAACTTAGGTTGGTATTTCGATTCTGGTTTCGGCCATGAAACTTTACAATCTCAAATGTCCCTTTTCCGGCTACTCAATTTGAGTTTAAGGCTAGATAAAAGTGACGATTGCTTGAGATAACAGGATAAAAGCTAAGGCCCACTGATGATGATAACGGGTATGCCCAACTCATGGCTTGAGTGCAGGCTTAATACGTGTTCTTTACAGCTGATCTAACCTGACAAGCTCAGGAATGTCGACCTGTATGAGAAAGTTAAGTCTTTATTTAAAGTCAGTCTTTACATTTAAATTAAAAATAACAGGAACAACCTCCACACATAAATACTTCTAGTACATTCACTACCAATACCCGTCTTACCATTTCCCTCACTGTCAAACAGCAATGCTTAAAAAATTATACTTTTTCTCTCAACAATAAATCAACTCTGGCGATCCTCAATAACAGCACTAATGAGTTTCTCAACACGTGTCTACTTTACTGAATTTAGCAGTCTAGCTCAAAACATAGGCTTGGCTCAAATAACTTGTTCTAGTCTTTTCCTCGTTCAGAATTAATCACCAGAGTTATCTATTCTGCGCTTTTTCTGCCTAGTGTCCCCTTGTGGTTCTATCAGATAACAGACATCGATCCCTCTCACTTTAGGTCACCCAAACCACTATGGCAATCTTGATCGTTCCTAAAAAGTGTGCCTCGGGCATGGATTTGGTCATTGCTCACTGGTCCTACTTGTTTTCTGTCAAGACATGACCGTGCAATTCATGAAGCTCACTTTCCAAATAAAACAATAAATTTTGCATTATTTCTCAATTAAGACGCTTATCTCTCATTAAAAATCACATTAAACAACCATTACGTCCCTAGAGTTCAATCTTTAAAATTTTAATGACATGTTTCAATATAAATTTATTATAAATCTAAAAAAAACACTGTTATCTAACATACCTTTAATCTCTTCAATCTCTGATAACTTTCCGTGGCATGTACGAACAATTGGCAAAACTAACATATAACAAATTAAAATATTAAAGTAAAAAGGGATGAAATTGGATATTATGTATCTCTCTCTCTCTGTGTAATGTAAAGTACAGATAAAAAATTAACAATCATAATAGATTTTTTTTTCACTCTTTTCCTTTGTATTGAATTTCTGTATCGTTTGCGATTGAATGCATTTGAACTGAAATGAATAATAATATCAACTTTCCCTTCAATGTTCAAGTAAATCACTTACTCTCTAACGTACTTTTATTTTTAAAGTATAAATGCATTCATTTAAGGTTAGAGATGGATTTGTTTGAAAACCACCCCTTTTTATATTTTGATAAAGATCACTCAGGGAAGTGGAATCATGAATTGCAATGTTTCATTCAAATAAATTGAAATTAAAGATTTTCCATCCCTGTTTCATTTCCAGTTAAAAACAACCAGAACCAGCATACCATTAAAAATTTTCTTTGGTTGAAATTTTATTGAATGGTGTATTTTTTTTAAAAAATATAAAATAAAATTTTACAACGATCTCAGTTCATATCAAATAATAATAATCGTATAATGGAAACATTGAAGGGTTGTTACATTTGATATACAAACACAAAAAAAATGTAATAATTGTTATTTTTTAGTTACACTTAATTTTTATAACTTTTAAAGCTTACACACATAAATATCGCGAATCATCAATAATAATAATAAACAAATATGTGAATGAATAAACTGGTTAAATTTTCTTTTATTATTGTTGTAAATCCGTAAAATTTTTTTAAAAAAGAGGACGAAATGTTGGTGTTCAATATTTAGAGAGGGTTAATCATGACAACAAACTTTTATTTAAAAAAAAAAGGTTTTTATTTAAAGTTTTGAATAGTAAATTGCTTGTAATCCTTTAAGTAAATATAAAGATTATTACGGATGAAAAAGTGAAAGTGTAATCAAAGAAAGCACTTGCTGTATTGAATTTCTTATTTAAAGTTTATATTAAAATGCGATATTAATATTTTTTGTAAGAAACGTGATTCAGGGTCGCATTTTTATTTAAAAATTTACCTAAAATTCAACGTCTAAGAAATTTTTTAATGAGAAGATTGAGAAACCGTATTGAAATTTCCTATGCATTTAAAAAATATTATACAAATTTTAAAGCAATGCGTTGAAATGTTTCGCATCTTTGCATTATATCTAGTTTCAGGGCTGTCTAATAAGCGAACAGTAACAGTACAGCATTACTCACTTCACCCTCTTTAAAATTCTTGTCTTACGTTTGCTTGTGTAGAATACCGAATTTAGGGATTTCTTGCATAACAGGATGTGCAGATCCAACATTTTATTATGCTTCTCATAATCTTTCGTGGAAAATAAAATATCTTAAAATATTCTTTTAAGGCTAGATATCAACCTTGTCAAGTTACAGCCAACAAGAAACCTTGAGATTCTGCCTATTGTAATATTTGATTACAGGGATTTTATTGCAACGTGCTTTTTTTGTTATATCAGACAATATATCAGATTATTATTAATTCGAAAAGGCCTTCGTCAATTGTAACCGCCACATGCATGACCAATTTTTGGTGCATGAGGACATTCTCAAAGAACTGAACAAATGCAGAAACAGAAAAAAAGAATTAAGGTGTGAATAATGCTGCTACTAGTAGTCTTGTCAACCGATTAAATATCAAAACCACAAATTAGAAAAAAGTATTTTGGAAAACATTAAATTAACTGAATACTTATATCTAACATTAAACATATTTGAATTTATAACAAATTCTCATGACCACATAACACAACATGAGATCCTGGAATATGCAGCAGAAAATGTAAAAATGATATTTTATAAGTTGTTGTGGATGTTGTGGAGTCTGGGGATGAAATAAGTGATTATTTATGGAAAAAAGCAAGAGTCCGATTATCAATTGCATTATTTAAAAATATTAAAATTCAGAGAGCGTCGAGAGAAGAAAACAGGTTCAGAATGTATATAGAAAATTCAATGAAAAGCGTTTCTGTTGGTTGGTTTAACTTCATGCATGTAATCCAATTATAAACACCAAGAAGCGTCAAAGATGTTCAAGAAAGCACCTTTGCAGATCACTACTGCTCTATTTCACAGAGATGGATATTCAATGAGTTACATCAACAACCAAGTCTAAAAATATAAAGAAATGATCGTAGTGTAACGAGTGCAGATTTTTTTGAGGAATTGTGTACAGTTTTTCTATACATGAAGATCTATATGATGCTAAGCAGCAGACAAAATTTAACAATTTCTGTGATACATTTATAAGATATAAAATTATACATATGTGTGTGTGAGATTGTGTCTCGCTTTCCATAAGCATATTTAAATAAAATTAAGGCATCGCCTATAAAATTATAGGAAACTTCAGCACAGAAGAAAAAAAACCTTTTTATCATCAGAATATACAGAAAATTCTGTTTAAGGGAAAACTTTGTTGACATTCTTCGTATCATGATTCACAAAGGACAATTTGTTAAAAATTTTCCTTTTTTGGTGAAACAAAACATGATTGAATCGAATTTCACTAGTTTCGGAGTCAAACGTTAACAAGTAAAATTTGTTTCATTTCAATTTGAATTATTTTAGAATTCTAACTTCTAAAAAACAATGGTTTTTTCTTTAAACTTGACGTCACCAAGCACCTGGACCCTTATCTTATTTGTCGTTACATTGTTTTACTTCTGCAAAAAAGGACTAAAATATTAATAATCATAAATTCAATTTAAAATAATAACAAAAATAATAGAACATAAATCTACTTCATCAAAAAAATCATCACCCCTTGTAACGTTTTAATGTAATAAACAAAATGCAAGTGTTTCCCTTCTCTTCCTCGTCTCATCTTCATACCACTTTTTTTATATCATAACTACAAAAATATGCAAATAAGTTCACTTTCCATAAATAGTGTAAGTGATTAATGTGACATGATGACATTTTGGTGCTTGAGCTTTATTTTATTCAAATACAACTTGGCCATAAATAATATTAAAATAATAATGAAAATCACGAAAAATAAAATGCTAGATAATAGAAGATAACGAGTTGTTTGGATCATTCATAAATGAGTGTGAAGAATTCTTTTATACTATTTTATTATTGTTTTATTAAGGGATAGTTACTTTCTTTTATGTTGGTTTGAAATGATGGTATTTAACTGCTATTTCATAGCATTGATATAATTTACATATTAAATTAAATTTTATTGAAATTTTCATGGTTTGGTCAATTAATTTTCATTTGTTTGTTTTGATTCAAACGAAAATAAAAAGACGTTTTTTCAGTGTAAGTGAATGAGGGTCAACGGTTTTCTGCATCAAATGCTTTTAAATGAAATATCTTTAAAAATTTATGCATAAAATTGTTAACCCTTTCACGACCAATTATTTTTGATTAACGTATCGTGTCAAATTGATAAATTTTTATTTATTTGAATTTTCGAGCTCAATAGATTTTTTTATTATTAATATATGATTTTTTTTGCTTGTAATTTTTGCACCTCTTTCCTTTTTATCATATGAAAAATGTGCACTAGAAATATTGGCACTCTTCACGGCTCGTTAAAATTAACTTTTAACATCAAGGACATCTGTTACCCTTTCTCTCACTCTTATTCGCTTTATTGCAAAACAAATATCGATGCAATTTATTATTATTTTCGTTTTAAGGTTTTAGGTAAAAATTCAATAAATTTAGTTCAATTGTTACCCTTTATTGATTATATTTTTTGTATGTTTTTGGTTTAGGAGTCGAGGTTTCAGATAATAATACAAAAAAAAATAAAGGTCAAATAAATAATAAATCGATTTGAGCGATAAATTTTTTATGAACCATTTAATTTTTTGCAGTGAAACGAATTTTGAAAAGGTTATTGGCATGGCAAATTTTGTTATTGATTTAGTTTTGACTTGTTGTTTTTAAATTATTATTCATATTGAATGGCACTTTTCTTGTTTGTTTTAGATTTTCCAGTTTCATTTTTACATCGGTAAGTAAATTTAAACAGTTAATAAAAAAGGAAGCGCAATTTATAGCATTATCAGCCTAAATATAGATCATAAAAGCTTGATTTGCAAAGAAACTATCAATACTAAACTTGAAAACCATACTTCGTTATGTAGCTGCAGAAATAAGAAAACTAAAAAGTTCAAAAAGTTGGAAAATTTCTACTAATAACAAAAATTTAAAAGTAGAAAACTTTATGGAGACCCAGTTTACTAGAGACATAGTTAATGTTCTTTTAATGCAGGAGAACATTCAAAAATTACTACAAACAATGCAGAGATATGAATGACGCTATATTACGATGTTGCTAGTGAGAAGATAAACGATTCTTTGAATTGATAACAAATGCTCATAACCAAATAACGCAACAAGAAATGCTGGAATATGAAAAAACTGGAGATATAAGATTGTTTATTAAAAAGTCGATCAGCAACAGTACAATTCATCATTGATTATTCGGACACTTCTTTAAAGATTTACAAATATATGCATGCATAAATAGTAAAAATTTATGGAAAAACAAAGGAACGATTGGATAAAAATGAATTAAAATTTAAAGACACAGAAAGCGTTGAGAGAAAAGAGCAGGTCCAGAATTTATGGCAAGTCAAGACTTCTTACCTTACAAACAAAAGTGACATTTTTTAGATTTCGTTTGTAATTCAAAAGCCGGTGACTAACAACTGTCGACATAAGCAAGGTAAGAAACAATCCACCGAACAGCAGAGTTCGAACAGGTGGAACTCCAAGTCTTTCTTATCAAAGGTTTTATTGAGAGTTTTATTGGAATATGTATACTGAAGCTGTCAAAATATGCCAAGTATCTTACATAGTTCTATATCAGCAAATCATATCTAAGAGGCTAACAAGAGATTTTTGCAGAACATTGCCAATATCAGTTATATTACACAAAAAGTCATGACGTGGAAAGTTCTTAAACAGCGAGTAACAAAATCATACGTAAAACGAACGACTTATTCCAAGAGGGTACTTTTTTGCATCACCTGAATCATATGGTTGCTTGACTACTTTTCTCGTATTTATATACAGCTATACCGGCATTTAATTCACTTTCCGTACAATACGAAGAACGAAAAAAAATAATAATGTAAACAAACATAAGAAAACCAGTCAATCCAGTTAATTACCTAAACATATATTCTCTTCCTCTTTCATTTTAAACATCCATCGAACCATGAAACATTTTCTATCTCATTTCATTTCTTCTTTTAAAATTACATACAAACATCATTATACGAATTTTAAAGTTATACTATGCATGCAATGAGATGAAACAAGAATGGGAGAATAAGAATTGCAACACTCACACTCACCTGTAAATTGTATGATGAATGATATTTTTATTATATTTCATACAATAGACACAGGTAATTTCTCAGGTATTTGTAAGAAAATACAGAAAAGGCAAGTTAGTCTCTTACGGTAAACGGTTGAACAAACATGTAAATTTAAAGTAAAACTAAAAAAAATATATATATATTCGGACATTGTAATTGAGTACATGAAATAAAATAACTGTGTATGTCCACTTCATAAAGCAGAAAGTTACATAAAAGAGAAGAAAGAATCTCATATTTCAATGTAAAATGTATGAAGAAAAATTGAAAATGCAACGTCATATTGAAAATTATTTGAAATTTTCTTAAAATAAAATTATTTAAATTATTGAATGTGAATAAAATGAGCAAAAATTGTGCTTGAATCGAATTTGAAGTGTTTGAACTCGCATATTAACCTTAAAATGACACAACGCTTTAAGTGTGTCACTATAATGGGTCTCTTTTGTTAAATTTGATATTAAATAATGAAATCCAAATTTAAAAACAATAGCAAATAAGTGTGTGAAGTAGACGATTATGATTGTCTTAACAAAAGTATGCAGAAAAGCATAAAATTACTATAATAATAAATAAAATACGTTAAGTAAAGCAAAATACAGAATAAAAACATACATTTATAATAAAATAAAATACAAAAAGAGAATGGAACTAATTGACCTAAATTTATTTTTAAATTACCGATATGTGCCACAATTCTTAATTTTCACTGCAATACTGCTCGTCACAACACAAGTACAATGTCAAGTTTTGATGAATCGAGCTCCACAATTTATACCCGGGCAAGATATGTCCCGGTTTAGTTTATCTGAAAATACGCCAGTAAATAGTCCGGTGTATCAATTGAGAGGTAAAAATTTATTTTTATATGTTAATTTTAAACGGGTTTCCTGTTTTGGGGCGTTGATGTCTTTCTTAGTTTGTGTGTTTTCTATGATTGTTTTGTATAGTTAAGCGGATGAGTTATCGTGATCATCATGTAAATTAACTAGTCATGTACTGGGTTGGGCCTGATCTTCACTTTACTGTTTTATGATGATTTTGATTTTATTTTTATTGTATTTTGAAAAAAATGCCTTTGACAGTCGGTTAGTTTGTCATCACTTCTAAGCAAGTCACGGATCTGTCATGACCTTAAAAATTGGGACTGGGCTCAGAAAACAGGCTCTGGAGCCTGAAAATGTCAAAAATGTCGTTAAAAACAACTTAAAGTTCTTTTTTTATGTATTGAATAGAAAAATTGATGAGGAGTGAATTGAAAATGTTCAATAACCGTTAAAATTTAAATTTTCTCAATTGGCAAGAGAAAATATCATCGAAATGCACTTTTCTAAATCGTCCATTGATACAATTTTCCTATTTTTTTTTTAAATTCAGAATATTTTAACTTAGTTTATAACAGATTTTACTTGAAATTCAATTGAAAACCTTGAATTATGTCATTTTCACTTCCAAATGAAATTCATTAACATTTTTTCTCACGCCTATTACTGTTATGACTGACTTAATTTTGTTATTTTATGAATTTGTTACGCTTCTCTATCACCATACAAAAATTTATTATCTTTAAATAATGGTAATTAATTCAGTCACACTTTTTTTATATGTATTTTAATGTTATCTCACTATTTTATGTCTATTTTCGGTATCATTAATGATTTTTTTTATTATTTGTTTTATCACACCATTAGGCATCGATCCCGAAGGTGGTCGACTCCGTTACAGTATTTCCGGTCCAGTCTTCAGCGTTGATCGTGAAACTGGAGTTGTTCGATTACGACAAGAATTGGACAGGGAACAACAGGATATCGTTGAAGTTATTATCAGTATTACAGATGAGCCACAAGGAAATGCTGAGCCCAATACTGTCTCGTTACGAAGAGAAATTCCAATTAGGGATTTCAATGATAATCCTCCGATTTTTTTGGGACGTCCTTATAGTGCGACATTGAGTGAATCGACACCCGTTGGAAGTATCGTTCAAATTTCACCAACGGTCGAGGTGATTGATCGAGATGAGGGTGTCAATTCAGATATCACATTCAGTTGTTACGTTGATAAGTCAAAGGAGGGCGATGATACATGTGATGTTTTTGAAGTTACAACGGAAAAGGTGATTTTTAATTTTAATTTTGAATTGTTTCATTATTTTAATGCAATTTGTTCTATCAGATTTCAGATGGACGCTACAATGCTTCCATTAAACTCGTAAAACAGCTTGACTTTGAAAGCCGATCATCATATGTCCTTACCCTGTTAGCTAAGGACGGTGCAAAATCAAATCCACTTTCAGCATTTGCAACAATATCAATCAATTTAATTGACGTCCAAGATCAACCGCCAATCTTCATTAACGCTCCATATTCGATTACACTTCACGAGAACACACCTGCTGATGTGTCCGTATTTGAAATTAAAGCAAAAGATGATGATACTGGAAATCCACGTCCTGTCCTCATTACCTTAGAAGACGATGTTCGAGGTCATTTCAGATTAGAAGCCCTCAATTCATCCGATATGGGTCACGTCAAATTAATCACCACTGAAATTCCATTAGATCGTGAACTTACAAACATCCTTCAAAATGGTGGCGTTTACACATTTCACATCCGTGCCACCGAGCTAATTGACGGCACATTACCCGGTGACAGTTCAATTACACAAATTACAGTTGTTTTGCTTGACGTCGACGATAATTTACCAGAATTCAATGCAAATTCCTTCAATGTCTCAATTCCGGAAAATCTTGAAATGAACACACTCCTGCCAGGACTCTCAATTTATGTGACAGATCTTGATTTGGGTGATAACAGTAAATATGATTTGTCGCTTGTGAATATCCATAATTCGGAGGATATGTTTACGGTACATCCGAAACAAGGTGAAGGTCGGACTCCGATTGTGGTCCGTGTTAAAAATCCAAGTAAACTTGATTATGATGTTCATGATCCAAAATTACGGGAATTTGTGTTTGACATTGTTGCGACAAGTCAGAAGAATAAAAGTGCAAGCTCAAAAGCGAGGATTGTCATTAATTTGCAGGATATGAATGATAATTCACCGATGTTTGAGAAAACGAGTTATGGCCTTGAAATTGCAGAGAATACTGATATTGGAACAAAAATTGCTGATATTCAAGCAACTGATAAGGATTCCTTTAAATATGGAAAAATTATGTATGTATTGAGGGGATTCGGGGCAGAATATTTTAAAACAAATAAGGATACTGGAGGAGTGTTTGTAAAGAAAATGCTCGATTATGAGATGCAGAAAAGCTATATTTTGACTTTGGTTGCCATCGACGGTGGTGGACGGGAATCCAATGCTAACTTGTATATCGAAATAATGGACACAAATGGTAAGTTGATAAAATTTCAATAAAAAAATGATTTTAAATCCAATTTCATTTAAATTCATAGACAACGCACCTCAATGGGAACAACGAGAATACATCCGAACAGTCCGTGAAGGTGCAACTGAATTTGAGCCCCAATTTTTCGTTCGCGCCACTGATATTGATGGTCCAACCCAAGGTGGTGGCAAAATCACGTACAGTATTGAATCAGAAAACAGCATTTCCGGTCACGTCTTTACAATTGATTCCCACACCGGTGAAATTCGAATTTCATCTTCGGCCAAATCTATGGATACGGAGCGTGGTGAATATGAGTTAAATGTTGTGGCAACAGATGCCGGTACTCCTCCATTAAAAAATGAGACTGTAGTGCGGATTCGAGTTGGAATCTCGGGAAATCAACGTCCAATCTTTAAAGGGCACTTTAATGCCCAATCGGATGCTGTCATACCAGGACCTCCCCATTACCGTGTCAGTATTCCAGAAAATGCACAATTTGGAGATAACGTCACAAAGGTTCAGGCTATTGATCCAGATGGAATTGATTCCATGTTAGTTTATCGTATTGTTGGTGCAAATGATAATTTTGTGATTGATGAAAATACCGGGATAATTACTGTATCGAAATATGCAAATCTTGATCGTGATACAAATCCTGACAGTTATTCGGTGGTCGTGAATGCAGTTGACGCTGGAATTCCAATCCCTGAAACAGCAACAACGACGGTTTACGTGAATATTCAAGATGTTAATGATAAACCACCAAATTTCGATAAAAGTTCATACATTGCATATGTATCGGAAATTGCGCCAAACAACACTGAAGTCATTGGCTTGAAAGCAACAGACACGGATTTGCATTCAAATTTACGGTACACGATCGTTGAGCCAATTAAAGCAAATTCAAAATCTGGAATTGCATTTCGTAACAGTGCATTTTATAAAGAAGCGTTTCGGATTGATCCAATTACAGGAGTAATTTATGTTAATAATACGCTCAATTACAATGAAGTCTCATCCGTGATATTGACCGTTGAAGTGAGAGATCTCTTTGCAGCTTTCAATGTCGATGAGCAGTATGATAGGACTGAAGTCATGATTTATATTCAAGCATTTAAAAATACAAATCCAATTTTCAAAAATAAGGGATGGACACCAACCAATCCAAACATCTCATTTGAAGTCAATGAGGAAACATCCCCAGGCACGACAATTCTCCGGTTAGAAGCCGAAGATCCAGTATCACAATCCGTTATTACAAACTTTGAATTGATAAACCCAGATCAGGGAGGTTACATTTCAATTAATGATCGTACTGGTGACATTTCACTCATGAAACGCCTTGATTATGAAGCACTTGAAGGAAATCAAACGTCATTCACATTTACCGTTAAAGCAATGGTTAGCAGTGGAAAGAGGTTTTCAATTGCAAACATAAACATGACAGTACTGAATATAAACGATCATAGTCCAGAATTCGATAAAAGTTCCTATAAAATTACCATCCTAGAATCTGTTAAATATCCTGAGAGTATTCTCACAATTCATGCTACAGACAAGGACGTTGTTCGTAATGAGATTGACATGAAATTAGGATACAATGAAATTGTTTACAGTTTAGCTGGAACAAATGCCCCCTTATTTACAATTGATAATAGAACTGGTGTCATCCAAGTCGCTAAAGGTCAGGTCTTAGATCGAGAAAAGCAATCGATGATTAAATTGACGGGTGTAGCAAAAGATTCGTATGGAAAAGTGTCATCAGCAGCAAAAACCACTGTCAGTATTCTAATTGAGCTCCTCGATGTCAATGATAATCCACCTAAATTCGTTCAACAAGTTTTCACGGCTGTGATTCCAGAAACAGCTGCAATCAATAAATTTGTAACAACAATTGAAGCAACGGATCCTGATGATGGTCCTGGTGGTGAAATTGTGTACGATCTTTTAAATGAAGGTGATGCAAGTGGATTGGTCAAAATGAATTCAAAGACAGGGGAAATTCATACAAAATCAAGTTTGACGGGAAAAGGACGGTCGGAACCATATGAAATTGTGATAAGAGCACAGGATCGAGGCAATTTAAATCCAAAAGAACAATCGTTATACAGTGACACGACTTTGTTGTTGTATGTGGGTGACATTAGTGCAAATGATGGAATACCGTTTTTTGTTGCGCCGAAAATTGGGCAGGTGGCCCAAGTATCTGAGGTATGTAGAAAAGTTAAAAATGTTTTCCGTTTTGTATTATTATTTTATTGTAAATTGTTTTAAATGAAAAATAGGTAAGCTCCGCTACATTTGGAGCAAATTTCACACATAGGCCTTATTTATAAGATTGGTGAATATTTTTCCGATATTTAGATTTGAAATTACGTGAAAGTTTTCTAATACAAACAATTTACAAAATTGTTTCTGGAGCCCTCATTTTCCAAAAATTTTTCTAGAAAGTGGAAAATTATTTTCATGCCAAAATTTTTGCCTCTTTCTGATCAACTTTGCACATGATACCAACATACCTTATCAATATGTGAGTTGATGGATTCGTCCGAAGGTCGTTCTCTCTTTTTTGAATTTTTACCTGCTTGACATAATCCATTTGCAATATCCACTTTAAATTCAGATAATGTTTTTAGATCGTCTTCGTTACCTTGTTCTTTGTTAATAAATTTACTATTAGACAAGTTCATGGTAATGCTGTTGAGATTTCATCGAATTTCAATCTGTCTTCGATAATTTTTCAAGAATCTTCTGAAAGTTGCTATTGATTCCACATTGTTAATGAAAGGAATTGCAAAATACTTTACAGATCTGTGTATTCTGGCGTATGAAATTTTTGATAATGTCCCTGCCCAACAGTTTTTTAAGTCCTTTACCCTCAAAAGCCAATGAAGTTGTGGAATTGAAACCATTGCTCCTCTATAATTTCCATTTTAACAATGTTTATTATTAAGGTTTGTTGTGTATGTGGTTTGATGGATGGATTTAAATAAGAATACAGGAGATATATTTAATAAACTAAGTGTAAAGATCGACTAACTAAATGACTAAATTTTCTATGAAAGTGTTTCTGTAGATGATTTATTTTAAACCATATCTTCATTTTTGGCGAGCAGGTTTGCTTAATATTTGAGCTAGGTAAAAAATAAGATTGCCATGCTTTAAGTGAAAACTCCATGGATGTTCCGAATCCTTAAAATTAAAACCAAAGAAAAACATGAAAAAAAATATTTCTATCATTAAATGAGTTTAAAGCCAATAATTTATTTTACCTCTATACTAAATATGACTTCTATGCAATAATCATATGTAACAAGTTACACTCACTTAAACATACAAGAGCAAAAGTACTTGAAATTTGGCATGTTATCAATCATCTATAAAACTATAAAAAAAAATAAAAATGAATTCAATTTACTTTACAAGTCTAAAAAAGGGATGTTTGCATAATAATGCACGATGGACTTAGGGGAATTAATTTTTATAATTCATTGTGTACTTACATAAATAATGATTTTTTAATATTCTTTGTTTAGAATGCTACAATTGGATCTCCAGTCTTCCAAGTGATTGCCAAAGATCACGATAATCCATCAACATTGAGTGGTAAAATCCGATTCCGAATTCAAAATGACATTGAAGATGCAAAATCATTTCGTATTGATGCATTAACTGGCCTTGTCACAACAGTGCGACCTCTTGATCGTGAAACTAAGGATAAATATCAAATTATTATCGAAGTATCAGATATGGGTGAACCACCACAAGCGGCAACACGTGTCTTGGTCATAAATGTGATGGACGTTGATGACCACAAGCCAAGATTTGAGCGTGAAATTGATGCGAGACCAGTTGAATTGGAAGTGCGTGAAGAGCAAGCAAAGGATACGATAATCGGTGAAATATTTGCAATTGACGAAGATATCAATGAAAATGGGGCAATTGATTATGCTTTCATCGATGGAAATGAACAAGGATTGTTTGTAATTAATCGAACTGATGACAATAAGGCTGTTATTTCAACAAAGAAGCCGCTGGATCACGAAACAGCCGATTCCTACATTTTAACTGTCAAATGTTTTAAATTTGATGCATTGAAACAATTTGATTACAGGAAGCCGTACAATCCACATGAAAAATCTGAAATTAAAATTTTAATTAAAGTTCTTGATATTGATGATCACCTACCGGAATTTCAACTTAAAAATGAATCAAATGGAGTTCACTCACATATCCCAATAAATACTGTTGTGACAACGGTGAAGGCGATTGATGTTGACAGTTCCGCACTTCCAATCAATATCAGTATAATTGATGTGAATTTTGTATCCCAATTCCATCGCAAAGGCAATAAATCACTGATCGATTTAGTGAACATTTTCAACCTGAATCCTGTTAACGGTGAAATTCGAAACACAAAATCGTTATCAAATTACGTTGATGGCTTCTTTGAATTGAAATTGCGTGCTAACAATTCAAACATTCCTCGTCGTTACACCGATACAACCATCAAACTCTTTGTAATTCGTGATAAATCACTCCTGAGATTCGTTTTCGCTAAACCCCCAACTGAAATCACACTCATCTTGCCAGAATTCACATCAAAAGTTCAAAATATCCTTAAAGAGCGTGACCTTGAGTTGAGTGTCTTTGATGCTCAAGTCCTACACAAATCTGATCATAGCTTGGATTTTTCAGCCACCTCCTCATGTTTCCAATTGACGAGACATGGCTCCGTTTTATCGCCACATGAAATGAAGAAAATCATGGACTCGGAGGATGTCAAACAAGCATTACTTGAAACATATTTGGCGTTTTCTGTGGAGGAAGTTGAATCGTGTGTCGGAACAAAACTCAGTACAGCTGGAATTGGAAGTGTGAGTGGGACATGGCTCGTAATTTTGGCGGGAATAATTGGAATTGCATCACTCCTAGCACTTTTATCGACATGCTGCTTATTTCGAAAGTGAGTAATGAAAGAATTTTATTAAGATTAAATTACAATTTTATAAAATTTTTCAGACGAGAACCGAATTACAATGGAACCCCAATTTTAACGCCACGCTTAGTTCCATCCGACATTGATATTTATGCATCACAACCAGTGCTTGTCTCGAATGGAGAACCAATGTATGGTCCATTATAGTCAATGAGAAGCCTTTTAATTAATTAGACATTTAAATTTAATTAAAGTATTTATTATTAAAAAAAAATGTATTACTAGCTACAATAAAATGAGAGACTGTTTGTGATAAAAATATACTCAAGAAAATCATAATCTTTGATTTTTTTAAAAATTTAACATTACTTTTTTTGGTCACGTGTGCATGAGTCACAATAAGAATACGTAATTTGTAAATTAAACCTTAATTTCCCTTCACCAAATTTCCGAAAGATGTCACTTAACGTTGAAAAAAATTTGAATTTAATTTCAAATAAAAATCCGTTATGCTGCTTCATTCGATGCAATAATTTTCTCTGTCTCGTCCCATACAAATTTAACCAACTCCGTGTCTTTTGTTTTGTCTGATAACTCTCTCACTGAACATTCTGCTAAGTATTTTCCGGTTTTACTTTTCAATTCGGGATCCAATGCACCATAGAGGATTGTTTGTGCACCAGCGGTTGGTGTTTTGAAGAAAGTCCATACGTAAGGTTTCACTGCCCAACTGCAAAAATGGAGTTTCAAATTAATTTCAATTAATTTTAATTTAAATTCACACTCACTTTAAAATGTAATCTCCGTATTTTCCCGCAAAACCATCAATTTCTGGTTGAACGACCCCCGGATAAACGGCGTTTACGGTGACATCACATTCCTCGAGACGTCGCGCAAGTTCCTTTACATACAAAATGTTTGCTAACTTGCTTTGGAGATATGCTTTGTGGAAGGAATATGATTTTTCACTCTTCAAATCGTCTTTGTTGATATTTCCAAAGTAATGGAGGATGTTTGAGACGACAAGAACGCGACTTGGTTGTGATCGCTTCAATGTATCCAGCAATAAATTTGTCAACAAAAATTGTCCTACATGATTAACGCCTAAATGCAATTCCAAACCATCTTCTGTTAAATTTTTACCGAATTTAAAAACACTCTCATCATGTATCAGTATGTCGAGACGTTCCTGTTCCGCCAAAAATGCATCAACAAATGCACGTATCGATTTAAAGGATCCCAAATTTAATTTCCTACAAAACACATTTTTACTTTTAAGTTCCTCGACAAATTTTTCACCCTTTTCTGTTTCATTACACGCAATATAAATACTAGCGGCGCCACGTTTTACCAATTCTCTTACAACTTCCTTTGCACGACTCGAAATACCAGTTATTATGACGACTTGTTTATCAGCTTTTATGGGATTTGTAAATGATTTGCCTTTCATGAAAAAATGGATCGCAGTTAAAATTGCAACAATTCCAAGTGAACCGGAGACACCTTGAAACCACGGATTATTCAAAAGTTGTTGAAAATCAAAACCAGCTATGCTTGGAATTGAGGGACTTGCTGTCGGAGAAACGGTCGTTGACATTTTTTTTTTTGTTTTATGATAATTTTTTGATATTAAAATACCGTTTTAAATTCTTATTCTGATCACGACAAAATCTCAAAAGGTACTAAACTTGTTTTTTTAATTTTTTTATTTGGGGTATCAAATATCCTAACATTTTTTTTTATTTTAATTTTTATTATCAGTCAGTTATTTTATTCGTAATTTTGTAAAGTGACTCTAAATATTTTGTTTTCATCATTCTAAAACCTGATTTTATGTTAAAATTCTGAAACAGCATATCGATGAATTGAGATATGTTGCATAATTATTATTATTTTGTTTTGATTCTTTTTTCGGGTTTTTTTTTATTTTAATATTTGTGTTTATCATTAATGTGAAGAATCCAAAACTGATGTCACGTTATCAAAATATTTGAAATTGAACGAGAGTCTAAAAAATCTCAACGAATTTCTACAAAAAATTGAACGAGAGTCTAAAAAATTCTAATGAAGCTCTACAAAAAATTGAACGAGGGCCTTAAAAATTTCAATGAAGGCCTAGAAAAATTTGAACGAGAGTCTGCAAAAAATTGAACGAGAGTCTTAAAAAATCTCAACGATAGTCTACAAAAAATTGAACGAGTCTTAAAAATTTTAACGAAGGTCTACAAAAAATTCCAAAGAAGGTCTGTAAAAAACTGAACGAGAGCCTAAAAATTTCAATGAAGGTTTACAAAAAATTTCAAAGAAGGTCTGCAAAAAATTAAACGAGAGCCAAAAAAATTCAATGAAGGTCTACAAAAAATTTCAACAAAAGTCTGCAAAATATTGAACGAAAGCCTAAAAAATTTCAATGAAGGTTTACAAAAAATTTCAAAGAAGGTCTGCAAAAAATTGAACGAGAGCCTAAAAAATTTCAATGAAGGTCTACAAAAAATTTCAACGAAGGTCTTCAAAAAATTGAACGAGAGCCTAAAAAATTTCAATGAAGGTCTACAAAAAGTTTCAACGAAGGTCTTCAAAAAATTGAACGAGAATCTAAACGAAAATCTACAAAAAATTGAACGAGAGTCTAAAAAAACTTAAAGAAAATCAACCAAATCGACAAAAAATTTAATGAAACTTCAAGGAAAATTAAATTCAAAACACATATTTTTTTTTATAAATTATAATTTATCTTTTTATTTTTCTTTGATTTACACAGCAAAATATATATTTTTATATTTAATTTTCTTTCGTAGTTTTTCTTCTTTTTTACATTTCAATTTTTTGTGTAACTGCTATTTTTCAGTATATTTTGATAATATTCAGTTTTATAACAATTTAATAATAATAATATAATTTTTACTTTTCATGTGCCAATATTTTAACGTCTTATAATAGATAGTAAATTTTATTTTTTTTTATTATTTATTGATAGATTATTTGTTAATATAATATACATTTTTCTTGTATTTTTATCTGTTTTATTTGTTTGTAAGGATTTTTTTCAATAATTTTTATATAAAGAATATATTTTGTTCCTCTTTTTATTGAAGATTTTTTAATATAAAGCTCATATTTTTGTATTATTTTTTTTTATAATTTTCATCATTCATCGACTTTTTCAACCTTATTTTGTTTGTTTTCAATTAAATTTTATTTTCAATTTTAACAACAACAACAAAAAATTATTTTAACAAAATTTAAGATGGTTTAAAATTAAATTATTTCATTTTCATTTTTTCATGTTTATTTCCTTTTTTTTTTTTGGCACAATTAAAATCACAAAATAAATCACATATTGTTTTGTTTTTATTTATTTTCAATATAATTTTCATTTTTTATCTGTTTATATTTTAAATCAATTAATATTAAAATTATCATTAAATGAAAAAAAAAAATTATTTTTATATTTAAAATGAGTTGTTTTCTAATAATTTTTAATTTAATATTCTTTCTTCGTTTCCTTTTATGAGTTTTTATTTGATTGCATTCATCGCGTTTTATAGTAAATTTAATGTAAATTTATTTTAAAAAAAATTTATTAAATTTAAAGCCAAAAAAATACAATTTTTATAACAGAGATAAATTTTGACAAAAATTTTTATATAACATTTAAAGTAAAATTATAATACCATTTTGTATTTAAAAAAAATTTATAAAATTTTTAACGTTTAATTTTTAAAATTTAAATTTTGATGTTTTATCAACTTTGTTTTTGTTTCATCACCCGTTTAGATTTTAACTTTAAATTTAGTGTTTTTATGAGACTTAGAGACTTATTGTAACAAAATTTAATAAAAATATTCATACTTATTGAATGATAATAATAATAATAGCGATTAAATTTAATAAATTGTTGAATTGATGGCAGCAATCATGTCATATAACGCATTATCTCTCTGAGGGCATACAAAAGTTCCACCTGATTTCGGGCTTCAAGGATCAAGAGATTGACATGTACCTGAAATTTAAGGAAAAGGTAAAAAATTATTATTAGTTAATGTTTTTTTGTGTATTTTTTTTTTAATTTTATTGATCAATTGAAAATGTTTACTCTAGCTATTGTGTAAGTGTTTCTTAAATATTTTAGCTGCTAATAAGCCTCTTTAGCTAGCAAAAGTCCTGAGTCAATCTAAGCCAATTTTTAACTTTTTTTCACCTAAAGAAGTTTGTTTTAGTTATTATTCTGTTTAGGGGTTTGAGCATTAATACTTTAGAGCCGATTATAGCTCGTTTACGCTTTTTTTTATAAATCTTTGGCTTTCATTTTTTCTTGTTTTTCCTCACACCTAGCACTTTTAAACAAATCATGTTCATAACCCATTGAATCAATTTCAAAATTGCTTTTTCCTCATCCATATTAAGAGTGTTAAAATATGCATAACAAGTTTGATTGATTAACCTTTATCAATATAAGAAATTTGTTTATTTTTTTTTTGATTAAGCGACAAAGTTTTGGTCATTGAGTCAAAGTAAATAACTATCAGTCATAATGATTGTATGCTTTTAATATCGTAAGTCATCATTACGAACTGCATGATAACAAGTGAGTAGTGAATGGTATAAATTAAATGAACAAATATTAAGTCGTCTTAGTTTCTATCATTATTTCATCAAACCAGCATCAAAAAAACAAGTTTTAAAATGGAAAAGTGGCGTGGAACAACTGCAATTGTAACCGGAAGTTCAGCCGGAATTGGAGCAGCAATTTGTGAAGCTCTCGTACAACACGGTATCAATGTGATTGGATTAGCTCGTCGTACTGATCGTACTCGAGCCCTTGCGGAGAAATGTAAAACTGCGTCTGGAAAAATTCATGCAGTTGAGTGTGATATCACGAATTCAGAGTCAATTGACAAAGCATTTGATTACATTGAGAAGAAATTTGGAGGAGTGAATATTTTGATTAATAATGCCGGAACCTTTCGTAAAGGAAATTTTTTGAACTTGAATATGTCTGATAATGATTTTAAATTGGCTTTTGATACGAATGTTACTGGATTACTTTTGTGTACACGACGTGCTTATAAATTGATGATAAATCAACCATTGGGCTACATCATCAATATTAATAGTGTTGCTGGTCATATGTGTGCTAGTGCCTTACCCCCAACGTTGGGACTTAATATTTATGGTGCATCAAAACACGCCGTCACACAAATAACTGAAGTGACTCGATTGGAATTGGCAGCACAAGGAAATCATAAAATAAAGGTGACAAGTGTAAGCCCAGGTGCAATTGAGACTGAAATCAATGTGGCAGGTAAGGGAATTTCAGATTTCATGTAATATTTTTATCGAAATTTTCAATCACATAGCTAACTTCGAAGCAGACTTTTGGAAAGAGATTCCAGTACTTCAAGCGAGTGATGTGGCTGATCAAATCGTGTATTTGCTAGGAACAAAACCAAATCTTCATATTTCAGAATTGACCGTAAGACCAATAGGGGAAAAGTGGTAATTTGTGCATAGATACAACTTTGAAGCTTGAGATGCAGGCTATATCCCAAAATTTCAAGTAAAAGTATTTCAAATTCAAATTTATAGAATAAAATGTCATTGCTGCCTAGATTTTTTTTGTAACATTGTATCTATGAGAATTAAAGAGGATCAATTTTATCTCTATATCACGCATGTATGCGGCATCACAACACATTATGATTGAATATCATCATAGACTTAATCTACTTACTTCAACGAACATGTTCAATTATGTATTTAATTTTCGCATATTTTTGAAGGCAGCTGGAAATCCAGGGTAGATTGTCAATATTAATAGCATTTCAGGTCATTCACCTACATTCCCAGCAAAATATCCAAGGTTGTATCCTGGAACAAAGCATGTCAGAACTAACTGATACCATCAGGTCACGAGGTTGTAGAATTGCTAGTAGAACAAGATCATGATTTTGAATCGAGTCCTTCTATGAAAATCATTGAGGTGTACGTTCATAGTATCCATAGTTAGGCTCTCAAGTTAGTAACATTTCAAAGGAGTCAGTAGAATTCACAGATAGATTTTTGTATTATTAACCGGACAGCAAGATAGATAGATAGATTCAGGGGGTGAGCAATTTTACCTACTGAAGGCTCAATTGGGCTTATTGTAGTACTTGCACGTCAACAATTAATTAGCTATTGTTTGCAGTTTCGTTTAACTTATCGTTATATTTTTCATTACTTTACAGATATCTTCTAACTTGTATCTTTTGTAATAATTTGGCATTGGAAAGGCACATCCCAAATGTCTTAGCCTCGTTATTGCAAATGCATTACATCGGCAAAGAAGGTGTTCTGCTGTTTCTTCTTCGTTATCACATTGTCTACACATGGCATCATTTATAATCCTCATCTTTTTTAGTGTATATTTGAAAGCACCGTGTCCAGTTAAAAAAGAAGTGATCACTTGAATGGATTCTCTTTTAAGGTTAAGTAGTTTGATTGTATTGTTCTTACAATGGTTTCTGATAAGTAATTTAGCTTCTCTAGCATTGTTTGAGTTCTCCTAGAATTCGTTTGCTTGATCCGTTAGCCATTTTTTGTTTTCTAATTTGAAGGTCTTAAGTGAAATACCAAAGAATGGTTCTGGTCAATCAATACAGTTTAAAATAAACTCTATATAATTCCATTTATAGAATTGCATGTGCAATGTTTATTTTGAATGCATGTCATTTGTATTTGCATTTTACAGCTAATATTTAATGTCTAATCGACTTTGAATTCATTGTGCATCGATAAAATTTAAATGAATCCGAATTGAAAACGAAATCCAGACATACAAATGTTATCAGAAACCTTCTCGTGATTTTGTAATTATATTCTTTTGTTTATTCTGTAAAATGTTTTCTAAAATGTATCCCTTTACAACCCTGGCGGGTCTCAGGTTAAATTTAAAAATCAAATATATCGTGTCGTGTTAAGCACGCAACAGGCAACTTTAATTGAAATTTTGATTTAATTTAAGACCCAAACTACAAGAAATGAAAGTGAAAGACACGACCTATTTAAGTGTTAGAATTGTTTTTGTCATAGTCGAATTGAAAAATGATTACAGATTCAAAACAACATCCTTAAACAAAATCTTCCATTTCTAGATCAAAACAAGAAAGAGATAAAAGTTTGGGTCAGTGATTCAAAATGATCACAATATTGAAATATTCCATTAAACTTGTAAACATCACAGTACATTTAATTCAAAAACATATTAAAAAGTATTGAAAATTGTTATTAAAATGATAACTGACAGTCATTTTGATTGTTTTCTATTGAGATAAAGCATCATCATTTCTAAATTCGTGATAACAAGTGAGTAGTGAATGGTATAAATTAAATGAACAAATACTCAGTCTTCTTAGTTTCTATCATTATTTCATCAAACCAGCATCAAAAAAACAAGTTTTAATATGGAAAAGTGGCGTGGAACAACTGCAATTGTAACCGGAAGCTCAGCTGGAATTGGAGCAGCAATTTGTGAAGCTCTCGTACAACACGGTATCAATGTGATTGGATTAGCGCGTCGTACTGACCGTACTCAAGCCCTTGCCGAGAAATGTAAATCTGCATCTGGAAAAATTCATGCAGTTGAATGTGATATCACAAATTCAGACTCAATTGACAAAGCATTTGATTACATTGAGAAGAAATTTGGTACGGTAAATATTTTGATTAATAATGCCGGGACCTTTCGTAAAGGAAATTTATTGGACTTGAATATGTCTGATGACGATTTTAAATTGACATTTGACACAAATGTTACTGGATTACTTTTGTGTACACGACGTGCTTATAAATTGATGTTAAATCAACCAATGGGTTATATCATCAATATTAATAGTGTTGTAGGTCATATGAGTGCTAGTGCCTTGCCTCCTATTTTCGGACTCAATATTTATGGTGCTTCAAAACACGCTGTCACACAAATAACTGAAGTGACTCGATTGGAATTGGCAGAACAAGGAAATCATAAGATTAAGGTGACAAGTGTAAGTCCAGGTGCGATTGAGACCGAAATCAATGTGGCAGGTAAGCAAATTCAAGGATATTTTAAAATTTTTTTTTTTTTTTTATTGAAATTAACAATTTCATAGCTAACTTGGAAGCAGACTTCTGGAAAAAGCTTCCAGTACTACAAGCGAGTGATGTTGCTGATCAAATCGTGTATTTGTTAGGAACAAAACCGAATGTCCAGATTTCAGAATTGACCATACAACCAATCGGAGAAAAGTGGTGATTTCTCCGAGGGTTAAATTTGAGGCTTCAAAAGAGGTTTAATTGCAAAATATCAAATAAAAGCATTTAAAATTAATAGAATAAAATTTCATTGTTGCCCAGTTTTTTTTGTAACATCGTATCTATTAGAATTAAAAGAGGATCAATTTTATCTCTATATCACGCATGTATGCGGCATCACTACACATTATGATTGAATATCATCTGATTACTTCAACGAACATGTTCAATAATGTATTTAATTTACCGCATATTTTCGTATAAAAATGAAATGTCATTCCGGTTAATTTTTCAGTCTTATTTTAATCATGGAACAGTGGAGAGGTAAAATAGCAGTTGTTACAGGTGCAAGTAGTGGAATTGGTGCTTCAATTGTTGAAGCCTTGTCCAATTCTGGTATCAATGTCATTGGATTAGCTCGTCGAGTAGAAAAAGTCCAAGAAATTGCAGCAAAATTAAAAAATAGCTCAGGGAAAGTTTACGCTGAAAAGTGTGATGTCTCTGATTATAACTCAATCCAAGCAGCGTTCAAAGTAATCGGAGAAAGGTTTGGTAAAGTTAACATTTTGGTTAACAATGCTGGTGTGTACTATCCAACCATGATTTTATCTGATGAAGATAATGTCGATAAAATTAAAGCACAAATTAATACAAATTTTACTGGACTTGTGCTTTGTACAAAGGAAGCATATAAATTAATGAAGGCACCTGGCAATCCGGGGTACATTATCAATATTAATAGCATTTCAGGACATTCAACTGCTTTTCCAGCAGAATATTCAATTAATGTGTATCCTGGAACGAAACATGCCGTAACAGCAGTGACTGATACTATCAGAAGGGAATTGGCATTCTTGAAAAATATGGATGTTAAAATAACGGTAAATTTAAATCGAGACAAAATTATTTAATTCAATTAATTTTTTGATATTCTTCTATTGAAAGAGTCTCAGTCCAGGTTTAGTTGACACTCCAATCCACCCCGAAGAAGGAAGAGAATATTTACTCCAAGAGCCTCATTTAACATCAAATGACATTGTACATTCAATTTTGTATTTACTTTCAACTCCAAAGCACGTTGATGTAAGTTGATTCCACCAAAAACAAAAATTAAAAGCAAAAATTCAATTTATTTTACTTTACATAGATCAAAGAGCTAACAATCAAACCGGTTGGAGAACGTTTTGGCTAAATAAATATATGCGAGAATGACACATCAAGAATAAATTACTCACTTCACGTGTGTACGAAATTTTTTTAATGTGAATAAATGATGTGGCCTTGAAAAAGGTTCACTTAATTATATTTGTATGTGTTATCGTTTTGCTTGTTTTTTTGGTGTGTTTATTCAAACATATGGTAAATGTATTACATAATTTTTTATAAGTATAAAAAAAAATTGAATATATTTTTAAATCAAATATGAACGAATAATAAACGAATTCTTTATATTATTATGTGTATTCTTTATTTAAATTTTGAATTTTTTTTTTGACGTGTTACGAAATGATTATCATAATTAGTGAAATATTTAAATAGGTCAGTAGGAGCAGCTTAAATTATTTTTGTAACATTTAAAGGTTTTTTGAGTTCAGAATTTTAAGTTTTTGGTAACTTATTTATTTTTGGGACACACTGTAAAAACCATGCCAGATAGACAGAAGCGAGCTTTTCCAGAGAGTAAATGAAAGGGGGGGCTCAATCTCTGACTTAAATTCAAATAAGGGCCTCAACTTTCTAAGAGACCAGATTATAAACCCTAAAGATAGCTTGGTCATCCATTGTCTAGGATAAAATTGTATGAATTTTCATTCAGATTCTCTAAGGGATGGATATACGACGGGCGAGGCTAGCACTGGGGGACTTAGCCTCCCATAGGTTTTTAAGCTTATTTGAATACTCAAGTGAGCCTCGAAAACAAGAAATACAAAAATCAGTTTCACACTGTTCACATATCAGCTGAAATTTCTTATATGTAAAAATGAATTAACTCCTGGCACTGAAAGGGTTAAAAAATGATTGATCATCGTCGTAGAAGCTTAAAAATTATCAGACATTCTGTTATCACTGTTACATAATCTAAACCTCGGCTCACTTATCATTTGACTCGAAAAACATTTCAGTACTTATTGCAACTCATCACTATCAATTTAAAATAATAAAATCACTAATTGAATCAGTTAAATTCACGCTATCGATCAAAATACACGTAAAATGGATAAATGGGTTGGAAAAACAGCCGTTGTCACGGGAGCATCTGCTGGAATTGGAGCTCAATTAATCATCGATCTTGCCGCAGCTGGAATCAATGTCATCGGTCTTGCGCGTCGTGCGGAAAAGGTACAAGAAATCGCTGACAAACACAAAACACTTCCAGGTAAAATTCATGCAAGAAAGTGCGATGTGTCAATTGTAAGCGACATCAAGGAAACATTTAAATGGATTGAGGCAACATTTGGTGGATGTGAAATTTTAATAAATAATGCAGCGAAATTGAAATATATGAATATCTTTAATAAGGAAGATGAGGAGGATAATACGAAAGATGTCATCGAGACAATTAACACAAATTTAACGGGTGTTATTTTGTGTGCACAGGAGGCCTTTAAATTGATGACAAAACGTGATGTTTATGGATATATCATTAATGTTAATAGTGTTTCCGGTCATTTGTATACATATGATCCGGAATGGCGTGAAAATGTTTATCCAGCTACGAAACATGGCGTTAAAGCAGCTACCGAGGTCATGAGAGTTGAATTGGCTGCGATGAAAAATTTGAAAATACGAATTTCGGTATGAAAATTTCATGAACTTCATTTTAAATTCATAATTTTAAAATAAATTCGCCAATAGAGCATCAGCCCTGGCTTAGTCAAAACAGACATTTTCAAAGCAGCTGGAATGGGTAAGAATTTTGACACAGTTTTCGAGGAATGGCCCACTTTGTTTCCGGAAGACGTCTCAGACGCGGTTCTGTATCTTCTCAAAACAAAATCACATGTCAATGCAAGTTCTAAGACTCTACAAAAAAAATAAATATTTAACTTAAACACAATTTTAATTTCAGATAAGAGAAATCACGATACAAGCAACGGGTGAAAAATTAAATTAAATTTACACACACACACACAGACACACATACACACATATTGGAATGTATTAAATGAAATTCTAAGAAAACAGGCCTCAATTCTTGGAAATATAAATAGGAATTTGTTTAACCAGCTCGTTTTTTTACATGTTTTATTGTATAAACAATGTGTAAAATGTGTCTTATCAATATTGTTTCTTTTTTTATTTATATACATGTATTTTAAACAAAATACATTCATTCGCTGAGTGTTTACACTCTGATATTTTTAAATGAACTCATTTACAAGAAATAATCAGGCTTGTCAAGGCCATTTGTCTTGTGTCTGCTCTAAACTGATCAAAAATATCGATTTAAGGGGTTGCTGAAAGATTTTTTTGTCAATCCCCTTTAAAAAAGTTGGCTGATTAAAAATATCGATTAAAAAGGATATACGCTTACAATTGCGTTCCATGATCAATTTCTCATTTTTTTCAATATAAATAAAAAAATGAATAAACATTTTTTGTTCGGCATCGTTCTTATTCGTGTCTGTTTTATGTTTTTAAAACTCAAAAATTAAGATAAAAAAAAATTGTATGTGATTTTTGTCATGTCAAGACATTTAAAGTGGTTTGTTTATCACAAATCAAAGTCAATTTCCATCGATTATGAATTTTAAAGCTCACTTTGATCAATAAAATGTTGTTTATTCCATTTTTTTTTTGCGTTTTAATTAAATTGGTCACTCACCTTTTCACTGTGTTGCAGTTCCAAGAGCACACTATCATAATCCTTTTTGGTGATGCGTTCAGGGAAACAACATGCTGTCTTTATGAACATCTTGAGTTGTCGATCAAGTAACTGTTTGAATGCCATTTAAAATTAAAATAAAAAAAATGAATTTTAGAAAGTTTTAATTTTAAATTGAAATGAAATTAAATGTAAAATTACTTGATTAACTTCTCCATAATCGTAGTCATCATGTCTGATTCCATAGATGCATTGGATGTAATTCCATATGGCACGGCGAAACTTTGATGTGTCAACATTTTGACGACCTTTATTAAATTTGGAATTATTTGTCATGTTTGTTGAGAGATTTTAAAGGAAAATTTACCTGCAATTGTATAATAGGTGAGATTGTATGCAGTCCTAAATTTATCATCCAACAAATATCCGACGTCGTTATACAATTGACTGACTAATGACAGACCATGGTCTTCCCATGAATAGTCCTGGACACGAAATGTGGTGGGGACATTTTCGGCACCACGTCTTGCAAAATCCTGATACTTGAAAGTCGGATCATCCACATACTGTGTATAAATTTTTGGTGGTTCGGTGGTTGTTGTTTGAATGGAGAGTTCTGCTGCTTGCATTTCAACATTCTTAAAACGATTACTTAGCTCAGTTTCACTACAACACTCATCACTTTTTTGTGAAAGAACTTTCATGCGTTCCATGAGGGCGTCAACTTTGGCAATTTGTCCCATTGGAACGGTGGGTGAGAAAATTTGTTGTTGATTGTAGTGATTAATTGATTCGATTGTCACTTGATCTGTAGATTCAATTAAATTTGTGCCATTTATACCATTAATATTATTACCACTATAATTGTTGCATAAACTATTGTAGATTGATTGACTAGATGTTGTGTTGGTATCCAATTCCTGAGTGAGACCACATGAAAATACAAATGAGGCTAACGAATGAAAGTGTGCCAAAATGACAATTGCATGCACAACTTCAGACAATGACCAGTTAAAACTACCCTTGGTTAAACGTTCAATGTGCTCCTTGTTGAGTAACCACGGACGGTGACACAAAATTTTATTTATCTCATAGATTGCACGTAACTTTTGCGGAACGAATTCCAGTCCATTTAGCCATTTGGGATCACCACGTGCTTGTAAGAACTTTTTCTCATGCAAATTCACGAGATATGAGCAGTCGTGACGGGCAGCCGCCATTATAGCTAAATAATGTCGATATGGCTCGGATAGAGGACCATCACAGTTCAAGATAAAATGTTGTGTTTTGAGATAGTGTTCAAGATATCGTGGGTGATATGCAATTACTTTGGTAACGTGATCTAATGTTTCATTCTCCATTAGATATTGCTTTAGGCCGTACTGTAATGATAAAAAAAAAATGGAAATAAATTATTAGCAAATGAATTTAAAACATAAAATCTCGTCTGATTTTAAACTAAAAATAGATTTTTCTTATCAAAACCTTATAATACAAACATTTAACTGATAAATCGAGTTATAATAAAAAGTAGATCAAGAGAATTTTATTGCAAATAAATGAAAAAAAGTCACATGATTAGAAAAATAGAAAAAAAAATAATCAATTTTATGTTTATTTGACTCTTATTTAATCTCATTTTTAAAGAGTTCGAGGTGATAATTCATCTTCACATTTTTCCCCGACGTTTTCATAATCAAATATTGAATTAATGATCGATTGACCCACTTTTTAAGCGAAATTAATCACCACACACATTTATAAAAATAATAATAATAATAAATTAATATAATCGTCGTCTAATAATAATAAATAATTAATTCTATTTTTATCTTGACTGGAAGAACGTGAGGCGTTTTGTTACAAATATATATCAGTAACACAAAAAACAACAAAATCAAGTTAGATATTAAGTTTTATAGACTTGTTTATCTAGTTATTCATATAAAATAAACAAAAATTATGTGGTGTGATAATTTGCTAAGGTGCATGGTGAGTGCAAAGAATACAAAACAGAAATTATTATTAAGTTTGTCAATATGGAGTTGATTTCTCTTGTTTTAAATGAAAATTACGTATCCTGATCTTAGGATGTCTCTTAAAATGTATTTATGACATATTTTATTTTGCTAGGGCACATGAAGTGTACAAGGAAACATAAAATTGATTCATTTTGCATTTTTGCGCTAATTAATTAAAATTTCCCTTCAAACATTAAGTTTATATACGATGTGAGTCTCATTTCATTAAAAACCTCACAGAACGCGTGCAAATAAGGTATACTCCAATCAACACACACACACTTAAATAACCATGTAATTTTTTTTACATTGAGCGCTTGATGCTTAAAAGTAGTCAATAGGTCTTTTACTGAATCAGTATTGGACATAGATGAAATCATCTCCATTATGAGCAGAGTTACATCATCTATTTGGACATTCATAATGGGGCTTTTGAGGACAATATTTTATCTCCATGACCGAACCAGTTGCGTCAAACCGTAAAATTTCTGGCTGGTGTTTCTCCAATAGGTTAAACACACCACCATGAATTAAATGGATTGACAGCTCCTTGGTGTATTTCTCAGGCCTTACAGATTTTGGATAGAAGTCGTTCTCTAGAATCTTGCGAATAAAATGTTCTGTATTAGAATTAAATCTAATATTTTGAACATCTTTAAAATCGCAACAATCTGTTCTGTCCTTAAGCTTGTGCAAAGAGTACAAAAGCAAATTCAGTTGGTTTAATTGGCTTTGATTTAAATCACTTTCTCAATTTTTCTCAGGTTTGTAGGATGGGTTTCGCATCCTGCTTCCTGTCAAAGCTCGTGTTTGTATTGTGATTTTTACCTAAGGTGCCTGGAGAATACAAAGAGCACAAAAATTTCGTCCGTCAAAACGAGTTTAAAGCGTTAGAGGGTCAAGGATACTACCCCGTAATCTCAGAATTAAAATTGAGTACGTATAAGAGCATAGTCCGTAATTTTCAAAACCCTCTTTGACTTGATCAACCACTTACACATTCAAATCAGAGGTCAATCACTAAACGTAAAATTTATTACCACAAAAAAAATTACATTAAAATAACCAGAAAGTTTCTTTTTTGTTTGCTAGTAAACCGGTTACCGGCTCGTGTAGCCTGATTACCATACACTTATTAGTCATATTATTTCATTTTTTCATCGTCAAAAACAATAATTTTTATAAGCTTAAATAACAATATTTTGTCTGGACACATTATCTAAGGTCCATAAAAGTAACTTTATTTGATTTTCAAATGACAAACAAAATTTTTGACATAAATATTCATAAGTCAGACAAATTTAACTAAAATTTTGACTTTCATATCAAATTACATCAATCAAAAAAATTGGAGTTTTTCCATGAATTTCCATCCCATTGAATCAAAAATAAAGCCAAAAATAGATTTCCTGGAACTTTTCACAAGTACAATTTCCTCGAAACTCGTTGCCATGAAATGGGTTAATTTTAATGTAAAATTTATTAGTTTTAGTGGGCGAATACCAGTATCAGTCAGTTTTATTTTGATCCATCTTTATTCAAAATATTAATAAAAAAAAAAATAAAAATTTTAACAAAATAAAACCATAATTCGCATATAAATTACTGATTAAAATGAATTTTGACAACTTTCAATTTGCCTTTTTCTGTGATTTTTGTGATTTCTAAAAGAAATTTATTAAAATTGTCTGATCAATACTTAAAACTTTGGCAATAAAATTAAAATTCAACAATTTAAGATTGAATTAACACTTTCTATGAGTCTGTAATTTATTATCTGCACGTGTCTATTATTTTATGTTATTTCTATTGTCAGAGTTTTAAATTTAAATTGCATTTCAAATCAACTAATAATAATCAGACATTCTACCCACATTTGTTAACATGTCAAAAATTACATTGTAATACATTGTTGCTGAATTTAATTGCACGTTTCGCTTGAATATTATGGCTTATTGTTCATGTAACAGCTCGTGTGTGCAGAAAAAACATGGGAATCAAAATAATGCCAGAATTTATTGTCATAAAATGTGATTAAAGTAAATTAGTTGCTTAGGTTTAACAAAAGGGAAAATATATAGAATTTTATTGTAAAAATAATTTGATTTAATTGAAGAAAATTGATTGGGAAATTTTGAGTGTTTTCATCATTTAATTCAATTTTGAGTCTTAACCGGTTCACTTAAGCGCCTTATATGATTCAATTAGGGTCTTAATCGATTCACTTAAGCGCCTTAGCTGATTCATTTGAGAGTCTTAATCGGTTCACTTAAGAGCCTTATCTGATTCAATTTAGAGTCTTAACCGGTTCGCTTAAGTGCCTTATCTGATTGATTTTAGATTCTTAAGCGGTTCACTTAAGCGCCTTATCCGATTCAATTTAGAGTCTTAACCAGTTCACTTAAGTGCCTTATCCGATTCAATTTAGAGTCTCAACCGGTTCACTTAAGGGACTTATCCAATTCATTTTACAGTCTTAATCGGTTCACTTAAGGGACTTATCCGATTCAATTTAGAGTCTCAACCGGTTCACTTAGGCGACTTACCTGATTCACTTAAGCGACTTATCTGATTCACTTAAGCGACTTATCTGATTCAATTGAGAGTCTTAACCGGTTCACTTAAGTGCCTTATCCGATTCAATTTAGAGTCTCAACCGGTTCATTTAAGGGACTTATCTAATTCATTTTAGAGTCTTAACCGGTTCACTTAAAGGACTTATCCGATTCAATTTAGAGTCTTAACCACTTCACTTAAGCGCCTTATCCGATTCAATTGAGAGTCTTAACCGGTTCACTTAAGTGCCTTATCCGATTCAATTTAGAATCTCAACCGGTTCACTTAAGCGACTTATCTAATTCATTTTACAGTCTTAATCGGTTCACTTAAGGGACTTATCCGATTCAATTTAGAGTCTCAACCGGTTCACTTAAGGGACTTATCTAATTCATTTTACAGTCTTAATCGGTTCACTTAAGGGACTTATCCGATTAAATTTGGAGTCTTAATCGGTTCACTTAAGCGCCTTATCCGATTCACATTAGAGTCTTAGCCGGTTCACTTAAGCGCCTTATCAAATTCAATTTACAGTCTTTACTGGTTCACTTAAGCGCCTTATCAAATTCAATTTAGAGTCTTAATCGGTTTACTTAAGCGCCTTTCCTGTTTCAATTTAGAGTCTTAACCGATTCAATTTAGCGCCTTATTTGATTCAATTGAAAGTTTTAACCGGTTCACTTAAGCGCCTGATCTGATTCACTGAAGCATTTGACTCAAATTAAAATAACAATTTTATATTTTTTTCCTCTTCTTCATGATTTCTTTTCTTCAGCCAATTTAATTTCTTATTAAAACAAAAAAATACACGAAGACACAAAAAATTACATCATCTTTTCATGTCTTTGCTATTTTGTTTTATTTCAACACAAAAAAAAAACATCTCTATAAATAATGAGAACTTCAGTAGGTCAGACAACCAGTTTATTTTCTCTCCATTTATTATTATTATTCTCAATTTATGATTAAATTTTCAATATCACCACACCTCGTACTATTTTGTAGTGATAAAGATTTTAAATTTTAAAGTAATTTTTTTTTGTCTCACTCTGTAACTTGTATCACATTGTCAATGTCACGATCTAGCAAATTAATGGCTCATAAAATATTGTTAAGTAATTATGCTAAAGTTATTATTATCTCGTTATTAATTTCAATGTAGTTTATTTACTTTGTGTTATATGTGTAATTGTTGATCAAGGTCAGGTTTTTTTCTCTTCTTTGAATATGACAAAGGGTTTTAAAATATGACTAAAAATTAAGTGATGAAAAAAATTCTTATTATGAATTTGAATAATGAAGTGTTTAAATTCAAAATGAAAATATGATGCCATTAATTTGTTACTTAAGCGCATTTTGATCATATTTATGTTTAAGGCAAGTCCTGGGACATTTGTAAATTCTGAGCCCTTTTTCAATACTTTGAATCATCTCCCATTAGTTCAGATGAAAGACAAGTAACAATAAGCGACTAGCTTACTTCAAACTGGTCTCAATGGAGCATTTAAAAAAATCATAATTTTAAATAGAACAATATGTTCTCATTGATTTACATCTCACATATAAACTAAACTTAATTGAATACAATTTAAAATGTTGACTGCTTTATGTATTCAAATAACATACAATTTTCAATTTCAAGGTCATTCATTAATTTAAATTAATTTAATACAACCAACATTTATACATAATATGAACGATAAACTCAGAGACTCTTATTTTTATGTTCTATTACAGTTTGTATGTGAATTTGCGTGAAATTTATTTCCTGATATGAATTTAAATGAAAATTAAAGTTAATCAATCAAGAGAAATCTTTTTAAGAGAATCTAACAAGTACTCAATTTTTGAAACTGTAATTCACTCTAGTCCTTGAATTTGAATAATTTAATCATAAATCACACAAAATTCATTTAACTCAATTACACAACAAGCCTTATTTGATTATTTTATCAAATTAATTAAATGAATACAGACAAAATTAGCTGTATTTAAACACGAACTGACACGTGATACAATAACAAGAGGCAATTATTGAACAAAAAAAATGTAATAATGTAATTAAAACTGGATACGATTGAAATTTTGAATGAATTTTAAGGAAAATGCACTTTTGGGATCATTTTGATGTCTGCCTCTTTAAAGGAAAATTCTTTAAAAATGTTATTATAATGATATTTCAATCAAAATGCGCTTTTACACGTCATTTCATGATCCAGTTTTTCATTTTCATGTTAAATTGTTGAAATGCTTGGATTAGTCACACTTAATAACTTAATTCGATTTACTTTTATTTTATTTTCGAATTTAGTTTTTTTTTCTACTTTAATATTTGAGAGAAAAAAAAATGTCAATCACAGGCTTAACATATAACAGCTGTTTCAAATGTAAACTGTTTTATTATAAAATTTTATATATTTTGCCGGTAAATACCGAAAAAAAAGAAGATTATTATCAAGGAAATTTCAATTTCAAGGTTAGTGTTTGCGTAAACATTGCCTTTTTGCATTTATATTGCATTGCATGTATACCTAATCTAGCGTTGTTGTGTGTATAGCAAAATTTTATTTGATTTTTGTATGCATGCCATGCCACACTACCACGATTACCATAAAAAATGAGTTAAATTGATGCACACACCAGAATAAATAAATAAAATTTTATTGTGGGTAAATATTTGATGAAGCACTGAGTTTATAGGTTATTTTAACGATTTAATCAAAATTTTTGTTGGATATGCCTGATTTAAGTGAGATGACTCTCCTATCCTATCCTATCCTATCCTATCCTATCCTATCCTATCCTATCCTATCCTATCCTATCCTATCCTATCCTATCCTATCCTATCCTGATAGGCTGACTGATTTACTGATTAACTTCGTTCTATAAAATTGAATGGGTTCAACCCCTAATTTACATTGAAACCCCTTCTCAAATTGTGCAAAAACATCTCACTGTGTTTTACACAGAAAGGTGTAAAAAAAAGTCAATATTCAAATTATTTTACGATCTTCTCTTTTTCCATGTACTCGTACACTTATTATAAAAATTAACTTGTACTGATAATATAATTTATTTATTTAAATGAATATAAAATTTTGTTTGATTTGCATAAATTAACATGTTATAATGTGTTTTATTTTTGGTTTGAGAGAAGCAACAAAGGCAAAGCATTATCTAGAGAAAAATGCTAATTTTTTAAAGCTGTTTACAGTTTTTTTTATTTTATTTTTCAACAATATTTGATGATAAGCTCCTTATTTGAATGTAATTTGAATAGAACAAGCATTGTTTTTGATAATTATTATATAATTTTTTTTACACGTTTATGGTTAATTATATGCAAATTCAATATTGTTATTTGACAAATGATGTACAACTTAAATTTTTGCTATTTAAACTGATTACTGTTGATAGTAAAAATTTACAGTAAATTGTCAAGTTTTAATGAAGTTCAAGTGAATCCCTTACCAGATGTTCTTAATTGTATATTGATTTATAGCCTTTATTTAAAATAAAAAATAAATTAACAAAAAAAAAATTGTAAGTAAATAACAACAAGATATCAAATTCACATAAACAATAATTATAATAACGTAAATATTTTTGAAGGTCACGTTTAATTCCTATATGTTTTAGTTAGTAAACAAATCAACTTATAACTTTTTAAAGGTACGTATTAAGTGTTTACAACAAAATTTCTTAATAAAACTACGTTTATTTATAATAAATGAATTATGAATGTTTTTACAGGAAATGGATAAATTTATTTTTTTGATACCAGAATTTTTATGATCCATTATTGTAATGGTAAGAAGATGTCGTACATTTTTTAAGCAAAGTTTTTCTTTGTTCTAAGATGAACGCTGAAGGGTATCGGTAATTATCTGGGAATGCACAACTCAAAATAAAGGTCAATTAATATCTTCAGTGGTAACACTAAATTGAAAGTGTGACAAGTCGCGTAATCGATATCTGAGGCCCAGGACTGATATTAAGCATGGTGTGTATTTTTAATCAGCAGACAGCACAAGTAAGTAAACTAGGAGCTTATTTAACCCAGTTTAATTTTAAATATGAACTTAACACGTGATATGGCTTCTCAAATTGAGAACAACATAACTTGAGGTAAGTAGTGAAAGTTTCTTTTGAGAATTGCATTATAAACAAAGCTGGAGAACATACAAAAGGTCAATAAATTTCATCATCTCACACGACGACTTCATTGGGTTCAAAAAATATGAACGCTCAGTTCAGAGAGCTCGTAGAACAAAAATTAGAGCATTGTGAAAACTTCGGATCTCGAACAACTAAGCAAACCCATAAACGAAGCAAACTTTCGACAATATTTAATGAAAAAATAACATAAAAACGTTGTGTTATCGTTTTCGCTTACATACACTTTCAGCTTCAGTTAATCATGTGCCAACTTTAATTAATGAAATAACGACGATTGTGTCAATATTTAACCCTAAGACAAGTAGCACACCAAAAACCACATCAACGTTCATTTATGCGGAAGTTATTTCGCATATTATGCATATTTTATCTCTATTTTACACACAATTTATATTTTATCATCATCATTTTTTTTCCTTCAAAAAAAAAATTATTTTTATTCTTAACAGATGTTCAAGTTAGAAATATTTTTGTCAGTGATGTGTGTAAACAACAAAGTTTTATTTTTTTTTTGATGATGATGATCGTTGTAACGAATTTCGTTTGCCAAGAAAGCAAATATCATAAAGATGCCAATAATAACATTACAATATTTATTTAAATAGAGGTGCGTGATTGAAATGTGATGTTATATGTTTAGCACATATTTTTACACTTTTATGTGTCACATAAATAAACACACACACACTCAATATTGCCACAAAACAGATGCTCTGATCAAAAAAACTACAACCAGGTTAATGTAAGTCAAGTGTAATTTTATTTTTGCTTCTTTCACATATTTCAGGTTTATTTTATCTAATAATTATTATACGTGTGTGATTTTCTATTTTTAAATATTTACAGTGGCATCGACCATTTATCATTGAAGGTGTAACTTGTTTGTTTTTCTTCTAACATTATTTAGAATAGTATCAGGCGACTTGAATCAGTTCAGATAAAATGCGATGCAGTCATGTGCAAATAACTAATGATTTGTACTAAAAAAACATGTAAATAACATCATTGAATAATATTAGCTGATTTTTGAGAAATTTTATTGACGAAATTTCTCTGAATGGCGTAATTTTTTTGAATTTTCTTTTAAAATTTGAACGTTAAAGTCTTAAATTACAAATATCATGTTATAGCAACATGATAACGATACAATGTAAGCAAAAAAAATGAAATTAGTAGTTCAATCAACTTGCAAATATTTATTTTTCATTATAAATATTCATCTTGAGCAAAAAAATACTTTTCAAAGACAAACAGTCACACAATTAAAAACTGAACAGACATTCGATCGCCTCATCCAAATTTTTTCGACTTTTATCATTGGAATGCATGACAAAGATCTGATCATGTCACTAAAAAATGTGTTCACAGAGAATAACAGGGGCAAATAACAAACATTGTTCATATACACACACAGAAAATAATTAACATATGGTTAAAATTAATTTTTTTATTCCCATTTGATATTCAAATATAAAAAAAAGAAGAAATGAAAAGAAACTTGTTTAAATTTTTATAATTCAAATTCTGTTTCTATCATAAGATTTTTGCTATTGAGTGACAAATGGCAAAAAATAAAATTTAAAATAACTTGACATTTAATAACAATGTAAATTAAAATGAAATAAATAAAAATAGGATGCAACAGTTGTTACATTCCTTTTCGTAAGAGTGATAGAACAACAGGTGATGTTAGATAGTTGAATGATTGCATCAGTCAAAAAGGTGTGATTTAATTTGAAAACAAATAAGTGACATAAAACTAACATCATATTGTTAAAAATAACAAATTTGTAGCTTTCTAGTGAAAAGTTAACATGATGGGTGTGAAAATAACGATATCAAGTGATATAAGGTGCAGTGTTCTGTTTGAGAAGTCAAAGAGGTTCAAGGAGAAATTTCAAGTTAATTTTCTTTAGATAGCAAACTTTCATAGGTCTCACTGTATTCTGAGGCAATGTATACAGCTGACGCAGTACCGTAATCAGTTTATAACTTATCATTTAATTAAGATTCACCCTTCCCCCTTTCTTTATATACACTTTAAAGCCTCTTTATCAACTCCTAAAGTCACTAGCCAGAATATATTCTGACAACGCTTTTTATTAAGTATCTTAAACATTTTGAAAGCCAGCCCAAGGTTTCCTCAGGTCAATTGCCTTTGTATCTCCTCACATTTGTATTTTATCACTCTTTTAGTTATTTTAATAGTGAATCGCAATGAACATTTTTGTCTTATTCAAAGATCACGTTGTAAGAATTCACACTCGTGTAAGGAAATGTTTAAATCAATCTGGAATAAAGCGCTTATGCTTCGAAACAAATTTCGCAATATACAGGCATAAAGACCTGCAAGAGATAGAATTCGTTGGTAAATCACATCATAATTATTGATACAAGGTACCCCATCCTCGTCGCCAAATGTTTTGTACATGACTATAGCCAAATCGAAAAAGATGGATTAAAAAACGTTAATGTCTCTTTTATACGCTTATTGATGTAGGGTTGCCAGATACAAGACAGTAAGGTAAATCAAAATTTTGCTAATTGCCTGGTTTTGTGAAATTTTTAGAAGCTTTTGATAACATAAGTTACTTTGGTGGGTAATGCCATCTTCTTATCATCAACTATTCATTCAAATATGTCCAATATGGATTTAATATCCGTGGGTGTGACATTGAGTTGAATTTTAATAATTTAACCATAAAATTACCGTGAAATATTTAAAATTTATTACTAGACTAATTAAAATTTTAATTAAAAGCCAAGCTGTCTCGATTAGGCAGGTAGCAACAACCTTTATAACAATAAATTTTTATCTCACTGTTAGATAACAATTTAAAGATAACGAATCTAAATCGTCTGATATTTTGTTGCAATTTTAGAATTAGTTTCTCTTATCTTCCTAGTAGTACAGAACTAGGCATGTTGACACACACACGTATAAATTAAAGTGATGATTACTCAGAAAAATGTTTTAATACATTTCAAATTGATGACTTTAATGAGAGTCAAATTTCAACATAAATTTCGAAACATAGAAAAAAAATTTCTTTGTTCATCAAAGTTATGATGAAATGTTATTAAAGGAAAGAAAAACTAAAATTACGCATTAGGAAAACTAAAATAATCCTTGATTATTATGTTACGATTTTCAATGAAACCAGTAGTTAATGTTATAACATAATACAAAATCGATGTAAATGTGAGGTAATAAATTTAAAGGTTAATGTTCTTCTTTCTTCCTTTTTTGGATGTATGTGTGTGTGTTTGTGTTTCGTATGTGTATATACATGAAATACACTCATACAAAGACTTTCCCTTTCAATCGACTACATAATAATTTTTTTACGCACTTTCCTAAGATATATGAAGTGAGTATATGTACGCTTTAATATGAGAATACAAAGAAAAACAAAGGAAAAAAATCAAAATTATTTTACAAAAATCAAAAGTCAATACCGTTTATACGCCTTTCCTTGATTATTTATTATTAAATTATTAATTAATTATTCGTTGTTTTATTTTTTTTCAATAATTTTAATTGCTTTTATAATTTTCACTCTTATTTTTTCAAAAAAGTTTCCATTCACTTCAATTTTTATTATAATTTTTAATAAAATACAAAAAACAACTCAAATTGATGCACAATTGAATGAACTACTCCCAATCTACTCCAATTGATAACTAAAACTCTCAAGTTGTAAACAAGACAGAGATTCTATACAACATTCAACATTGTATAGATATATGTATGTTTTGGTGTGTACGCTCAAAAATTTATACACGAAGTGAGAAGAGAGGCAACAAAGTGAAGAGGAGTAATTTTATGCAATAAAAATATTTTTTTTTTGTTTTTATATAGAATGTGTATGGCTGTAGGTGTTTACTGAATGAATGAATGTTGTTTACTCGTATGTGTGTGTGTGTTTTATTATTTTGTGGAAGATGAAAAAAAGTGTCAAGGCTGGTCATTCTAATTAAAGGGAAAAGAAAATTTTGAATCGAAAGTATCAATTAGATATTTATGAATTAATATTCATTATTATCATCCTTATCTGATTCGCCACTTCAAAATTCAATAATACTTCGGTATATTGGTAATGTAGTAGTGTTGGGCATGTTTAGCCGAGAAACTGTGATGGTCGATCGTTCAAAAGAGTTTCAAAAATATTTCACGTATTACAAACCTCGAAAGCTGGATGAGCTGCTATTTCTTGTGCTTGGATATTGTGAGGAGGGATTCAGACTGAAAGAGCGTCGTTCTGGTGATATCGACGACATTGTGCCAGTAGTAATTGAGAACACGAATCGCTAAAATGAGTTGTATTACCTTTGATTCAGCTTAAGGAATAACGAACTTCTTTGTCCAGTGACAAACTGCAGTAAAAAACAAAAGTGGAAATACAACTCATTGAAATCGCACATAATTCGTGACCATCACGTCAAAGTTCGCACCATGAGATTCAATTCTTACCAAAAGTGTTTGGGGACGATAAATGTGTCCCCGGTTCAAACGGCTTTTGAATTAGTGAGAAGAGTTAGCTAGAAAACACATTGGAGAAAGTCTAACCTTAGTATAATAAGTCTCGCACATCACCCGGAGTATCACTCGAATCTGACGCGTGGCGAAAACTTCAAAATTGATTCGAAGTCAAAATTAACATTAAGATTACTAGTTTAATACACTCATCACTGCTTCGTACAATCCCAAAAGAAAATAAAGTGTCGCATATAGCAAGTCGCACATCAATTTAATTCAAAATAAATAACCGTTATTTTAAGAATGTGGTGAAAATAAGTCCATGCTTTCTTAGAATTTTTATAAATAATTTTTTTTGTACTAATATTAAAAAAAACTGAAACGCAATAGTTTAATTTTATTATTTTTTCGTTTAAATTCCTTCTTTTTCTTCTACAATAAAATAAACATTCTGAAAGAAAATATGTATACATATGAGTGAATAATCAAAAGTTAATGAAGGCAATTTTATCAAGGGTAATAAAACTGATAAAAGCGACTTTCTGTGGTGGTATTTTTTATTTGTATAGTTTTTTTAAAACGCTTCACATTTTTTTTGTAACGTAATCACCTATCAGGGCTTTGACTCAATTCAAGAATTATTGTGATGATTATAATAATTGTGTCGAATCCTTTATTTAAAGACCTTCAAAAAATTCATTGCAATTAATTAATTGTATTTTGCTTTTTCTTACAATAAAAATGTAAAAAAAAAAAATCGAATCGTACTCGATACATATTAACAATTGCTGTACAAATACATTTTCATTTGATCATGTGTGTTATATTTTTTATATAAATATTATTTTTCAAAGGCAATGTACGATAATAGAACGCAACGAACTGCTTTTTCTACAAACTGATGATGAAACATCATCGTCGTATTGTGAGTTCATTGGCCTTAGCAACTTTTTTTTCGTATTTTATTATTTAAATGTCCCATTTCTTATATATGAGTGTGCTTAGACTCAATACATGTGATATTGATATGATTTTTTTTTGATATTGTAACATAAACTATAAAGTGTTTATTATATTTTTTTATTACTTTCAAACTAAATTATTTTTATTTTATTTTTTAATTGAATTAAAAATAAAATTACTGATGAAAATTTTAAAATTATTTTATATTATTGATGATTAAAGTGCGTAGATTTCAGGTTAAATTGTAAACACGTGTGTATCTTTTCAAAAAAAAAATGATGTGGACTTTGCTACTTATTGCGTTAGAAAATATTTTTGCAAATTTTTATTTTTATTTTGCCAAGTGATTATTTGTTTCTTTTTTGATGAAAATGAATTAAAATGAAAAAAAAAATGATACAGACTAGAAAAAAAAATATTTATAGGTTAATGTTTCAATTTAATTTGACAGTTATTAGATTCCGCTGACGTCTGTCAAAAAAAAAATTGGATTCAAAGTTCATTTGATTTTACGCCATGAAAATGGATTTTAAATGAATTTTTCGCACAGCACCATCACTTTGATTACAGGATTTCAGTCCAGAAATTTCTTTTTAACTTTTGACAGTCAACTTTAAGATCTTTAATTTGACAGCACCATTGAAATTTAACATTCCAAAAAAAACTCTAAATTGTCAAAAATACTTTAAAAAATTGTGAATTTTCAAAATCGCTCTAAAAACTGTAAATTTTCAAACAATTTGTAGGATCAAACTCTCTTAAACGTCAGGGGTTTTGGGGTAATTCCGTATCTTTAAGATGAAATGCGATATTTTGCCTTTTAAGCTATGACTACCCCCGGACATTACCGAAGAGTAAAACATGACAGGTAACAAAAATATTTTTTTTTTATTTTAAAGTAAATTCATGCGAATTTCGAAAATTCATATATCACAAACAATACAAAACTTTTAATAATGATACAGAAAAAAAATCATATCACAAATTTACTAATACTTACTATGAAAAACACTATACGGACAGTTTAAGACACACTGTGAATCATGACTTAAAAAACTTAATTTATTGCTTTGTTTTTCTCTTAAAAAAAATATTTTTTTATCTGATGAATTGAAATTTTTGTGCCAAAATATATATTTTTTTCGTATATTTTACGTTCAAATTTTAATTATTGTGAATGGAAAATTTTTGATGATGAAGAAATTAAAATATTGCTATTATTTTTTTTTAATATTATCATTTTAAATTTCACTCTATTGAAATATCAACGAATTAATTTAAATCCATAAATATTACTTGTGAATTTGTGACACAGTTACACAAAAATTTATACAGTAACCTTGAAATTTTACTTGCACTACTGTAAATGAATCGCATGCGCTCACATCTTTTTTCCCCTTCAAGCCCTTAAAAATTTTCAAGTTCAAGTTTTGTCCTCCCTTCACCGACTTATCACCCCACAACTTTGTCTTTGTATTACATTTAAAATGCATTTAATATGCAAATAAAAAGAATCACGTTCATTGTATGTTATCTTTTTACATAGCGGAAGTAAATCAAAACAATGTAAAACCAGACTCAAAGGCAGGTTCAATGGTGATAAAAAATAGTAAAACAAGAAATAGTAATATATATTGAAAAAACGTGCCAAAATTTAGCACTTCATACAATACATTTATGATCCATTTAAAATGAAAAAAATATAAAATAGCTGTTGTTTTTTTTTTTACTTTAATAGATTGTATATAAAAAATATCACGTTCTAACCTGCTGTCACAAAATAAATATTTATACGCATAACTAGCATACTCATGTGAATTGAATTTATTAATAAAGTCATAATATCAAAAAAAAAAAAGTTCTCTTCCCGGTACGTTAATTCAATTTTTGTTGTTGTTAATATATGAAACTTAAAAAAAAATCATATAATAGCAATGATGAATTTAGCGATCTTAAATTCGCGGTTAATTGACCTAAATTTACTTTTTATTATTATTTTATTGTGTTTTTGTTGAGTATTTTTCCACAATTGTATGGCTAATTAATTTTTATCAATGTTTTTAGAACCAGACACGTTCTGAATCATACACAAACAAATAAATTTATATTTTAATTAACGCCTAATTTAATTTTGCTTCCTAATTTGAAATAAAATAAACAAATAAATATGGTCAATCAAAAGTAATAATGGAAAATTTTCTGTTTGTGAGTACTTCAGTCATGGCTTTATGCTCTTTTTGATGGTTCAAGGACTTAGATAAGAATTGGAAATTGATTGTCAGAAGATTTTATGGCAATGGCATTCACTTTCATTGATTGTAAGTTTAAATGAGACGTTTTAGGATTTATTGGGACGTGCAAGAACCCGAAAGTGAAAAACTTGGCCTGAACTGAGATCTGAATCAAAGCTGAATTTAGATAAAAAATCTTAAATGCTCCGAATTTTACAAATTTTATTTCAATCCCAAGTGATTTTAAAAAAATGAGTATTATGGGAACTCGTCTTGTCTGTCTGTGTTCTTGAGAGACAATACATGAAAATGTGTTACGTTTTATGAGGAAGTGACAATGTGCTATGATTGCATTGAAAAAAAACAAAATGGCGACCATATTGAAGTCTGACCAAGTGAGTAATATTTTAGTTTTCTTTCATCATCTTTTACTTTTCTTTATAATTCATAGTAATCTTTGTTATATAAATTAGGTCCTTAAAACAGCAAGACTGCTAGAAAACAGGAAAAACTGCTCGAAATTCTTAAAAGCTACAAAGAAGAGCTCTATACTAGAGTTGCCAAGAAGTTTTTATAGCAATCGGTTCTAGCTGAAACACATATCAATCTATGAAAATGCATCAACCCACTAATATAAATTTTTTTATTCATTCTAACTATGATACTAGAAAATAGTTGCGTATCATTTCAAAGACTGAATAATTTCGAAAGTAAGATATCAGTCGTGATTCAAATTCGTATCTGTAAATTGACTTAATGCAAAAAGTCTTGTTGTGTGTTACGAGCTTGAAACTAAAGTCCACTATTGCTTTCACAAAAAGTATCTGTGTTCATGATGCAATTGAAATTTTGATCAATTCATCAGCATATTTCATTGTTTTTAAAGGAAAAAGTACTATCAAAGTAGAAACCCTTAATTTAGTACAAATTTAAACAGCAGACTTCCTCATCAGCCATTACTACTTCAAGGAGAGTAGCCACCACCATCATACTCCTTTATAATTGAAGCTTCCATCTGAACTTTCATGAAACAACAATCCAAAGTATAATTCACCTACCGGAGCCATAATATATCTCTGAAAACACTTTGATTATGCATAAAAATCATTTTTTTTTCTTTTTTTTCCTTGACGTGTTCTAGTTGAGTTATCTGGCTCGGGCCCAGAATTGTTTTTTTTGGAAATTAACAAAAAAATACTCTTCAACAATTTACGATGCATCTAAACGCACCCAAACGGAGTAGGGATAAAAGACCTAATTTTATCAAAATTCAGCCAGAAATCAGAAAATCTGAAAACCGGCTCTTCCTTAACCACTCTTGATTGTACGTGCAATGGTTAAGGTTGACAGTTCAATTCGCGCTGGGCTATGAAACTTTAGAATCTAAAATGTCCGTTTTTCCAGCTACTCAATTTAAGCTACAAACTGGTAAAAGATAGTGCCTGCTTGTAATGACAGGATAAAAGCTAAGGATCTCGCATCAAATTGAATTTTCATGAAAATCTAAATTCTTTAAATGAAAATGTGCTCATGCATATTTTTCATGATCATAATTACATTTAAATATCATACTCAGAAATAAATTTAAACATTTCGTTTATTCAATTCTTATCTAATTGAACTCATTAATCTACATTCTATACAAATAAAATTTAGAAAACAATAAAACAAATTAAATTAAGGTCGTGATAAAAGAATATTTTTATATTAAATTTTTATTTTTTGTGTGTAAATGAAATAAATTTATCGCCTCATCACTTTATTTACTTAGTGATTTTAATTTTCGGTTTGTATCAAAAAATGTTTGTGTGTGTGTATTGTGAATTTTTGATATTAATGCGGAATGAAAAATGTATACAAAAAAAACACATTTATTGTATGTGACCCAAATTTTAGGAACATAAATTAATTTGAAACATTTAAAAAACGACAGATTTTGAATTAAAGAGGTGGACAAGAAACAGACGCTTTCGATCCCTTTAATTACTTTTAAATTCTGAATGAGGGTGTCTCAAAAATAAAATGAAAAAAAATTAATTTTACTCACTTCTTGTCCAATTTGGCCCATTTCTGTGTAGTTTTCGACCATTGAATACATTTATGTTGACTTTTAACCGTTTTATCCAACGGTGAATTTGTTAATGAAAACCAGACACTTTTTTCTTTTTGATATTTTGTCACTTAATTTTTTTTTTGTTTTCTCTCGTTTGAAATGAAAATTATAATTTTTATTCTATTGATTTTCAATATTTTTTTCTTTTATAATAAAATGAGATTTTTCTTTGCTTTTAATTTTAGTTTTCATTTGATGGTTTCTTTTCTGAAATGAATTACAAATAATTTTATATTAATATTATTAACTTAATTATAAAATTCGTTTGTTATCAAAATTAAATATGATATCGTTCCTTACACTTCGACAATTCACGAAGGACTGACAAAATTTGTTCAAAAAATAACAAAAACAAATTCACTCAAAAAAAAATGTGGAAAAAAAACAAAGATAAGATATTTTTCTGCACATTCATCAGAATTGGAAAAATACTGAGCAAAACATCTACCGAGACTATTGAGACACACACAAAAACACGTTCATTCATTTTAATCCTCAATTTATTTACAGTATGAATGTATGTCGTATGACTAATACTTTTGTTCAATGCACCATAAATTATTTTGTTTATTTGTACTGAAAGTGTTTATTGTACCCTCAAAAATGTTTTTTTTTCTTATCACAATAATGATACAAGCATTCAAGAAGGGAAAAGAACGTTGACTTATTTTCATTCAATGCATGAGAACAACAAAGTTCGATGACGTACCTTATTGACTCAATTATTCTATTTCTAAAAAGAAAAATATTTGTATCAAATTATTTATAAGACAGATTTAGAAGGAATGCTCTTAATGTGCTGGTTTTGATTTGATCTACTTATTTACTAATACTATGAGATTTTGTTATTAATAATTCAAAGTATTAATCACGATAATGAACTATTTTATAAAATTGCATCAGCTTTCAGTGTGACATGTAGTAACAAGAACAATGACATTATTGATTAAATGGAAAAAAACACCCTCTTTTGCTGAAAGTCATGATGAGGTCAGGTGACTTGTGAATGATTCATTAACAAATTTGCAATGCTGTCCTATCTTCACAATAATTGATAGGTTGAACCATGTTTACGAAATGGCTCTGGACCAATATTTTGTCTTCAGCTCCTTTTCTGGTCAATTCGTCTGCTATTTCAATTCCGTTAATTTCTTCGTGACCTGGTACCCACATCAGGTCATATTATGGCATAGTTTCAGTTAATTAAGGATATCCAGACATTACTGCACCAATTTGAGGTGAGAAATGATTTTGTCATAATGCAGTCAAATTTCTAGTAATAAATGTTGTAAAGACTTTCAATTTTAATCAGATTTTCATTAGACTAAGATGATTTAAATCATTGAGGCCATAGATGATTGTGTCAACTTAACGTTGTCATCCTCTGCAGTACTCTCTATCCTGTCGTCATTATTTTCTCCTGAGTCAGCTCTTGTCGTTGTACCTTGCATTAGATCTATATTAAGACCTTTATGCGCGTCCATTGGGCTATTAGCTTCAGGATTGGTGCCCTCTTGCAGACTTTCTCGATAACTTTTAATCTTAGCAAAGTACTGGTTTAGAGTTGGCGTTTGGCTTGTTTGGTTTTTGTTTTTGTTTGTACTCATATTTTGTTCCCACGAGTAGGGGGTTTGTATAAATCTACTCTCCGGCTTCCCACGACCATGAAGCTTCAGGGTAATTACTGCATGAGTTTCCCCTAGTGATCATGAGGTTCCGTTCACGACTGACTCTGTACAGCCATTCAGCCATCGGCACGGATTGTGCACGGCAGCTAACTAAGTTAACTGCCTTACACACGTATATAACCTTGGCTTACACATCACCTTAACATTTCGTCTAATGGTCATCAGTTGGAGCCCTGAGCTAACGTTGCCCACCCTTCACCGACGTGGAGGTTTGTTAAAGGATGCTTGAAATGCTCTTTTTACAACCTTCTAGAAAACTAGTGTGCATCAATCTAGTAAAATCTCCTTCACATATTTCTCGTTGCCCTTACTCGATATCATAATCAGAGCTCCTTGGACAAGTCATTCGAAGCATTCAGCCCTCTAACTTTGAGCTTCAATTGAGTTGTCGTAAAAGTAATTACAAATTTTCAAATAATCAAGAATTTGAATTTAGTTCACGTAAGTATCCTTACAATACTATTAAAACCTTCATAAACTACCTAGTGAGGATTGAAAAATCAATATCGTACTGTCAAAGAGGAAGTAAAAGTAGTAATATTAACGATGATTCACGTAACTTCTAATCTTATCTACAAAATCATTTTATTTTGGTCGTGAATGAAATATTGACTGAAGAAAAACCACTCTACGATAAGATAGCAAATGCCAGACTGATAAGGTGTGGCATTAGACGAAAAGTAGACTTATTTTCGTGGTAACCAAGTTGAAAATTGGATTTTCCTAATGTTAAACCCCCCTCATCAACATGAGGTCAGTTATCAGCAGATTCTTGGTTACTCTGGTGATTATAAATAATCAGTCCCGATTCTTTTTTTTATTTTAAAGTAAGACTTACGTAACTTGAAACATTCCACTCTATTTAACTGCTTCCCGAAAAAATCAAGGTATCACGTTCTGTTTTTCGTCATGAACCACATTGATAAGAGTAAAAAAATTGTTTTTTAAACTTTTTTTTTTTTTTTGATGAAATGTTCCATCAAATCACTCAAAAGTATGTTTCCAAAGATAATGAATAATTAATGTCAATCATATGCTTTAACTTTGAACGGCAACTTTGTAACATCAAACATTGATAATTATTCTTATTTTTGTTTCCTTGAACGATGGATGGAACATTTCTCACAAATGAAAGTATGTGCTTTAATAAATGAATGAATAATCTCAAATGTGTTAATATTTATTTTGATTTTGAGACGTGTGACTGATAACAATTAATTCAAATATTTTTTTTTTGTTCTTGTTCAATGTGATCAGTTCCTTAAAATTAAATGACATTTCAATAAATTTTATTTTAAAAGCCTGTTCAAAAGGTAAATAAAATTGAATTTTATTTGTTTCTTATCAACTTTAAAATTAAAAATGCGTTTTATTGTTCAATTTATGAAAGTGAGTTGTAAATAAAAAACGCTTTTCTTTGTCTAGTCGTCATAAATTTATGATTTTTTTTTCATTTCTTCTGTTTTTAAAGTTAAAGAAACATGAGACGGCAAACAATCATAACAATAAAAAATTTACAACTAATAAAGTAATAAAAAAAATTGAAAAATTACCCGGTTACATGTTTTCAATATGATTCTCATATCAGTGACACGAGACATAGAAGAAAAAACAATTAAAATTATCACTTCTTAGATTTTTTTTATGAGTTACAATAAAAAATTTTCAAGATTACTAGACTAGTAAAAACTGCATCAATTTAATGCATTTTCGAGATAGAAAATTATAAAAAAAATTATCATTGAAATTGACAGTTAAGTATAATTTTTATGAATCCTTTAAAAAAAATTTATTAAATTGTGTTAATCTGTTGTTAAATATAAATATAATCTCAATATGTGTAAAGTAACAATTAACTTTATATTGCGCAGATCATGGTTTTCTGCTTTTGTTATTAAAATAACAACATTTTGCTTGCCAATTCGCGTTTTGTATGCATGAAATATAAGTTAAATACATTTCAAATGTCACATACAAATAACTAAATAAATAACACCCGTTAATAATATTTATTATTATTATTATTATATTTTAAACGTAAACAACAAATTATAAGTACTTGGTGACATTTCGAATAGATTTAATGATGTTTTTTTCTGTTGTTTTACTTTATTAAGTAAATAAATAAATTTCATTTTTATTATTGCAGGAATTAGCCAGGCACGAAGGATGCTGGCTCTCTGTATTTTGCAATTGAGCTGATCGAGAATTCCAGAGCTGTCTATTCGGTGTATTTTCTTTCCAGATTAAAACTCTAATTTGCATCGAGGTCAATGATTTACTTCGATTTAGATACATTCAAAAACACAGCTTTAGTCGATGCTTCTTTTGATACATGAGTTGAGAAATTCTTCTCCAAAAGGTTGAAGCATTAATTCGGCTCACATTCACTCAATATATGTCTGGATATCTGCAGATCATATAAGATGTTGTGTTGGCGTTAATGGTGGACTAAAGTTATCATGATGATTGGAGATCAGCCACTACTACATTGGGCTTTTTGTGGGCTGTCTTTCGACTTACCTTAAATTTTATTCTTCTTTAACGATTCTTATTTCCTTCAAGAAATCATATATCAAATGAAGTTTCATTCCAAAGAGGGCTGTCGGATTGCCCATTCATACACCCAAAAAACCTCCGTCTCCTATTCTCAAGTCCACTACAGAAGCTGAGAAAGTGCTGCCACCACAACTCTTACTTGACCTCTGGTCATTCATAGAAGCTCCTTAGTACGAGTAACTGACCATTTGGGTATAAGATTAAGTACATGTTCAGGAAGACGATTGCTTTGTAGATCCCATTACCAGGTTGATTCTTATTAATATTACCTACTGCTGTTTTTAGTGATATTCCTATGCTCTACGAGTTTTTTTTTCAACAAAATTGCTATTTAATTGATCGACGTTAATTTTGTAAGCAAGCTCTGATTCAACAGTTAAAACTCCTAGGTTTGATAGCCGATCCTGACACATTGTGCTTTGCAAAACATTTTTCACTCGTTTTAACGCGGAAAATGATCTTTCTGTGCTTGCAACTGATGAGGAGATTGTACATACGAAGAGCAATGCAAACATTGGGGAAGAGAATTTTAAACCATGCTTTGGTAATTGCATTGAGTAACTCAATAGATGGTAAAATTTCAGGACCAAAACTCTCCGTTTAGATTGCTTTCAATTGACATAGTTCCTCTCATAATTCTTTTTGCAGATCAATGAAATTAATAGATTGCCACAGTACATTAAACTGATCTATTATTGAGGACAGGGAAGAGAACCGATCTTTTATGTCAGAAATGACACTGATCAATATTTTGTCGAAGACATTTACTTTAAATTTTTTTTTCTGATGTGAGAATTAAATTTTGTGAGTCATCATCAATGTTATTACCTGAGCCGACTAAATGGTAAAATCGAGGTTAAATTTTAATCGACTTTAAAAAAATTGAGTATTTTTGATGCTCATGATATCCATCTGTGTTCACTTGAATATTTTCTCTACCCAAGTTTACTGATCCAAATTCCGATCATCTCTTATTAAAAATTAAACCCAATTTTAAACAAATATTTTAACTGTCTCTAACTAATGATTATCTCTCTCATATACAGTCACACAAATATATTCATTGTTTACCATTTAATCAATTTGTCCCACTAAATTTCATGCAAGCTGTTTATTTTCAAGCAAATAATATTTTAATTATTCATAGAAGTAAACATGCATGCATGCATGCATTTGTTTATATCTGCGTGTGAAAACCGTACTTAGAGGAAGATTAAAATTGGATCAATTGACGTCGTCGTCGGTTTTAAATTTGTCAACAATTGTCGTTATTAAAAATATTTGTAAGCATGTTTTTGTCATTCTGTTTTTTTTGTTTGTTATATTAAGTGAGATCTAAAGTTCAAATATTTTTTTTTTGTTTTTATATGATTCGAATTGAATGATTTTAATACAATGAAACCACACACGTGTCAATTTTTTTTAATTAATATTTTTTTTTATTTTTTATTTTATCATGATACTTGAATGTGGTTTGCAAAAAAAAAACAATATTATTGTATCTCCTAAAAAAATTTAATATGTGTGTCAGAATTTGTGGTGATATAATAATAATAATAATATTTGTTTTAAAATTGCTTATATAGGGCTAAACCTGTTTTGTGTCACTTAATTTAATAGTGATTTATTTAACTTGACAGAACATTGAACACACGCATTTTAAAGCGAGAATTCAATTTAAGTCCCAAACACAATTTGTCCAAGTTCAAGTTCTTATGTTTTTTTTTGGGTTAAGTGTGTTGAAACACAAACCATGTAAAATTATTTTTATTTTGACATATTTTTTTTTAAATTTTATTATTTTTGACAATCACAATGATGTTAGTGTGAAAATATGACAGAGCATCACAATACGACATTAAAAAAAATACGTTAAAATTTTTTTTCTATTTTTTTTTTGTTGTTTACATTGGCTTTTAATTCAAATTGATATACATATCGTAATATTTTATGATGTGTAACGTTTTTGTAAATGAAACGCATTGAATGACCTTGAAATTTGTTGTTGAATCGTTTCGAGAACAAAAAAAAGTAAGAATTAAAAACAATAATATCCAAATGAGTGAAAACACGTGTCAATTCTTTGTTAATTTAATTAAAATGAAAAATTACATTATTGTGTAATTTCAATTACCTGAGATGCAAGATCATCGTCTGGACTGGAGACAATGAGCAAATATTTGTTCAATAATTTTTTTTTCTTTGTATTTAAATTAAATTTTAACAAGAAAAAAAAATAAATAAAATTTAAAAATAAAACACTTTACACATAAATACCATAAAAGTAAATATATAAAGAAGCGTCTGCTTCCTCATTATTTAAATATACTGAGTGCGGTTAACGTAACACAATGTTTATTGATAAAATTAAATAGTTACTATGCAAAAATTGTTTTTTTTTTTCTTCTTCAAATTAATAAATAAACGGGTAAAATAACGATAAATAATGGAAATTTATTAATATACATGAAATATGTTGAATTTACATGTGTATCGATTTTCTTATCATCAAGAGAGTGTGTGTATGAGCATTTTTTTTTTTGGTTTTGTGTCATAGCTCATCATCATAAATATCATTTGAGGCTATTCACGTTATGATTATGATGATATTAAAAAAACATTGTTATTGTTGCTTAGTACAAAATAATTTTGTTTGTCTTTATTATGTATTTTTTTTATTTATTTCATTGTTATTATTATTATTTTTACTGTAGAGAGGTATCTAAGCAATAATGCCTATTGAGTGGATTTGTGTACTTTATACAGTATTAAATTTAGTAATTTGTTTTTATTTGCCAATGTAGTGTAAAATGTCTAGTTAGCGGTGTATAGCAACAAGTAAACACATTTTTGAGACAATTTTTTTGACATTTTATTTGACTCTGAGTTTTTGTGTTTATTTAAAGGTTGCCAAATTGACTTAACTTAGGGGTTGATGAGTTAAATGGGTAAAATTCTAATTGTTGGTGATTTGAGTTAAAAAAAAATTTAATTTCAACACACTATGAAACAAGAAGCATCCACACTATATCAACATGATTCCCGAATCATCATATTTGGAGCGTACCATTGGTGGTTTAACATACAGTCGTTCGTTCGACTAGGTTAAGCAGTTGTGAATGGTGCTCGTTGTTGGATGGGTGACCACCTACCAAAAGTACGCTACATAAGATTGTCATATGCCTGAATCATCCATAGTACTCTTACTATTCGAGAAAAAGACAATATGCACATTAATTAGGATAAGACAACACTAGTACATACAGAATGATGTACGTGGATTACAAAAAGCCCAAAGATATAAAGTGGCTGAGGTGATCTTGTGAATCTGCGTTGAATTCCTGGCTAGTACGCTATCATAAATTAACATAACATCATATCAAATTGACAAAAGAACAGTAGAAAGCAAATTAGTATTGACCTGAATCATGAACGACCTACTGCCAGAACAGAAGTTGTTGACCTTGAAGAAGACCTGCGGCACTTATTCGCATTAATAACTGCTTCATAATGTTTGTGATACCCATATGCCCAAAAAAATCAAGAAATTGTCAGTTCAAAAGCACTCTATAAAGCCAATGACTGACGATCAAGAGAATGCTTCTCTTGCTTGAAAAATTAACTGTTACTATTTTCATAACTGAGCTCTTCATATCTCATACTAGTTGCCACCTCATCTGAGATCAGATCAGATTTATATAATGGCTCTTAGGCCTCTAATCGGTCCCATTGTACATTCCCGTTATCATCATCATAGGGCCTTAGCTGTTAAACCCAAACATTTGCCAATTTTATCTAGGCCTTAATGGAGACGCCTGGTTTTTTTTGAAATAAATGTCTAAGACACTGTTACTCTGAAAATGCACTTATGTAATCGTTTACTTACATAACGTTCCATTGTTTTCCTAACAAAATTTCCTTATCTTTATCTAAATTGTTACAATATTTATTTTAATAATATTGTTGGACTATTTTTGGGTCTTTAAATAATAAATAACTGATAAGATTTGAGCAATCAGTTGTCTACCAATCCAATTTCCTCCTCATCATGTTGTTTTTTCATGAATATCACAATAATAACTCATTTACAAACTAATAATAAAAGTACATTGAATAACTCAATTAAGTAAACGACGAAAAGACTCAAACTGTTCCGATTTTGTTTTTTTTTACTTGAAATGCAACAATAATAATAATAATATATAATTATTTAATAACAGTACAAGTCAGGATTTTACATTGTTTGTATAGAAAAATAACATGAAACGATTTTTTTTCTATTCAATCATCATCACATAGTAACAGTGTCTTAGACATTTATGTGAAAAAAAACCAGGCGTCTCCATTAAAGTTTACCCGCTTTTTGTTTCCTCACATTTAATGTGTTGACATGAGATCATCAATCAACACTCTTTTTAATTTAATTTTAGTACTTGAAAGGGCTTCACATTTGTTGTATTTTTTTCAATGCATAAACAAGTCAAATGCCAACTATTCTCCCAAAATAACAAAAATTAATATCATTTTTTTTTAAATGAATCAATTTATTTTAATTTTTTTCTCTATAAATTAATTCTCATCATGTACACAAACACAATTGACCATAAAAATACGATACAAAGTCAAAAACATTTATAAAAAAAATTTTTTCTTGTACGTACGAAATCAAAATAAAATTTGTGTCCATACAAAAATAAATTCAAATAAAAAAAAAACATTTAAACAAGGTCATCACTTACGATTTTATTTTGATTGTATTTTTTTTTTAATTTAATTTTTTGAGTAAATATTTATTTCTTTTTTGTATGAATTTAAAATAAAATGATTAACTTTTTTTTTATTTAAATTTGATAACAAACGTTGAATTTTCGAAAAAAATGTTAAAAAATATAAAATTTAAATAAAAATTTTCTTACACTTTTTTTTCTTATCAATGCACGATTAATTTTCTTATAGTTTTATTAAATGTATATTTTTTTAACATGAAAAGTAGTTTTAATTTAAAAGAAAATTTATATTTTTCCGGTAAATTATTTAACTTGAAAAAATATATTTAAAATATAATAAAAAACGATCAGACTATTTAGTCTTTGTCACTAAAAAACTTCTGAACCTGTTGAATGCAGTTCAATCTTACAACTGCCTTCATGATATTTAGTTTTTTGTTCAGTTAGTGTTCTTTGCTTATCTCACTCACTCTCTTACTCTTGGTTTTACGTGAAAAAAATATACCGGCATATGCCAAGTTGAAAATAAAAGTATATAACTCTCATCTGAGCATACCGGCTATGATAATAGAAATCATATGGTTTTCCATATGTACGATGATACTGATTATGTATAAAATTTTATATGGGTTGATTTAATTATATCATAGGGCGTTTTTCATTGATGGTTTCAATTTCAAATTGAATATTTTTTTTTTTATATAAGTTACTGTCTGAATGAGGTGATGCAAGAATGCTGAATGGAAAAACATGTTTCTTTTGAAAAGTAAAATTTATTTCAAATTAAGAAATGGAAGGATTTAGGATCAGTTTACAGCTTGCAAATCAGGAATGTGCATTCTATGTAACTTTTTTTTAATATTTCAATTGTGTTGTTTTTCATAATTAAACGACTACAAGCATTTATGTTTAACAAAATTGTCTCAAAAGTCCCGGCTGTTTTTTTAGGTTATTACCACCAACTATAACGATGTTGGTCGCAAGATAGCAACTTTTCGGTGCTGGGAATCACATATTTTTTCTGTAGTTATATAATTCATGACTTGAACCTTAATTCTTATCAATACAAATTTTTTCTGAAACGTCGAATGCAAGACATACAACGTCATAAGTGGTTAAATTATAAGACCCTCTGATGATGAAGAGACACAGGGTCTGATTTAAATATTATTTGAATCTGTTTTCATAGACATGTGGCCTGGCATCCAAACAAGTGAAACTTCATGAAGATAAGTTCTTAAACAGAATCTGGAGATATTTTTTATAGAAGTAAAAGTTTGGCCCTGTAACTTCACTTTTGATACTGTCAGGTACGTGACCTTTCGGCAAGGGGGTTTCACTTGTATAAAATCATGCGCCACCGTCTGTGTGTTTTTAAAATTGGAACTACATATACTTAGTTGGGTAGTGCGCGTGTATGTACATGTAGTAAATATGAGCAGTCTACTATTTGTAAGTAAAACAAATGAGTATGTGGATATCTTTAAGTTTCATATTTTATTTTATTTAACAATATTAAAAATAAAATTTAATTTAGTTTTAATTAATTTAACTTTATAATTATAAGATACATAAATTTTATTATTATTATCATTTAATAACATTATCATATAATTATTGTTTCATTATGCGTAATTTAGGATGATAAACAGTTTCATTTTTTTCCTTTGGCTTTTTGTTATTTTCTCTTTAATGTTTAATATTTCAATCCATTTATCAAATATTTCCTTCACTGAAGGAAACGTTACACAAACATCTGTTATTGATTTGCACAAAAAGCAAACTCTTTCTTTTCCATTCATTTTTTCAATCACTTATTATTTTCACTTAACACTTTATTATTGTTTAAATTTTGAAAAAATAATTTGAATCTGTCTCTTCTTCGTTAAAGATTTCTGCGTCACTATCAATTTCAATTTTTTCAACTCCAGAGATATTTGAAACATTGATATACTGTAAGTATTGTTTTGAAATATTCAAATATAGAATAAAAACCTGTATCAGATCCATGTTTTTCTTCTTCCTGTTTCTGACATGATTTGAATGATTTAAACATGAAATGCTTAAGCGAAATTAGCTTGCTCCATTAGACGTTTATAAAGTTTTCTTCTTGTCATATTTTTTTGTCATAACCGTATTCATTCTTAATTTTCTCATTATCTTTATCTTAATAATAATTTCTTTATCTTTATATCGGTTTGATTTTCAGAAGCTGAATCTGCAGAGTCGCTTAACTTTTCTTCTTTTTTAGAATCATTTCAACATTCTCTTGTTCTTTTCTTCTCTGAGTAAATATTAGCTGCAGCAATGCATCGGTGAAAAAGGTCTTTCTTTCAATCTTTTTAAGCAAATTAGTTAAGTGCCTGTTATAATCGGCAAGAATCTATCGAAGGGGCTCTAGATCTACAGTGTTCTCTACAAGCACCGGTGCTTCTATTTAAATTTGGGTCTTTTTTAAAATTTAAAAAATTTTTTGACAGCGCTCAAATACAAGCACCGGTGCTTTTATTCGAATATAAGCACCATGGTGCTACTATTCTGGTATTTTAAAAATAATATAAAAATCATTCAAGCAACTTTACCATGGTGCTATTATTCGAATAGCAGCACCGGTGCTTGTAATTAAGAGAACACTGTAGATAAAGGCGCGCTTACTTTGGATTTTCAACTGAAATAGTATGAAGGCTTAGGGCTATTGGTTCCGCGAAGGAGCTTGGTCATATTTAAATTTAAAAAGAATCACTTTGACTTAAAGTTCAAGGTAGAGATTATTTGTCAGTATAAAACGATTAATGGAAATATAAATAACGAAAACAAAGTATAACATCGCAGGCAACTGTTTTTTCTAAAGAATTTATGAACGTGCCCATAAAAACCTACTTTACCGATACTTTTTTCATAATAACATTGATAAATTTTACTTATCAAAACAACTTTTCTATTAAATTAAGATTAAATTGAGGAAAAAAAATTCTTTAAATGACCTAGATATTAAAAGTTCAATTCATCTTGATATGCTGTATTCATAATCAACCGATCAAATTGAGTTTTTTTTTCATTTTTAAAATTTGGCAAGCAAAATTGACACGATGGCACCGGCAACGAGAAGTTCTTCATCCAAAGACAACTCATTCGAGAAATTCATAAAAAAATACTGTTCAATCAATTTCATCAAATCACTGATATTTGATCCAGCCCAATTAGGACTCGTTACAATTTTAATATTAATTGGTGAATTTGTGCTCAATTATGTTGTGGTCCAAAAAGTTAAATATACGGAAATTGATTGGATTGCCTATATGCAAGAAGTTGGAGGGTTCTTGAATGGCACATTGGATTATTCAAAGTTGAGAGGTGGGTTTGGATATTCAAATGTGAATATTTTTTAAATCTTCAAATTAATTTAAATTTTCAGGTGACACTGGGCCATTAGTCTACCCAGCTGGATTTGTGTACATTTATTCGATTTTCTATTTCATTACAAATTATGGGAAAAATATTCGTTTGGCTCAATACATTTTTATGTGGATCTACCTTGTTCAAATGAAACTCGTACTACGATTGTACACGAAAAGTCGCAAAGTTCCACCATATGTTCTAGTCATCACAGCGTTCACCTCATATCGAGTCCATTCAATTTACGTGCTTCGATTATTCAATGATCCAATTGCTGTTTTATTTTTGTATGCAGCACTCAATCTCTTCATGGACCAAAAATGGACACTTGGAAGTGTGATGTTCAGTATTGCGGTTTCAATTAAAATGAACATCTTATTATTTGCCCCTGCTTTGTTGTTGTTTTACATTACAAACTTGGGATATAAGGAAGCATTCAAACAACTCACTATTTGTGCAATTGTCCAACTCGTCCTTGGATCTCCGTTTTTAGTGACATATCCAATTGAATACATGAAAGGCTCATTTGATCTGGGACGCATTTTCGAACACAAATGGACAGTGAATTATCGTTTTCTTCCACGACACATTTTTGAAGATAAAAAATTTCATTTGGCATTGTTGGTGATGCACCTTATTCTTTTGGGTGTATTTGCATCACCAGCTTACAAGTATTTTATGAATTATTTTCGATTAAGGCAACTTCAAAAGCAATTGCAGCCACAAATCGATGCAGAAAATCGTCAAGTGAAATTGAGACAGAAAAATAAGAAGAAAAGTAAGGCTGCAACTAAAAATGAGACGGAAGAGGAATTATCTAAAGATCAAGAGGAATTCCTGAAATCATTTGAGAAAGGAATCAAAAAAATGAGCGGTAACTCGAACACTGCAAGTCAAGCTCAAAATGTGCCTGACGAGGAACAAGAACAACAAAAATCTTATAGTGTCCATTTCGATCAAGCAACACAACTCGCACTCCTTCCATTATTTTTGTCAAATTTCATTGGAATTGTGTGCGCAAGAAGTCTGCATTATCAACTCTATATTTGGTACTTCCATTCATTGCCATATCTCTTGTGGTCAACTCCATTTTCAACGAACGTTCGTTTTCTGTTGCTGTTTTTAATTGAATTTTGTTGGAACTCTTATCCAAGTACGGATTTCAGCAGTGGACTTTTACATGCATGTCATTTGTTGGTACTGGTTGGAGTCGGGAAATCAATGTTTAAAGCCCTGAAACAAGGAGCTGATGCTGTCAATGAAAAGTCTAAGGGGCAGTAAATTGAAAAAAAAATAAATTAGGATGAGAAAGACATTTATTTAGCATTTATTTGGATTGTTAAAAAAATTTTGGATTGATGATTTGGGTTAAATTTGACCAGTGGTCGTTAATGGGTTAAATGCAATTTAAAAAAAAGTGCCTTGAAGCCAAATCACAATCATGTGTGCGTGTGTGTGTCAAAAAAAATAGAATTTATTTACATTTTTGTGTATTTTTTGTTTTATTTTAAGGAAAAATAAATTTTTACATATTTATCCGTACCTGTGTCTTTTTTTCTCTGCTTCAACTTAATAATAATAAAAAAAAACTCACTATAAATTTAAATTTTCACATCATATTTAAGGTTATCAGTCATCTTAAAATCAAAATTATTTATGACATCCTGCCGGGGTGCTTGTTGGTGTTATAGTCAAAAATTTCAGAATACTCATCTCCGCTGTTGACGATCGTCGAGGTGTTTTCGGTTGACGCGGCTCTACGTGACTTGGACTATCATGAAACCCTGAATGGCGCCTTTTCGGAGTTTTCGTTTCAATCACTTGCTCCATGATGGTTGTTGTTTGACTACTGGAAAATGTGGATTTTTCATTTAATCCACTGCCGTTCAAACTCAATATTTTTTGTTTGCGAATTTTTGTGAGCCAATCAACGTTTTCCTTTAATTTTCTTTTGGGACTAGAAACTCTAAGATGTGGTGCTTCACCGTCAATCACAAAATTGGGTAAATTACTTGTAGGTGAAAATAACAATGAGGCACTATTAGATCCATTCATATCAGGAGAAAGTAATAAATTTGCGTTGACACGTTCGGATAAGGGTGACGTTTTGTTTTTCATGGGTGAGGTAGGTAATTGATGGTATTGGAGGTGTTGTGAGGTAGTTTCATTTGCTTCTTCGAAAATAATTTGCATTCCTTTTGTGATATCGAGACAATGAATTCCACCAGCTTGACGTGATGTGCTTGCAGGAGGACTAAATAATCGACGACCTTTTGAAGTACTTCCATTTTCTGTGGCAATTCGTTTGGGTTCCGGTGCTGACATTGATTGATCTTCACAGATACTTGAAAGAGGTCTTTTCATGGAAGTTCTTCGTTCCAACGGAGTTGTTGGTGTGCGTTCACTCATTCTGAAAACTTTTCTTCCTGAACGTGGTGTGAATGTCGTTTTACTCATGACTTTTGTTGATTTCCTGTAATCTGGACAAATTTCAGTGGTTCCTCGGTATTTTGTTAAAATCACTTCACTTGTCATCTCTTCACCAGGAATCCTCCAGATTTTGTGTCGAGCATCGTCAGAACACGTGACTATTGCGTTCTCTTTTTGTTGAGTCCATGCAACACACGTCACTTCTTGCGTATGTCCATTTAAGCTGACTAACGGATTTGGATTCGAAACATTCCAAATGAAGGCTTTTTCATTGCTACTGCCACTAATTAAATATTGACTATCTGGACTCAAACACGCCTTGATGTAGAATGTGCCGATCGTTGCTCCAACATACTTTTGAATAAGAGGTCCACTGTATGTCGCGATATTGTAACAGTAAATTGTATTATCCATGCAACTCGCGTACAGTTTGCATCCTGACTCGTCGATCAAAAGATTTGTGAAACCCATGAAAGTTGAGGTGCCCATATATGGAAGACTATATTTGGGAGTTGGTTCTTTTTTGTATTGTGAATAATTGCGACGCATATCCCAGACTTTGATCACACCATCACCAGCCCCACACGAAATCAGTGTGTTATCATCTTGAAAGACTAATCCCGTTATACTACTACTCGAACAATTGGCTGGAGTTTTTGGAGTATTATTTCGACTTGACGATCGTTTCCGATGTGAAACTGGAGTTCCAACACCTGTGCCAGCATGTCCACTAAAAATACAATTATCTGCACGATCGATACTCAGTGCCGCTCGTGTATCCCAAATCAAAATTGAACCATCACGACCACCCGTTGCAAATACTGCTGAATCAGTCTTACGAAATGCGGCTGTTTTCACAGATCGCGAATGTCCACGAAATGTCCGGGTTTTGACAAGTTTCGATTCTGTCAATTCCCATAATTTTGCTGTGTGATCTCCAGACACGGAAACTAATTTCATTTCATCGGGCATCCATTCAACATCAAATACAGCATTGAAATGACACTGTTCTCCGTCTAAAGGTTTTTCTATGGCACTCGGATCCTTATTTCTAATGAAAACGTCTTGAACAGCCACCTAAATTGAAATGAAATGAAATTTAACGCCAAATAATTAAAATTAAATGATAAAATTCCTACCATTCCATCTTCATTTGCAATTGCAATCATATTTTGATGACCGGCTTTTTTAGCAAATTTGGCGGCAAGTATTGGTGGCTCTTCGTTATATAACAGGCCGTGAGTCGACGGAGCAACACCTCGCCAGGAATCTTCTTGGTGAGCTGCCAGTCTACAGAGTGTTGTATCATAATTTCGGGAAAAATCTGCAAAAATACAATGAAAAAATGATGAAAAATGTGCAAAAATATTGGCGCGAAATTTTTCACTTCCATTTAAGGAGAATCTGATTAAATCATCACATTTTACTTGAAATTTCCTTAAAAATGTTAAATTTTAATGATTTTTCATTGTGCAATTTGGATTACAGTTATAAAATTAATGCACAAATTTAATTTAATTGAAACGCAAAAAAATTATGAAATTCAAAGAAAATTTTAATTTTCGTATTTTTTCAAAATCCGTACAAAATCAATACTTACAATTTCCGTACTGCCGTTCAAATAAATTAATTATACTATTTTGCATTATTATATAATTAAAATAAAATTAATTAACTCAAAATTTTCATTATTTGTTGGACTAAAATTTGAGAGGGAATATTTACCGTTGAAGCAGAAAAATTTGTAATCGAATGAAGAGGAATCGGAATGAGTTATGTGATTTCGATTACGATCACAAATGTAAACAATAACAAAAAAATAACAAACGAAACATTTGGAGCCGAAATTAAAATATTTTTTGTTTCTGATAAAAATTAAACGAAAATATTGTAAAAAAATTAAATTAATAAGAAATTTCAAATGAAAATGGCAGTTTCAACTCCAATTGACTTCTCATGGGATGTGGAGAACGAGATTCAGTTGTTTTTTGGTCTTGGTATGTTCATTTTAAAGTTTAAAGTTAAATTTAGTCTCATATTTTTGCAATTTAGAAGGACTTCGTCCATTTGGTCACAATAAGCATTTCAACATGGCCCTCCTCGTTGACCGACTCTCCTCGAAAATTCCCGGGAAAGACATTAACAGCTCAATTTTATGGGCAAAATTAAAATCAATGTACAATTTAGCCACATTAGATGAACAGGAACCATTTCCAACCGATTTAGAGACCGAGATTGATTTCACGTTGCCAGAATCATTTTTGAACAAACCTGCGTCTGTTTCTGGTGATGTCAGTGGAAGTACTGAAGACATTTCACAGCAAGAAAAGGATGAAAGTTCAAGCAAATCTGAGAGTGCATCACATTCATCAACACCAGTAAGTTCAGTTTCAGCGGGAGGCCAATTAGCTGTCGTTAAAGAAATTGAAGGATCACGCACAAGAAATTCGACACCAGCACGCCAGTTAACGGAGACGAACAGTAGCAACACTGGAAATGAAAGTAGCTCTGAACCGAAAAGGACACGGGCTTCAACTTCAGTTCAGCCCAAAAGAACACGTGCATCAACATCGACAGTTGAAACTCCAAGCAGCTCACCTTCAACTCCAACACCAGGCACGAAACGCAGACGAATTTAATTTTGGTCAAACTCCATGAAATCCATGAAATAAATTTGACCGTTAAGATATTTGATAATAAAACTTTGCAAAAGGAATTTCAATTGCATTATATTTTTTTTTATTTTAGTTTGTTTTCAAATCACATCGTAATTTTTACTCAAAAAAACTTAAAACATGAATTTTTAAATAAAAATTGAATTTCTTTTCAAACTTTAACGTCTTTTAATTTTAAAAATAAATTTCGATTACGATTACATTTCGAATGTATTCATATTTTGCATCACTTGGCTTTGAATGCGGTGAATTGTAATTAAAGCTCTGATTATTATTAAAAACAAGCGAGATTTAAAATTAAAATATTAACTCAATTTCAAGAATTTTCATCATCAAATATTGATAAAAAGCTAAACTTTCAAGAGAGCATACCGGAGAATAAAAGAGTTTTTGAAAAATCGTGCTAAAAACGCCCTCAAATGTATTTGAAAAATTTTGTGTAAATGTTTTGTATCGGCCATTAAAAAATTTTCAATAGAAAAAAAACAATTCATACAAATCACGAAAAAAGTTAATTGAAAACTTTATAAATGGCAAGTCCATCACCCCAAAATAGTCCGATGCCTCCTCCACAGGCTCCAAGTCCTTCGGGACATCCATCTTCGTACCCCGTACCACCAGGTAAATTATTTATTTTTTCAATTTCGTGACATATAATCATGAAACAATTTTAGGGCATCACATGCAAGGAAATCCTCCTGGTCCAAATCCAGGTCAACATATGGCACCTCAAGGTCCAATGCAACATGGGCCTCCTCATATGAATGGAGCTCCACCTGGTCATCATATGCCACCATATTCTGGAATGGGTCAACATCCTGGTATGCCGATACCACCTCAAGGATCTGCAATGGGCTATCAACATCAAATGCCACCAAATCAGGTGAGTTTAATTGAAAAAGAGGGGTTCGAGAATGATCTTAAAGAATATTATGAGAGCAATACGCTTGAGTTTATCGTTCACGATTACGTTCTTCAATTTTTTTTATTAAACAACTTCAATTGCCTTATCATGATAACAAAAATATTGATATAATTTTATCATGTTACCCACAATGAATGATCTCAAAATGATCTTAATCAGAATTTTTTACTTCAATATTATTTATAATTCCAATCATTTCATCACACAATTCTTCAGTAGCTGCAACGACTAAATTTGGTTCCATTAAATCATACGGTTTCCCTGTTTTATGTTTCACGAATCCTCCTGCTTCTTCAATCAACAGAATTCCCCCTGCAACGTCCCAAGGCATTACATTTTCAAAACTGTACGCATCCATTAAACCACTTGCAATAAAACACAAAGTTAATGCCACAGAGCCGAAAATGCGAAATCCATTGCTCTTTTTCATGAATTCCGAAATTCGTGCTTTAAACAAATTTCCTTGACCACGTCTAGGAATCAGAGTGAAACAGAACAATGCATCACTAAACTTTTTACAAGAACTAACATGAATTCGTTCATTATTCAAAAATGCTCCTTGTCCCTTTTTAGCGGTATACATTTCGTCCATGCATGGATTGTATAAAATTGAAAGAACAATTTGCTTATTTACAACTAAACCAATTGAAATGCACACAAGTCGGATGTTACGGGTGAAATTTTGGGTACCATCAATTGGATCAATGATCCATGTTGGTGAATCCGTTAATTCGGGTAAAACATTTCCATATGATGATTCTTCAGCAATGAATCTGAAAAATGTTGCATTAAAATTTTTTCGTTGTTTATCAAAATTTTATATCGAAAAATTTACTTGTGATCAGGGAATTTTTTTTTAATTCCATTTATCAAAATCTCTTCTACCTTCTTATCATATTCAGTGACAACATCGTGTTTGTGTTCTTTAGTTTCAATTACTTTTGTTTTGCTGGCTCCTTCTTTGACTAATTCACCACATTCCAAAGTGAGTTGATACACATAATTAAAACAATCCTCCAAGATTTTTTCATCCATTTTGATTTTAATTAAGTTTGCTTAAATTTTAAAATGTATTATTTACTATCAATGATGACAGATTAAATACTACTGCTATGAAATTTCAATGTGGATGAATTCGTTATGAATTGAAGTGTTAAATGTGTTAGTGGCTGTCTGATATTTTTATAGAGAACAGTGCATACATTTATAATGATAAGTCAAAAATAAGAAATTGGAACGTAATCGTGAACACTATATACAAGCGCATTTCTATAGATAGAATTCACAATGAGCGAAAACTTTGCCCATTTGGGAAAATACGGTCATTTTGAGGCAATTGAACCGTATGACAAAATTCGACCATTCGAAAAAATCGACCGTTTAAAAAGACCCATTTTAGAAAATTATTCCATTCGAGGCTGTTCGATCATTTGACAAGGACGGACTACATTAAGGAATTCAATAGTCGTACTTATTAAAAACCGACAGAAATTATAAGACAGTTAAATATTTACTTTAAATGTTCAAACTGAATTTATTTGTTAAGTGGTCTCACTGTTTCAGATAAGACTTGTCTGTATCAATATGACTTGCTTTATATTTCTTAATTAAAAAATTTTGAAGGCATTTCAATTTAATTTAAATATATGGCAAAACAGGGTCCACCGCAGAATGTTCAACATCCGCCATCAGGACCAAATATGCCGTCTGCTTCTTCTAATCAAGGCGGTCCTCCAGGCCAGGAAAATTTGAATGCATTACAGCGTGCTATTGATTCAATGGAAGAAAAGGGATTGCAAGAAGATCCAAGGTATGTAAAATTTTGATATAAAAGACCTTAAAAAAATAACTTAAGTATTTTGTTTCAATTGATAGATATTCTCAACTATTAGCGTTACGCGCTAATTCAAAGCATCAACATCTCAATCAGAATCAATTAAATTTACTTCGTGCACAAATAATGGCTTACAGAACATTAGCAAGGAATCAACCGTTGAACAAACAGTTGCAAGGTGTAATTGCTGGTCATAGAGCTCCCGATGGAACTCCTCCACCAAGTAATACACCACCATCAAGTCCATATCCAGGTCAACAAGGAAGTGCTGGACAATTAAGTGGTAAATCTTCTGTTCCTCCACAACAAGGAATGCAAGGTCAACCCCCGCAAATGCCTCCCAATCAAGGAGCTCCAGGTCAAGATCATAAACAACAAATGGGACCAATGCCTCCTTCTGGTGGTATGCCACCAAATCAAAGTCCAGTCCCAGGAATGACAAATCAACAACAAGGCCCAATGGCACAACAACCTGGTAATATGCAGCAAGGCCCGCCCAGACAAGGTCAACAAGCTCCTCCAGGTCCATTACAAAAACAAAATCGTGTCACAACACTCGCAAAACCAGTCGGCTTAGATCCAATTGTACTGTTACAAGAACGTGAAAATCGAATGGCAGCTAGAATTGCTTTGAGAATGGAAGAATTATCAAATTTGCCTACAACAATGCCCGAAGATCTACGAATTCAAGCACAAATTGAATTGAGAGCGCTGAGAGTACTTAATTTCCAAAGACAATTGAGAAGTGAGATTGTTCAATGTACACGCAGGGATACCACTCTGGAAACAGCTGTTAACGTGAAAGCATACAAGCGAACAAAGAGACAGGGATTGCGTGAAGCTCGTGCAACTGAGAAATTGGAGAAACAACAAAAATTGGAGGCAGAACGCAAACGACGACAAAAACATCAAGAATTTTTGGCCTCTGTTTTGCAACATGGCAAAGATTTCAAAGAATATCATAAAAATAATGTTGCAAGATTGGGTCGTATTAACAAAGCCATTCTTAACTATCATGCAAATGCTGAAAGGGAACAGAAAAAAGAACAGGAACGTATTGAAAAGGAGCGTATGCGTCGTTTGATGGCAGAAGATGAAGAAGGTTATCGTAAACTTATTGATCAGAAAAAAGATAAACGTCTTGCTTTCTTGTTGTCTCAAACCGATGAGTATATAAGTAATTTGACTGAAATGGTGAAACAACACAAAGTTGATCAGGAGAAAAAGAAGGAAGACGAATTGGATCGTAAAAAGAAACGCAAGCGTCAAATTTTGGAATCAGGTGACTTTGACAACATTGAAGACGATTGTGAAGCTCTTGATAGTCACATAACTGTGGTTGAAACAGCAACCGGCAAAAAATTGACTGGAGATGATGCTCCATTGCTTCGTAACTTACAACAATGGCTCAAATATCATCCAGGTTGGGAGTTTGTCATATCTGACAATGAAGATTCGGATAATGAAGATGAAGATCGCAGGAGACAAAATGAAAATGATAAACAGCCTGGAGATAAGACGGACGAGGAAAAAGCTATGGAAGTTATCAAGAAGGCTAAAGTTGAAGACGATGAATATAAAACTGAAGAACAAACTTATTACAGTATTGCGCACACAGTTCACGAACGTGTCACAGAACAAGCTTCAATTTTAGTGAATGGCAAACTCAAAGAATACCAAATTAAGGGTTTGGAATGGTTAGTTTCCTTATTTAACAATAATTTGAATGGAATTTTAGCCGATGAAATGGGTCTTGGCAAAACAATCCAAACAATTGCTCTTGTCACATATTTAATGGAACGCAAAAAAGTCAACGGACCATTTTTGGTTATCGTTCCCTTATCCACACTTTCCAATTGGGTACTAGAATTCGAGAAATGGGCTCCATCTGTGGTCGTAGTTGCTTATAAAGGTTCTCCCCAAAATCGTCGAACAGTTCAAAATCAAATGAAAGCGACTAAATTCAATGTACTTCTCACAACTTATGAATACATTATTAAGGATAAAGCTGTTTTGGCGAAAATTTCATGGAAATATATGATTATAGATGAAGGTCATCGTATGAAAAATCACCATTGCAAATTGACACAAGTCTTAAATACGCATTACATTGCACCATTTAGATTGCTTTTAACTGGAACACCATTGCAAAATAAGCTACCCGAATTATGGGCTCTGTTGAATTTCCTTCTTCCATCAATTTTCAAATCTTGCTCGACTTTTGAACAATGGTTTAATGCTCCTTTTGCCACAACTGGTGAAAAAGTCGAGTTAAATGAAGAAGAAACTATTTTGATTATTCGACGTTTGCACAAAGTTTTACGGCCATTCTTGTTGCGTCGTTTGAAGAAGGAAGTCGAGTCTCAACTGCCTGACAAAGTTGAGTATATTATCAAATGTGAGATGTCGGGATTGCAACGTGTCCTATACAAACATATGCAAAGTCGTGGTGTTTTATTGACAGATGGATCAGAAAAAGGCAATAAAGGAAAAGGTGGATCCAAAGCATTGATGAACACAATTGTGCAGTTAAGGAAATTATGTAATCATCCATTTATGTTCCAACACATTGAAGAAAAATATTCAGACCATGTTGGTGGTGGAACGGGAATCATTTCAGGTAATTTATCCGAAAACCCCTTATCGAGGATGTTCATGTCGTTGATGAGGTCGTCGGTAATTTCAGTAAAAAAAATATAATTTTAATTTTTTTTTTAAATTATTTCAGGTCCTGATTTGTACCGTGTCTCTGGTAAATTTGAATTACTCGATCGAATTTTGCCAAAACTCAAGGCAACAGGTCATCGTGTTTTGCTTTTCTGTCAAATGACTCAATGCATGACCATCATTGAAGATTACTTGTCCTGGCGTAATCATGGTTACTTGCGTTTAGATGGTACCACAAAATCCGAAGATCGTGGTGATTTGCTTAAAAAGTTCAATTGCAAAAATTCCGAATATTTTGTATTTTTACTGTCAACTCGTGCTGGTGGTCTGGGTTTGAACTTGCAAACTGCCGACACAGTCATAATTTTCGATTCAGATTGGAATCCGCATCAGGATTTACAAGCACAAGATCGTGCTCATCGTATTGGTCAACGAAATGAAGTTCGTGTGTTACGTTTAATGACCGTCAATTCGGTTGAAGAGCGTATTTTGGCTGCGGCACGCTACAAATTAAATATGGACGAAAAAGTTATTCAAGCTGGTATGTTCGATCAGAAATCTACGGGAAGTGAACGTCAACAGTTTTTGCAAACAATTTTACATCAAGATGAGGAAGATGGCGAGGAAGAAAATGAGGTTCCAGATGACGAAACAGTCAATGCAATGATTTCGAGATCTGAGGAGGAACTTGAATTATTCAAAAAAATGGACGAAGAACGTAAAGAACGTGAAGCGAATGACCCCAATTTCAAGGGTCGGTTGATTGATGAAACGGAATTACCTGATTGGCTTACAAAAGAAGAAATTGAAGAGGAAAAATGGGATTTCGAAGATGAACAAGCTTTATTGGGTCGTGGTTCACGTCAACGTAAAGAAGTCGATTACACTGATAGTCTCACGGAAAAAGAGTGGTTGAAAGCGATTGATGATGGTGCTGATTTCGATGAAGAACTTGAGGAAGAAGAACGTGAAAAGAAACGCAAGAGCCGTAAGAAGCGTAAAACAGAAGAATCTGATGATGAAAGTGTCCTATCATCAATTGTTAAAAAGCGTAAAAAGGGTGTTACAGATCCCAAAATTAAAGAGCAAATGAAAAAAGCGATGAAATTAGTCGTAAAATATTCGGATGAAGAAGGACGAGTTTTGAGTGAACCATTCATGAAATTACCGTCACGTAAAGAACTTCCCGATTATTATGAAATAATTAAAAAACCTTTGGATATCAAGAAAATCTTGGCACGAATTGAAGAAGCAAAATATGTCGATTTTGATGATTTACAGAAAGATTTCTTCCAATTGTGTCAGAATGCCCAAATTTATAACGAGGAAGCATCTCTAATTTATGAGGACAGTGTCGTATTGCAAACTGTTTTTACAAACGCTAGAACTAAAGTTGAAAGTGGTCAACAAGTGTCTGAATCTGAAGGTAAAATTTAAACTAATTTTAATTTTAAAAAATTATTTAAATTTTCATAATCTTTTTTTTTTGTAGAAGAGGACGAATCAGACGATGAAAGCAGCGTTAAAATGAAAATCAAGATGAATAAATCACAACCGTCAACATCAAAGAAATCAGCTCCCAGAAGAAAAAGGACTCAAAAGAAATATGCAATATCAGATGATGATGACGATGATATGGATTAAATTTAAGTCACTTTATGTAGAATTAGAAATTAAGAAAAAAATAAAAAAAATTGCGTTAAAACGCTGACAAAAGGTTTTTTTTCTTTGAAATGTCATACATACCCTTATTCTTTTGTTTTGGTTCGGTCCTCTACTAAAACTACTACTGTGAAGTTTTTCCCGGTTTCTTTGCATTGTAAAAAATTATCTAAAAAATTTAGGGTGTCCATTTATGTAAATATTTTCGGGACAGTGAAAAATCGGGAAAAGATCGGACAATGACAAGAAAATCGAAAATTAAAAAAAATTTCTAAGAATACCAAAAATACTCAGGAACCTTGGAAAAATTGTAGAACAAATCGAAAAATAGTCGAAAAAATTGGAAAACTTGAAAAATTCAAGTTGAGACGGAAATTAAAAAGAATCACGAGATTAAAATGAATAGCATTGAATTAGAACGAGTAAATGAAATGAAATATCTAGGAGTAATAATCGATGAAAATTTGACATTTAAAAAAACACAGAGTTTGCTAAAAAGAATATTTCGAAAAAAGTGTACTTTCTAGAACGAATGAAGAGAAAATTGGACGAAAATACTAAATTGACAATATACAACACGCTTATTCAACCGCATATTGACTATTGTGCAACAAGTATTCTGATGGCTAATGAAGGTGAATTAAGGAAGGGGAAAAATGTGCAATAGAACTTATAGAAGTATATTACTAGCTGATCGACTAGAAAATGTAGACCAAATGTTGAATAAATTAGAATTATTGGATGTTAAGCTGAGAATTTATTATAATACATTAGTGTTTGTTTTTAAAATGGAAAAACATATGTTGCCTAATTACTTGTCTAGAAATTTGAATTATGTGCGTAATGTCCATCCTTATATGTTGAGAAACAATAATAACTATAGACTTCCAGCAAACAGATCCACTTTTGGTCAAAATTCATTATTTTACAACGGCACTAATTTTTATAATCAAATGAAAAATGAGACAAGAGTCAGTGATGTTTTAAATATTTTTAAAAGACAAGCAAAAAAATTTGTGAAACAGAAAATTGCATCCCACTGAAATAAACATAATCCAATTGGATTGACCAACATAACAAGTAAGTAACATAATTTGGGGCAGTTAGGTTAAAATTCGATTCAGCTAAAATTTTTGCAAACCCTTACATGATCCAAAAATGTCAAAATCAATTAAGAAAAATATAATTCATTTATTTTCAATAATAAGTTTATTAAAATTCATACAAATAAAAACATAAATCTTAAGTAAATTTTATTTAAATTTAAATTTTCATCCTTAAAAATAAGTAACTGGGTAATGTGACATTCATGAGTAAAAAAGGGTCAAAAAATCGTATTTTTTGTGCAATTTCTTTTTTTTTAATTTAAGGAACAAACATTCACTTTCTTTATAATTTTTGTAGTTCAGTGATGTCTTTTAACGGTTTTTTACTTGACTTAAGTATTTCCACATGCATTTCATCGTCATTTTCCAGGAGTCTACGCTGTTTATCGTCTGTATTTGAGGATGAGGTAAAATCCTTTGCTGCTTTCATGAAAAGTCTATAAAAATAGTCAAAATTTTATGAATTTAATGGCAGTGAAATTTATTTTTTTTTAATAATTTTTTCAATTGGAATTTATTTTCAACATAAAAAAAGTGAAATTTTACAATTTGATTCTAGTTTTTATTTCTAAGTTATAGCACTTTTCCAGTCTTAAACGTTTTTTATTGGTTTTAATTTTATTATTTTGGCATGCATTGACTATTTTTTTTATTTAATTTAAATTTAAAAGTTAATTACAATTTTTAGACTTAAAATTAAAATTATACAGAAAAAAAATAATACAAAATAATAATTTTAGTACTAAATGATAAGTTAGAACACCTTCCAATTAATCGTGAGTAATACCAAGTTTAGGTTAAATTAAAGAGTTTCGTGCAGTTAAATTGAATGTGTGTGTGTGTGTGAATTAATATTTTTTTGTTATTTTTATTTTTAAAGTGTTAGGCGTTTATTGACGGAGATCCTCGGAAGAAACTGAAAAATTAAATAAAATTTAAAAATAATATGAAACTATAAGAGTACGATTGTCATGAAAGCACCGGATGAAAAAAATTTGGTCCCAAAAAATTTCACTTAAATGGACACCCTAATTTTTTAGATAATTTTTTAACAATGTAATCGGCAAAAACTTCACACTCATTCCTCTCTGCTTTCATAACAATCGTGTCTAAAAAAATTATAAAAAAAATCAAAATAAAATGCAAATCACCATCTAATAAATTTCAGTTAGAACTTTTTAGTTACAAACACCAAAAAAAAGGTCATTCAATCACATTGAAATTCAAAACTTACTTGGCAAGTGTGGAACTTGTTGATCTGCTGAAATTAGGACGCGTCAAATCATCCAAACCACGATGAACAGAAATCGAGTCGGGATCTAAGAATGCGCCCGATTCATATAATTGTAAGTACTCTGGTGTTTGTAAGGAAGCTGCTGACGGTTTTCGATATGTTTTTAACAGAAGTGATGAACATAAAACTGAAACACTTGACATTGCCATTGCAGCTGAGCCCATCCATGGCTGTCATGTGGCATGAAAGTTGAGTAAAAAGTTATGGAATGAATTTCAATGAAAAAAATTATTATTTTAATGAAATTACCTCTAATAGGATGCCCCAAGGACTAAAGAGTCCGGCAGCTAATGGGATACCTAAGAGATTGTACATGCTGGCAAAGAGGAAATTTAATCGTATTCGACGAACTGTCGTCCGTGATAAGTCAAGGCATGCAATTACATCGAGAAGATCATTCTGAAATTAAATTTTATGATATTCTAATTTTTTTTTACTGATTCAATTCAAAACATACTCTCATAAGAACAACATCAGCTGCTTCAGCTGCAACATCAGTTCCTGATCCAATTGAGATTCCGACATCTGCTTGTGCCAACGCCGGGCTATCATTAACTCCATCTCCCACCATGGCAACTCGCTGACCCTTATCCTGAATTTTCTGTATTTTTGCAACCTTATGTGATGGCAGCACTTCAGCAAACACTCGCGTTATACCGACTTGGCGTGCAATTGTAGCAGCAGTATTTTTGTTATCACCCGTCAGCAAAATCACATCAATTCCCATCTTTTTCAGTGTATACACAGTTAAAAGGGCTTCTGGCTTTACCATATCTGACACAGCAATCATACAGATCAAAGTGTTATTTATTGCACACAAAATTGCTGTATTTCCCATAGATTCCTCCTCAATCATTGCCGCATTGATTTCAGGTGAAACCGTGACAGCATTTCGTATCATCCACTCACGATTACCAATCAATACATTATATTCGTTACTTAGAGCAAAGGCTTCCGAAGGCTCAGTCTGGATTCCATCACCGAAATGTAACAGCTGTTCAAGTTCAAGATGACTCGGACTCTGTTGCGGCAGAAGTTGTTTCACTTCAATTGAGTTTAAGACTCCTGATGATTTTACGGTATTCCAGGTATTCTTAAAATTAATCATTTTCTCGGCACTTTCAGTCTGTCTCAGAGATGCGTCAAGATTTGATACTGTACATTTAATACCACATCCAGGTACGGCCATGAAATTATCACATTTTCCAAATGTATTTTGTTCTGAGACTTCTTTGACAAATTTTACAACAGCAGACGCGAGTGGATGCTCACTGTTACTTTCAGCTGCTCCCAGGATTGTAAGAGCACGTGCAAGGCTACAAATTTTCGGCTTAACAAAAACAATAATTTTCGATGTCATTGGCATTCCATGGGTTATTGTCCCAGTTTTATCAAACACAATTGTTTTGACTTTATGGGCATTTTCCAAGGGACCTGCTCCTTTCATGAGAACTCCATTTTGCGCACCAACCCCTGATGCTACCATGACAGCAGTTGGAGTTGCAAGACCCAGTGCACATGGACACGCAATCGCAAGAACACTCAAAGCACATCGAAAGGCATAACTGAAAATAATTTCATGGCGATTCATTCCCTCGGTATCGTGATGCTTTACAGGCAATAAATCGATATCAATGTAACCTGTGATGATCCATCCAATTAGTGTGAGGGTTGAACACGCGATGACGAATGGAATGAAATAGGCAGCAATGCGATCAGCTAGCTGTTGAATTGGAGCTTTTGAAGTTTGGGCTTCCTCGACTAAGCGGACAATTTGTGCGAGGGTCATGTTTTCACCGGTGTGTGATGCTGTCATTAGCAAAAGTCCATTTTGATTGATGGAACCTCCGATTACGACGGATCCCTTTTTCTTGGGGACTGGCATTGATTCACCTGAAAAGTAAAAAAAATAATTTTAATTACTAGGTAGAAGAAAAATCGATGATAAAATGTCATACCTGTAATTAAACTCTCATCACACATGGAATTTCCACACAAAACTTTTCCATCCACAGGAACTTTACTTCCCGGAACAACTTTCAAAATATCACCTCTTTGAACGTAATCCACTGAAATAACGGTTTCCGATAAAACCTCATAATCATCACTAACTTTAACCAAAACAGCTTCAGTTGCTTTGAGTGACAGTAATTTACTCAGAGCCTCCGAAGTTTTACCCTTTGCGATGTGTTCCAACCACCTTCCAAGCGAAATGAAAATAATCAACATGGGTGGGGTATCAAAAAATGTTACAGGTGATATTTTCATCTTCATTCCAATGGCGAATCCTAACACCACGACTGAGTAAATGTATGAAATACTTGTGGCCATTGTGATGAGCACATCCATGTTGCTAGTTCCATGTCGGAAGACGGCATTGTACGCTTGTTTGTAGAAATGCCAGCCACCATAAAATTGAACTGGAGTTGAGAGGACAAACATGACCAAATTTTCTAAGGAAAGTCCTGGCATTATCATCACCATATTTTCATGACCGTGCTTTTTCATTTCAATCATGAAATAGACCATGGCAATCATGGCAGGACCTCCAAAGACGAGTGACACTAAAAATGCGTTGCGCCACTTGCGAATATCTTCCTTGTGCTCTAAATACGATCGAGATTGCTTATCTTTTTTTGACAGAATTTTCGCTTCGAATCCAAGTGACTCAATATGCTCACATATTGTGCGCGCTCCGATCTGCTCGTTATTGAATCGAAATTTGCCGCGTTTTGTAGTGAGTGCAACAACGGCTTGCGTCACTCCAGGGACTTTAAGTAAATGTTGTTCAATTTTATTGACACATGAAGCACATGTCATGCCATTAATCTCAATTTCAACATCATTTTCCCCGGTTCCCTCTTCTTCAATCAGTTCAGATGGGAACCCGAGTTCAGTGATTGATTGTGCAACATCTTGAGGTGATATGAGATTGGGATCATATTTAACTTCAGCTTTGGCCGCTAACAATGCAATTAAAATTGATTCAACTCCGTACAGTTTCTTGCAATGTTTTTCAATTGCAGCGACACAACTTGCACATGTCATGCCTTGCACATGCAAAAAACACCTCGTTAAATCACCATAAACAACAGGATTTGATCCATTCATTAATTTTTTATCACCACTTGTTCCCACCTCAAATTCAAGTAACTTTTTAACATCAGTCTTCTTATTACTACGATTACTGGAATCTGCAACATTCGCCTCAAATCCCATATCATCAATCCAATCAGCGATTTCTTGTGGTGTCGTCACATCACCATCATATTTGACAAAACCCATTTTTTCATTTAAATCTACTTTGATTGAAACAATGCCAGGTTTCACAGATATTGCACCCTCAATATTCTTCACACAAGATTGACATGTCATTCCATAAATGTTGATTCGAGTCTCTTGAATTCCCACATTTCCCTTATTGTTTTTGTCATCAGTATTTGTGTAACTGCATTCAAATCCCATGTCGTCAATCCATTCAGCAATTTGATCGGGATTTGTAATTCCGGGATCGTAATCAATGTATCCAGCATTTTCACTTAGCACGACCTTAATTTTATGAATTCCCGGTTTTTGACTTATTGCACCTTCGATATTTCGGACACATGACTGACAGGTCATACCAATGATCGGTAAACAGACATGTGAGGAAAAGTCATTGTTGTTACTCTGGAGATGGTCTTCCAGTAAACCCAGGGATTCACTGTATTCGTCATCCATCGCAGTTCTGTAAAAAAATAGAAAAAAAAATCCATGAAAATAACCGATAAGATAATTTAAGGAGACGGTAAATAGACTGAAGTTAAATCATGTTATTTAATTTAATTTTATATCTTTATTTTATTTTTAAAAGTATGTCAATGAATATATTGCGCGTCTTATCATCATCATGAAAATCATAATTTCATTTAAATTAGGTCTTTTTTACAGCATTTAAACCATGAAATTTAAATTTCACTCACAACAATTTGACTCGATCTTCTTCATTTTCATCCTGATTGTGAATTGACGCAATTGTAGCGATTCGTTCCATATTTTTTTTTTTTTTTTTTTTAATTTTGTAACATAATTTGATACAAATAACAAGAAAGTAAGACAACGTGCAAATAATTTAACAAATATTTGCTTCTAAAATAATTTGTTTTTAAGGGGATTATCTAAAACTTTGACGTAAAATTAAGCAAATTACAGAATTCCATGAATTTTAAAATAAATTATGATTAAAAATAAAATTATTCTGTTTGATTAGGTTCACGGTTTAAATAGAACTAAAAGTTTTATACGGCGACTTAAAAAAAAAGAATAAATAAGATATGAAAAATTTATGGGTCAAAATATTTTAAATTGAAGAGTTTGGTGCAAACGGTTCATTGGACTCAAAATTTATTTTGAATTTTTTTAGAATTTTATTATGAAAATTTAACACAAGACTGAAGTTTTCAAAAACTTTGGAAGCTTTGGAAGCCTCTGAGAGGGGTTTTTATAACACTCTGAATCATCCCCGACCCGCACCAGTTGTTATAAACGACATTAACTTGAATTTTTGCTGCTTTTTCATTATTTCTCCGTGTAAATCTACTTTTCTGCTATCAGTTCCCTCTGCTGGGTCCAATCGAAAAACTCAGATCCAAGTGATGATAATTATTCATTAACTATCGCTCATTAACGACTTTTCCCTTGAAAAATTTTTCTGGAGAGGTAAATAAACCGACCTGATATTAAATCGAAAATTTTTAACAGTCAATTTAAAATTTAAATTAACCAAAATCAGAACCATATTTTCAGATATTTTTTGCTTAAATTTTACATTGAGCAATTAAACGCTTGACAAAAGTTTTGTTTAAAAAAATGGCTTTAGGGACTTAAAAATTAATTTTTAGCACTTTTTGCCCTCTCCCTCCATTTTCATTTCGATTGAATAAGAACAAATCTATATTTGCATTTGTTGTGGCCTTATGCAAACATAAAAAATCATTGAAATCGAATTCATGAAAGTCAAAAACTAAAATTTTACGATTTTGAATAATTGAAATGTAACTGAATCAAAACACATTTCAATCAAACTGCTCAACTTTTGCTTTTTTCACCCATGTAATGGATTTTACTTAAAACGTTCAGTATACAACGATAACCTTTATTTATTATTTATTTTATGTTATTTGAATTGAAGCACTGTTAGATAAGATAAACTCTAACTCTTAACTGATAACAGTGAGATAATACCCCACATAAAACTTCAACTTATGACGATAACAATCATAAGAATTGAGTGTAAGTATTATTCAATAATAAAAACAAGATTATTTCTTTAAAAATCAAAACATTTCAGAAAATATTTTGCAATGCGAATTCTTACTAATTAAAATATCATTAATTTTAAAATATTTTAATAGATTTACCAGACAAAAAGTATGAAGTCAATATAATGTGAACTAAAAATGGCATGTTAACATGTTATATTTTAATAATATGTGAAGTAAATGACGAAATCAATGTTAAATTATGCATGTGTAACAAAAATCTAGTGTATGCTCGTTGGTTTGTGGTTAGATTAGTAGATTAAATTTTGTTTGTATTTATGTTGAATTGAAATTATTCTTTCTTTTTTTTAATATCAATATTTGCTTCATTTGTATTCAAACAGTGTCGGTACTGGAGTTTGATCACTTTTTGGCATCTTGATCACTACAGCACAGTACTTTCAAATGTCATGTAAGACAAAAGATCGATCAATTTTGAATATCGAATATGGATTACTTCATGCATCAGTCAAATCAGGGTTCACAAAAGACAAATCTAAAATAAACGTTCCAATTTGGCTTGGTTCAAACTATAAAAGGTTATTATCCACAAGGTAAGTAATTTAAAAAAAATATTTTCTCTTCTCATTATATTTCCTTCTTATAGAAACGACAAAAACCAATATCAGGTTGACTACTGGCAGAAGCTGAAATTCTCGGCATTTGCGTACTACAATATTGCAATAGTTTTGTATGCCATTCCATCCACGAAGGTGTCCGTTGAAAGAGCATTTTTATAGCTTAAATTAATTGACAGCGATTCGAGGACCCCTTTAAATAGTATAATTAAATTGGAAAACTTTCAATGGATTTTTTCACATTTTTCTACTAAAGGTGACAGTATAGACGATATCATGTGGGGTCCTGATGAGTAACCTGTGTCGTCACCAAGAAAACCTAAAAAATGCTCCTCTCCTCATCCAAAATTTGCCAGCACAAATTGATGAGAAGGAGGATGACATGAACGAGGAATCGAAAGAAGAGCTGACACCAGAACAACCAACAAAGGGGGCAAGTGGAAAAAAGGCAAAACAAACAATTAACAATGAAAGACGTTCAAAAAGGAAAAAATAAACAAAGGACGATCGTAAACTTAAGTGAATTAGATGAAACTTAATGTAAATAAAAAGAAAATATAACAAATAATAATGCAAAATGATAAAAAAAAATAATAATGGGAAATCTTAGTACTAGTGACGTAAAACAGTGCACCATGATGTAAACAAAACTGGTTTCTGAAATTCCCTTTCAAATTTCCCTTTAATATAAGTGTAGAACATGAAACATTATCTGCTAAGAAGAAAATAAGTAGTTCCGCCTTAAATCTTACATAATGTAGCTTTATACAAATAATAACTTTAATGTCTTATTCAAAAAAGTTTTTTTGTTTAAAATTTATAAAAATTACTTTTTAGTAACCAAAATGAGTAATTTACTCGAAGGACATAAGATTTGAGCGTGTATTGAAAAACAAATGATCTATTTTATAAAAATACTTTGATTTAACTCCCATATTCCTAAAACAATATTCAGTCATGTCAATTTTCTGTTCATGTCATGAAATAGTTTTGTATGAAATGTTTGAATAGTTAACGTGAATTCATTCAATAGTACCTGTGTTATAATTGTATTTATCTTGATCTCAAATAGATTTTTTTTTTGTAATTTAAACTATATCACATACTTTTGATTGTCATGAGTCTCTGTATCCAAGTTTTTTGAATTAAATGAGCACGATCTATAAATTTCAATGCAATATTTCAATTAAACATTTATGAAAAAATACGCAGAGTCCTGGAACCTCCGTCTTCTGTTAATAATGATTTCATTCTTACCCAGTTCAATAAGAAACTCATGTGATCAGATTTCAACTTTGTTTAAAACATAATTTGATCCTGATACATAAATTAATAAAGTTTAATAATATTTCACTTTGAAAATAATCTGTATTCTAATATAAAAAGGTGCAAAGACTAATACATTAATGTTGTAATTCATATTTGTTCATATGTCTAATTATTGTTTGAACTAAATTATAGTATAAAAGTAACACTTTTGATTTTATTTTTCATACTCATGTAAAATAATACACGATTTTTTCCACAAAGGTTAAAATACTGTTAAATAACCAATTTCATATGAGATTTAATGTAATTGTAATAAATCAGAGGTGTGGATTGAGTTAAAAGTGTTTGAGTCAATAATACACCTAAATAATAATAAGTATCAGGTGTTTTATACACCGCTTTAAGTTAAAAATATCTTTAGACGTACAATAGATTCAAATCAGTTGTGTCTTCTAGTTACGGTGATCCAAAACTGACTTAAAGCCTGAAAGGAACTTGTCAAAAAACTTCCATTTTCCCCCTTCCTCCATGAATTGTGTCTGTTTTTCTGTCTCTCAGTCAAGGGTACGATTTAAAGTTTTCTTTTCTTTCATAGCAGTACCCTCAGTTGACATAATTTAACCTACAGCCCTGTCTCAATTGAAATTAATCTCCAAGTATCGAAACAAAGAAAGTAACTGGATCATTTTTACACACGTTTTATTCACAACAACATAAGACAAAGTAAATGAAATAATTCATAGCAAGACAACCAACTTTTCATACACAAAATCTACATGAAAATAAATAAAATTACTTTCATTTTAATTTTGTTATACTTTGAAATGTATGCTCATTTAAAAAATGTCTCATTTTACATCAATTAAGTTAAGACATTTAAATTTCACTTAGTTTCATTGCACTTTTAAATGTGATCAAAATAAAATCCATGCTTTAATTTGATCAATTCGTTCGGTAAGTTTTTGAAACATCAACTTTTTCAGAGTTCACCTTTGAATGATATCAGTAAACTTTTTTTTCATAATTTATTACATTTTTTGATTACTTTTTGTTGATATTTCAAAGAAAACAGCAACTTAGAACTGGTTTCTATCAAAAAAAATTACAAAAAATAACACAATAAGCCGATTCCAGAATGTGCCCATGCATAAAAATCCCATATTTATATTGATTTTGATCTCTATTGACTTACTTTAATTTTTTTGTACTGAATTGTTTTTAAATCATTTTTAATGGTATTTAAATTGATTTTGATTTTAATTTAACGTAACTTTCTATTCTATTTTCTATGTATCACAATTAAATAGTTTATTGGCACAATTTTCTTAATTTATTTTCTTTTTTTTTATCTTTAAATTAATTGTGATAAATTTTATTAAAAGTTAAATAATAATATTTATTTTACTACGAATCATTAATTGATTAAATTTATAAGAAAAAAAAATGCTTAATTGAGGTCTGATTCATTTAAAGATCAATACGAAACTAAACAATGTGTAAGAAATTCATTTGAGTGACTTGTAAAAAATATGTATTAAGTATGAGGTATGAATTAAAGTTTTAAAAGTTATGAATATGAGAGAAAAAAAGTTGTGTTTTTTGAATGAATGTTTGTAATGAAGTTAGGAGTGGAACTGAATCAAACAGGTTTTTTTTTGTTGTAATTTTGTTTATAATGATTTGTTTACGGTTTTTTTGTTGTTTTCTCATTTTTTCGGGTACTGAAAGAGATTGAACTGAATTTAATGAGAGAAATATCGTCTTAATTTAAGATGACTAACAAATTTTCAATATTATGCGGGATTATGAGTTCAATTACTGATGATATGGGTTTTTTCTCATCGGCATTTAATCAGCTGATATTTTACTTATTCTTAAATTTTTATGAGTGTGAAGTTAGCTGTAGATCAAGTTTTTTTTAACTTTAGAATTTGAAACTTTTATAAGAAAAGCTTCGATATGTTAACGTAAATATCACTTTAACCCCCTCTTTCCATGAAATAGATCCAGCTGGAATTTTTTATTTGTTTAGTAGATTTTGACCCAAGAAGAATCAAGATTTTTGGTTTTTTTTGACAGTTAATGTTAAATTTTTAAAAAATTATTTTTAAATTTTTAAAATTTTGAACGTTTTTTTTTTAATTCTGAGCGTTTAAAGAAAATCTTGTTTTTTTTCGAATATTTGAATTTATATCAGGATTTTTTTTGAAAATTTTTACTTTTAAGTGTTTGAGAGGTTGTTTTGTAAATTTTGATTTTTTATAAATAATTTTAAGTTTTTTTTTAAATATTTTAGCTTTTCAGATTTTGATTGAGGTGCCAAAATACATTCGTTTTTTTATAATCGGCTGAAAATCCGCTAGAAATTTTACGTGCTGACTTCACACTCACGAACTTTCTTCAGTTGGTAAAAAATTTAATTTTTGTTGATTTTCCTTAAAAAACTGTCAAAAACCCTTAAAAATGTCCTTCTCTTGATCCTGCTATTTTCCTTATTTTTATGGAATTTAATCTTTACTTTCACTTTAGGAAATCAGAATTCAAGACATTTTTTCAAAATCCTACTTATATAGGATAAAATCAATAAAATTCACATTTAAATGAAATTTCCTGGGTATGCAGGTCATCAATATTAATTTATAAATTCCGATTAATTATCATTGCCAATAACAGTCTATCAAAGCCATATCTGACACAAAATCTTACGAATTTCCCGCACCGGTAACGATAAATTTAATTGTTTATTAATCCAATCACACATCATCTGATAACAATCCATATTATTGATTTAATTGTCCTGATTTTGACTTTAATTCACTTTTTTTTCACTCACCTCGTCAATTTCATATATTTGAAATTCTTTGACTTCATTTCAATTGTTATCACTTAGTAATTAATGTGGAAGGTAAAATAATAAAAATAATATAAAATGAATAAATTTCATTAAAAATATGCCGAATGTTCATGACATGTTGTCAACTTTATCGTCAGTTTAATACTAAGAATAAAAATATTGTTATTTCAGTGTCAAGTGTATCGCGGCTCATCATTCCAATTTTCATTTTATTATTATTATATTTGACTGGAATAGATAAGCTCACTTTTTGTGTGTGTTTTATAATACGAATAAAATACGATTGATAAGTCGCCGTGTGCGCGAGTGTTTATAGAATGAGATGTAAATTAATTACAGAGATCGAGTTTAATGTACGATACGTGGATGAATGATTAAATTATCATAAAAATGTTATGAGACGATGTGTGTGATTTCAAATATTGAGAGTCAGATGAATGATTGTCATAGTGAAATACTGATTGAAGTGTAACAATAGGGAATATGAGTCGAAGAGAGCTTGAGTAAATTCTCAAGATGATCACACTACAAAAATTAAATAAAAATATGATTTTATACACTGACCACAATCCAGACATCAATTATACGATACAATTATAAGCTTAAGACTCTGATTACGATATCGTTGGTTTGATACATATGCTATGGAATGCAGATTTTTTTTCCATGGGCCGAGTGATTCGATGAATTAGATTTCCATAAGACTCCATAATCGGTGTTTTCAGGCTCTCCAATCTCCCAACTTATGATGGGAAGATCAGCCTTATGCGTTCCTCTGGCAAGATAAAAAAATCTCGACCTCGCTCCAATCAACCAGTCTGCAGCGATCTGGTGGAAAACTTATTTTTCAAAGTGACAAAGTAATGCTATTTGATACTTCATTTAAAAAATTCACACAATTTAAAGTTGATTTGGAATTTATCGATAAATTCTTGATCAGAGTAACGACAGTGGAACCGTCTCTAATAATGTTTTTTTTCTCACAAAATTCACTTTAAATCACTCACCCATTCTTGTCTTTGTTCACTTTCAATTCCTTATCGGGTTCTTTCTTTACTGTAATTTCCAATTCGGTCATTGACCCTGCATTTGTCCCATCTAAAATTAAACCAAACAAAAAAAAAATATACAATAGGCACAAATCAAATGTAGCTGCAATAAATTGAGGTCACACAAAAAAGATAAGAAATAGAAAATATTTTGTTCATAGTTCATAGATAAACATATGGAAGTCTCATTGTGTAGGTGTAATTTTAATTTCAATTCAATACCTTTATCATCAATTTTTGCTGTTTCCTTGGAACACAAATTTGGCTCCATCGTTAAATTTTACTTTTATTTCTAATCACTGTTAATTTAATCGTCGTATTTTAATATTCAAACAAAATATTTAATATTTTCAATTGAAATTATGTCACAGATCATCGTCACTGGTTTCACATCAAATTTTACATATTTCCCTTGATTTTCAGTGTTTACTTTTAATTTTATTCAGTTATTCGAATAAATTTGTAATGGAATTTGTTATGATTAAGTTCAATATAAAAATATATGCATCTAAAAAATATAAAATTAAATTAAACTGGCTGCAACTTAAAAAGAATTGTAATGAAAATTGAAATCAAAACAAAGAATCTGACGTTTAATGTAGAACTGTCAAATTTTGTTTCTCCTTCGAATGATTTGAAATGACCGTTGAATTTGAAAATGAACGTTGAATAAAAATGTTGTAAAATTTAATGGAAACAAATTTGATATTTCTTATATATTTTCATTTTTTTATTGATATCATACTTTTGACTTTGCTTTACAATAAAATATAATATTTTAAACATTATAATTATTATTATTTAGTTTCGTAACGTAATAAAATTAATTTTTAACGTTTTAGGAAAATAATCAAAATAAAAGTTCATAAAAAGTACAATGATCGTCTTGTCTTTAAAAGGAGGCTTTTTTGGTTATAATTTTGATTTTTAATAAAACTTAAGTATTGAGGGATTTACTTGACTTGGCGAGACATTTTCAAGGATAGTAAGCGCTCTTTGTGTTTCTTTAAATTTTGCTTGCTTTATATAAATAGTTTTGTATTGAAGCGCATCTTACATTCTAATACGAAAAATGTAACAATATTTAATGTAAATTTAATATTTTACGAATAAGCCCAATTAAATTTATTCCTCTGTTGTCTTTTCGGAATCGACTTTCTCTTCATCAGGTGCCACAACTTCTTCATTGTTTGTCGTCTCTTCTGTGACTTCAGGTTCAGTATTAACTTCAGCAATTGGTTCAGCATTTTCAACAGTTTCTTCGGTCTTCTCATCATCCAATTTCCCATTAACCGGAACTTCTTCCGCTGTAATTGTGGCAACTGGTGCAACCGGAGCTGACACACCATTTTTCACTTCAATTTTAAGGAATTGCTCTAACTCATCATTTTCGTTAGCTAACTCAAATCCATTGTAGTCTCCGCAATATTGTTCGCCATTGAATATCTGAGGTGGCAGTGGATGACGTGGATTTTGGTCACTTACTGTAACACCCATTTCCGTTGAATTGGCCTGCATAAAGTCTTTTTCCTTGTCCTGAGTCGGCTCCGTGATGTCAATCACTGAAAAATCTATGTGTTTACTCTCCAAAATCATCTGGACTCGTTGTTGGCGTTTCTTTACCTGGAAATTATTTTGAAAAAAATGAAAATTAATGCACATTCAAATTAGAGAAAAAAAATGGAAAGCGTGATCGTGAACGATGTTACGTGGGTATTTCTGAAGAAAACCTTCACCATTTTGGAATAGTTTGGGTTATTGAAAATATCCCAATTTCTGGAAATAGGACCACCAGCATTTTTTTTCTAGATTGGCGACGTTTTTTGCAATGGGCGACTTTATTCGCGATCGGCGTCTGTTTTTGCAATTTTTTCAAATGACTGGCGACCTTTTCCAATGATATGCGACCTTTTTTTCTATAATGAGCGACTTTGTCAGACAGACGGACGGCATGACAGCGCACAATACCGGCTTTTTTTCAAAAACCGACATAAATGCACTAAAACTTAAGATTAAATCAATGTTTTATAGTCCCTCACATTAATTTTCTACAATAAAAATTCCGATACCGTATAAATATTTTTAATGTCATCTAGTTAAATTGATACCATAAATAGACTTACAGTACAGCACACATTTATTAAAAAAATAATCATTAAACGACAATTTTTTTTATTATTTCATTTTATCGCAAGTCTGTTCAAGTTTCTCCGCAATATGAGTCAAAGCACATACACACACATGCCATGAACACACAAAAAGCCGCATATGAAACGCGTTTCTTTATTATGGAAATGACTCGAACAAAGTGCAATTGAATTGAAAACAAACAAGCAGCAAAAAAAACGTCATTCAATTTATTAACAATGAATAAAATAATCCGGATGTTTGTTTTTCTTCTTCTGTTTTCTCTCACTTTGATAAAAAAAATTCTACTAAATCTAAATTTGACAACAATGTACAAACATTTCTAAAAATAAACTTGAAATTTAATTTCTTTGAATTTTGGCTATCAATTTAAATTTCAATTCAAGAAATCTCAATTCACTTCTGTGTACACTAAAAAGGGAGAGGGTGTGGTAATACAAAAGTTTTCATTGTCACGGTCTCATTTTCATATTCTATATTTGATTGTTTTTGTTGTTTCTGATTTCACGCCAAATCCGATAATTGTTGTAACTTTTCATCACAATTATTATTTTCTCATATAAATTTCTTTATTTTCTAAAATTATCTCTTTTGCCGCAACCACTTTGCATTTTCATTTCACTTTCACTCACTCTCGTAAGAAAAATATTTGATCCATATTTGACCTATTATTTGTTTATTTCAAAAAAAAAATCGTCATCACATAATAAATTTAATTTGATTTGATTATTTTATTTTTGTTTGTACAGGAATTTTTTTGTTTCTCTTTTTTTGATTATTTGATTATACGAATGAATGAAAATCTTTGTATATGGTGAAGAAAATATTATTTATACCTCTTTATTTCCGCTGAGTGAACTTATGTAGATTTTAATGTTACTTTCTGGCATTTTTGGTGATATTTTAACACGGTTTTCTGTTGTATTATTTCAAATGAAAAGGAATTAACGTATTTTAATAGGAATTTAACAAATAAATTGATGTTTTCTTGTATTTAATTTGATTAATTGCAGAGATCGAATTTTATGACTAATAATAATAAAAAACGCGAGATAGTGGTGACTTCAATGGATAAATTTTGAACTAAAATGTAATATCCAGGTAGCATATGTTTCTAAAAATTTTCATGTCTGTTGGTGTTTAAAAATTTTCATTGGTGCTAAAAATGACTTTGGTGCTTACTTTCGTTAGTGCTTCAATTTCTATCAGTGAAGACGCTCATGTAAAAACTTGCTTGATGACAACCATTTTTAAGCTATTGGTTCTCAGCTAACGTCAAATAACGCAATGAGTATAGAAAATCATAGTAACTACAAAGTCCTACTAATTATTTAAGATTTTGAAGTAAAAATCCAAAAACCGAAAAGTTGGTTCAGCCGATCATCGAGCTTTTTGTAAAAAAATATATTAACCCTCTCTTTCCCAAGAATAGAGAAAATATCCCACAGGGAGTAATGGGAAGAAAAGGTAAAAAAATTTATACTAAACAACTAAATGTTTAATTCAAAAATATAAGTACGAAATCACATTTTAATTGAAAAAAAATAAGTTATGGCTTCTTTTCATGATATAAAGTAAAGCAGTTACGATTTTTCACTACAAAGCCAACTTCGTATTTTTGCAGAACCAGCTAGGTTTCTTTTGGCAAAATATGGAATTAAGTCTTGTTTTATGATTTAAATCAATAAAAACTGATTGTGTCGGTCAAATCTTACTTCATCTGTCAAATCTATTTGATTATTTGCCCGCTGCCGTTTGGGTTCAAGTAAGGTTTCATTTGATGACTTTCAGCAAAACGTTTGCGATTTCCATACGAAATTCCTTTTTTGCTTGCAGTGACGATGATAAACAAGCTATGAATTTATTATAGCGACATGATAATTTTTTTTCATATATTTTCACATAATATATTTTGCTTGCAATACGTATCAGATATAATGCTACGAGCATATCATTGAAATCTACCTTTCCCATATGTTTATTATAGTCTGAAATCATGATGGATCTAGCTACATTGATCCACTTTTTGATTTTGTGGCACTAACTCCGGAACTGATCAGTTTCGAGAGGGGTTTTGAAAGATGATATAAGAAATACTAAATTTTTATCGAACCATTTCACGACAGAAGCGTTTGATTCTGTAACGGTATAATATTCATATGATCCACACCCTTTTTTTCATGAGCTTGTCTTCAGTAAATTTAAGGTTTGGTATTCTATTAGCACGAATCGTTCCTGTAGCTAAAATCCAAGTTGCTTCAATGCAACTATCAATTTGAATTACTAAAACTAATTGTCAAAGTAAAGCTTTAAATTCTGTATCTCAGTTGTAATTTTATTCCTACATCATTCTTTCCTCGGTCAAAAATTTTACATTCAAAGAATGCCAATATGAAATGTTATTCTATGGAAGTTGCGATTTATAAAATAACTTAACTGAACAAAATTTATGCTTGACCAATTCTCAAACATTAAACTGTTTCCATTTCACCCCAAATGGGTTAAGAATAAATTTTTCATGCTAACTGGGATTTATCATCAATCAGATGTAAACAAAACAAAAACATTTTCAAAGTGCAGTTTTAATACAAAAAAGATTAAATTAAAATGGAAAACGAGGAATTTAATAATTTATCAAATAATGCTGATGATGTTGATTTAGCTAAGGATTTAAGTATCACACCAGAACCAGAAGATTTGGAAAATTTCTCACAAAGCGACAATGAATTAGAAACCACAACACCAATTAAGGATTCAAAAGAAGAAAATAAGGACAATAATAATGAACCTTCACCACCACAACCTTCAAATTCAAACTCACATGACTTTGATGATGACATTGTTCTTCCAGACTCAATTTCGGCAGCTGTTACCCAATCGAATTACAATGGAGAAAGTTCAAGTTCGGTAGAGAAATCAAAAAGTAAACGAGATCAAAAAAGTAGAAAGGAGCTAGAAGAAGAAGAACGTGAAAAAATGCAGTAAGTATCTCCTTGTTACTTTTCCATTACACTTGTTACTCATATTTTATTTAATTCCAGGGTACTTGTATCAAATTTCACCGAAGAACAACTTGATCGATATGAAATGTATCGTCGTGCAGCATTTCCAAAGGCAGCTGTTAAGAGATTAATGCAAACCATAACTGGATGTTCCGTTTCACAGAATGTCGTAATTGCGATGAGTGGTATAGCGAAAGTTTTTGCTGGTGAAATTATCGAAGAAGCTCTTGATGTCATGGAACAGACAGGAGAATCAGGACCATTACAGCCAAAGCATTTGCGAGAAGCTGTGAGACGATTAAGAGCTCGTAATCAAATTCCTGTTGGAAGATACAATAAACCGTTCTTCAAACTCAACTGATAGTGGCTTAGGATGATTTTTCTCATTTAAAAGAGAGTCATCCTATGAAAAAAAAAAAATTTAATTAAATTTTGACGACACAAATTGGCATAGTATTTAAGGAGGCAATTATCGCTAAAATAACAAAGAAAAAAGAAAGGAAAATATTGTTCATGTAAAACATTTAACTTTTTATTTTCTTTCCAGGGAAAATAAATTGAATAAAAATATCTAATAACCACAAGTACAAAATTTGTCATGTTTATATTGGGACGGTCATGTAAATTTTTTTTTATTTTTAAGTCCTATAATTGGAAAACCATGGTTACAGTTACATTTTAATGATATGAATAATTTTTTTCTTTATATTTTACTTATGTCTTTTTTCACTTCAAATAATAAAACGGTGTTTTATATGTAAATTAAATTTGAAAATAAAAAAAGTTAATTAAATTTATCTGATGAACAGAAATTGAATATTTGTGTGGATTTTTTATACTTGTGATATTTTTTAAGTGCATTACATAAGAAAAAATGCGCTATTACAGACGGTTTGTTCGCCATCACTCCGGAATCGTCCATCTGACCGAGTCAGTCCTACAGAGTCTGAAAATGGTTAAAAATCTGAAAATAATAGCCAATAATTTTGAAATTGGACTCAAGATTTGTGCTTCGGAGCCTGAAAATGGTTAAAAAACCGTTAAGGATTATAACTCCAGAGTCCTGAAGTGTCGATCGGGATCAAGTTTTTCATGTTGCATAGAGAAACTTATGGATTTTTTTTATTCCGAAAACGGCAATTTTATTTTAAGTGGTAAGGATTTCTTTTTTTTTTTTAATTTAAATATTAAAATTATACTCCAATGCATAACAATATTTGAATTGATTTTATTATCACTTTTTTCAGGAAAAATACATTTATTTTTATTGAAAACTTATTATTATGCATATCGCATAACTGATCTTCTTGGGATATTAAAATCGTTTTTTTATTCGATAAATTACAGTTTTTGAATTTTGATTTTAGGGATGAAGTACGAAAAATAGTACATAAATGTCTGTTTCAAATCAATATTATGGAAATTTTTGTTTGTTCTGCTTTAGCTTTAGTCAAACATTCATTCAAACGCTCCAGTGAATATTTTCTAGATGGAAATTATATTATGAAATTTCCCTGAAACTCGGTCAGTTTGGTTGATATTGATTGATTAAATAAATTCTTACGAATTAAAAAATTTTTACGAATTTATCTTGAGTTTGTACTAAATTTTGATTTTTGAAGAAAATTTAACTGAAATTTCAAAAACGCCATATTGAAATTTTTAGAAAAAAACGCTGTTTTGAAATTTTTTGAACAAAAACCACAATTTTGAAATTTAAAAAATGGGACATTTTAAACTTTTGACCGTTATCAGGCTCTGGAGCCTAATTCCAGAGCCCAATCCATGGGCCTAATCTCAGAGCCAATGAGTTAAAATTCATTTTAGGAAACTTTTCCATCTAACAAAACAAACCATTAATTTTTAAAAAATTTTAACAGTTTTTAACGGTTTTGGCTTTGGAGGCTTTTCTAACAATTTTCATCATAAAAATCAGAGTGTCGGTTTTCAAATCGCACCTCTAAAATTCCCAGACTAAATCAGCGTTCAAGGAAATAAAATTAGAATTCTAAAGCTTGTTCCACAAAAAAATGTTTGGAAGGAGAGAAAGCTTACGATTAACACCACTTTCAATTGTAATGCCCTTTTGTATATCCTGCAATTCATAACGAACTTATCAACAACTTTCCAAATAAATGTCTCCATTTCCATTAATTCTCCCTCTAATAAACTTCAGGAGCTCAATTCATTAAATTACCTTCTTTTAGTTCCACAATGTCATTTCAATTCCATTTTAACAACAACAAAAAAAAAAAGAAAATATTTCTGATTACTTTTTCATTTTATTATTATTTTATTTAATTGATAGTTGATGATATGCAATAAATTATTTTTATTTTTTTTTGTCTCTTACTTTATTTTTAATTTGAATATTAATTTATGCTGTTCTATAATAATTGTGATGATAAATTTATTTGCTATAATATGTGAACATATTTCTTTTATTTACATTAGCTTAATTATTATGTTCCAACTACTACAATACATCATTATTATTATTACGTTCATATAATATATTTCAATGTTTATCATTAATTACTAGATCAATATTATGTTAAAATAGTGTTTACTTTTATATTAATATTATGGTTTAATCGTGTAATACATTTCTATTTTTTTATACATTATTAATTACTTTACATATTAATTTTTAAGTACGTTACCTTTTATAGGCTTGAAAATAAAAGTTAATGATTGATTTTATTCAAATAGTGTGAAATTTATATTGAAATTTTAATTTCAATTTGAATGTAACGCATTCTTTAGAAACAGAAATGAAAATTTATACAAATTTGACTACTTATTCATATATGTCTAAAATTCATTCAAATAATGCCTAAAATTTAGTTATTTTAATATATTATGTCTAGAAGATTGTGTTTGTTTTTCTCTCTTCTTATTTATTTACATCTTTATATGAATTTAAAGTTTAAAATTGAAAAGACATTTGAATTTGCTTAGAAAAGACCAAAAAGTGATATTATGAGTGTGTGTGTGTAGAGAAAACCCCGTTGGATATTGATCTTCCTCAAAAGTTGAAATCATTTTGATTGTATTTGTTCTGATTTATTATTACACTACACAATGGTTAAGCCTTTATTAATATTCTCTATGTGTTCTTTTGCCTTAATTCGTAGTGCAGCAATTGAATTTGATCGCATATCTGTATTAATTGTCATATTGACAGGAGCTCCTCCTTCCTTATTGCTACCATTTTCATCATCGGCTCCATTGACCTCTTTTGACTTAGATCCTGATACACTTCCGGGCGATCCTGGACTTATACTGCCTGGTGATGATAAAGACATGTTTTGTGGTGAACGGAGTGTTAGTGTTGCTGGTGGTGGAATTGAAGGTAGATTTGGCGAGGAGGATGATGGTGGCACTGATGTTGGAGTTCCTACAGTTCCTGGCATGTTGTGTGATGGTGGTGAAAGTCTCATTTGCGGTGGAATTCCCGTAACCATGCCTTGTGGTGAAATTCTAAGTGAGTGTGGACCATTTGGGTGATGACCTAAGCCTAAATTAGCAGCCATTGCGAGGTTATTATGCCCGAGACTAAGTGGTGGCGTTAAATAGCTTGGATACACAGTTTGTGGATGTGAGAGAAATCCTAAATGAAAGAGTTCTTTTATCAGCTTTAAAATGTTTTTGAGATAGTTTAATAGTGAAATGATCAATTACCTGGTAACGCTGAAAGTAGAGGTGGTGATAGCCATGGATCTACCGGTAAGTTCGCTCCATTACATCCAAGTCGATGAGGTAATTGAGAAAAGTGACTTAAGCCTAAACGGAGACTTTCACTTTTTTCTTGGCGTCGCCATTTTGCACGACGATTCTGAAACCATACCTTAAAAGAAAATTAAATGAAAAATATATTCTATTATGAAAAATAATTTAATTTTAAAACAACGTAGGGAAGTTCATGACAAAATGAGAGAAAACTTTTATCAATTTTCAAAAGTAGTTAAGGAAAGGTAATTAAGCTTTAAATTATATAATTAACTTTTCTATTATTACATTTTTTTTACTAGGAAAAGAGAAAAATATTTAGCATGATGATGAATATAAAACGGTTTTATGATAAAATTTTTTCTACTGATTACGACATAACTACTGGTAAATTTTGACATGCCGCCTACATACCACGTCGCTTGATAGTGCTTAGTGAACTGTGGACAACAGAGAATTGAAACACATTCTAGGACTCATAATCACTATTGTAGGTATTTTATTATTTTATATCTTTATTCAACCAATCGCTTCTAATTAAAAAAAAATAGCAGCTAATCGTAATCGACTTCCCAAGGAAAATATATACTAGAGGAAAGTGGTTTAGGTAAATAAACGGGATAATGCGAGTAGTTCGAGGTCACCAATATAATTCCAAATTTTCTAGTATGCAATGGAATCTGCAAATTCTGCTCAGTCTAAAGAGCATTGGCGATGCATAGATCGAACCTGCAATGCTACTACGAAAACTTATTTCAACATTGAACGAATTCTTCAAGCTTTCTTTCTGTCAGCTCCTTGTGTCAAACCCGTGCCATTCAGTACAATAAACTTATAGCTGGCCCACTGGGGCATAGAAGCTTTTCTGAAGTTATGGAAATCGCTAGGACTTCAAATAATATTGGTTCATGATTCCGAAAAATTTCCATCTCTATTATTTTAAATTGAAAATTTTCATTTTTTAATTTTTAATCAGAAATACAAATACAAGGCGACGACACTATAATTTTCCTGTAATTATCTTTATTAAAATGTTTGAAAAAGCTTTCTACATAAAATTATATAATTTTAATTAAAACATTTTAATTGAATTTTCCTTTTTCTTATAAATGTAGAGAAGAAAAAACTTTTCTTCATTCTTCATCATTGATGGTGACACATTCCTTTATGTAAATGAGGTGCAATGAATAAGGTGATTAACGTTTATTTTATTCCATATCCTTCTTATTTTTAATGCGCAACATCATAAAAAAGTTTCCTCGGTGCCAAACGAAGAATATATACAATAAAATAAATTTATAATGAATTGTAACAAAATTAACTTATTTTCCTTCATCTCAAATTCATTTTTTTTTCGTTGTATTTTCAATGAAGTCTCATAGACACGGGTAATAATTATTTTCTGAATGAAGGATGTTCAACACGATGAAAATGACAATGGAAGTAGGAAAAATTTGATTTTCTTATAAAATGTTTAGTGATGGTAATTAGAGTAATTTATTCTTCTTATTATTTTATTTTCAGCGTTTAACATGGAAAATGAGCAGAATATTTATTATTTATTTTAATTAAAAGAAACGGATATTTTATCTGCAAAGTAAATGTAGAAAAAAATATTTAAAACGGAAATCATTACAAGTTATTGAAAAAAAAAATGTTTGACCCAATTCAATTATTTACAAATTTATTACATTGAAACTACATTACATTGATTACACAAAGGGAAGCTAATCATCATTAAATTGGTAGTAAATTCACAAGAAATTCTTCATGTTTAGCTAGTTATTATTAAATATTTCTCTGTTATTTGTAACATATTATTATTATGAGGAGAGACTGGAGTTTTGGGAATTTATAAATAAATGTAAAAGGTTAATTAAATACTTGGCACGTGTCGTCAAATTGATGTTATATTTGACTTGTATTTTTGATTTGTAATATTAGACACTGTTTAAAGGAGAATAATAGATTGATATAATGCCATGACGTATGCCGAGTATTTTGATGGTGTTTGCTGTAAATAGGTCCTTTTATGATTTTGTTTTGTTTGTTGTTTGTGACAAATAATTGTTATTAGTTGCAATTTTCAGTTTTATTTTGTTTGATATGAAAGGAAAATTTGTGAGATGGATTTGATTTGAGAGTGGAATAAATTACGGTGTGTGATGATTTTAAGGCATGTAATTATCATCAGTATGGTAGATATGAGAGAATTGAGCTTCAGAGTGGTACCTAATACTGCAATCAAGAAAATCAAACATGCAACCACTAAAGGCTTATCAGTCTCACAAGCTATTAAGGTATTGAGGTCGGCTCTGAAACAATTTTCTAGTCTTGGCCTGGTCAAGAATTGAAAACCAGAGTTCCGTATTTTAGGCTTTTCTTTCCAGTTTCTTTACTTGGAGCGCTCTTAGATCTGCTGTATCTCGCATTAGATTTTCCAACACAACGACGGTCATCTGGACTTATTTTGAAAAGGTCACTGATATACGGTCTTGATCTTTCCGTACCGGTGCCAACTATTCCATGATCCAGAATAAGTCAGGTTTTTGCTAGAGGCCCGAGCTCAGCAATCGAGCTCAAAAGTATTATTTTGAGCAACACATCCTTATGCTTTAATCGTAAATTACATTCTTGTACAAGTTAGCATTATAATTTTTTTTAATTTAACATTCCTTCAATATCCCAAAAAATTAAAAAACAAAAAACCAACAAAAATCCTTTTCAGTTTTTTTTAATATGTTGTAAAATTATTTTCAGACATCGCATGCAATTTTAAATTTTATTTCATTTAACTAATAAAACAACATTCATAGTTTTATATGAACAAACATAAACATTATTTATAATAGACATTGATAAGAATGAAGTAGAAAAAAAATTGTAGAAACCCACACAATTTATAATTTTATTTAATAAAACCGAAAAATTTTGTATGCAGCCGACAGGTTCATTTATTCAATTTAAATAATTTTATTAACACTACTAACAGGTATTATTATTATTATTATGTGCACCTCTTGCTTGCCTGACTGATTGTTTGTTGGCTTTTCCTTTAAACTTGCATACTATTATATTTATTTATTTATTAAAATTACAAATTGCTTTAGAAATATAATATGAAAAAAAAAAACATTGACTGACATGGAATTATATGGGTTTTAAAACAACAACAACAAAGAGGGTGGAAAATGCTGCAAGTTATAATAACACAAAATCATTTTAAGTGAGAAATAAGTGTTTTTGACTATGATTTTAATAAATTTACATTTTTTTGATAGTTTTTAACATTATTTTCAGAAAATATTTCGAGTAATCAATTTATTCTTGTTTCAATTAATTTTTATAATTTTCGTGACATTTTTCAAATTTGTTTATTTTAAAAACAAAACAAAATCGATTTCTTGAATAAAATTTTATTCAAAACATTATAGTAAATTTAATAAAAACATAAAAAAATGTGAATAAACAAGGTTAAAAATATTGAATAGTGGTTCATACAATGATATGAAATAAAAATATGGATATTTTCGAGGAAATTGAATTTCGAATAATAAATAATAAAATGAAATAAAAATTGATTTTCTCTTATTACATTACGTTTTCTTTCGTTTCTTTTATGATGTGCCTTCAGCATTTTTTGTTTTATAAATTTTTTTTTATTCCTTTTAAAATATAATATCATTTTATGATAAAGAGATTTTTTAAAGGAGGAAGTATAAATGTTATGAATCATCCAATTTAATATTGATCGTTTGACAATTTATTTATAAAATAAAAAAATAGTGAAATTTGTAAAAATCTGAAGTAGCGACAGTTCGATAGCAATTACATGATTTCAAAATATCAAGGTCCATATGAAAATAATTAGGAAATAAGGACGAGATCGAACTCTATGTGTTTGAGCGTATCAGGATTGATATAAAGAAATTGGGTTCTGGGACAATTTTCAAGCAATGGTTTGATAAATCATTTAAAAATGTCACAGTTAATACGAAGAAAAACAGAAATCATTTAAGAATATCGCTATTCATTCAAAAATATTACAAATCATTCTAAGGATCGCTATTCATTAAAAAATGACGAAATAAAATCCAAAAATAGTGCAAAATCAATTTAAACGATATTAAAACCTTAATAAACTCTAATTTTAATTTTTTTGTGCGGTCGTGTGTTTTCGATTCTTTTGAGCTCTATTTTTTACAGCTTCTGTTAAAAGAAGATTTAAGTTTGATTTTTGACTGAGATTTTTTTTTAGGTTCGAATAATTTGAGTGAGGATGAGGCAATGGAATTGGCGTAGAGGAAGATCAACAATTTAAAACACGTCTTATATCAACGACATTACCAAAACCCAAATAAATTAGGCGAGTTATTTACTCTGTTACCAACAGTATCGAAATTCCTAATATTTAATAATATCAGTAGAATCAGGGGACTATGTATTCACGTGCAAGCTGTTTTATGGCCTTTTTTGGATACCTGAACTAAAGACACTGTATGAATTTTTATTTTTCCTACAGAGATCATGACAGGATCCATCTCGCTTGAAATGGCTTCAGCAAAAATTACTTACTAGGTGAAAATTCAAGCTAAAATTTGTTATCAAAACTATAAAAAGTTTGATGGAGTGAAAATTTTATTTGACTTTTATTGTCTCCTTTTTTCGACTTCTCCTTAACTAGCTCTTTCTTATAACAATCTACAACAATTTTATCATTCTCTCCCTTCTTAAAAATGAAATTTTTCTAAGTACAGAGCTTCAAATTAGCAAAAAATTTTTTATTCTCTCTCACTCTTATTAAGCTCTCTTTTATTAATTTCTCTCTTATTAGTCTCTCTTTTATTACACTCTCTCCTTAATAAAAAGAACAGAAGATTCAATATCAAAACGATATTAAGATCGATGAAGTGTTATTTTATGTCGTTTTTATTCTCTCTCTCTCTTCAAAATGAAATTGTTATCAAAACTATAAAAAGTTTGAATGAAGTGAAAATTTTATTTGCCTTTTTTGTCTCCTTTTTTCTACTTCTCCTTAACTAGCTCTTTCTTATAACAATCTACAACAATTTTATCGTTCTCTCCCTTCTTAAAAATGAAATTTTTCTAAGTACAGAGCTTCAAATTAGCAAAAAATTTTTTATTCTCTCTCACTCTTATTAAGCTCTCTTTTATTAATTTCTCTCTTATTAGTCTCTCTTTTATTACACTCTCTCCTTAATAAAAAGAACAGAAGATTCAATATCAAAACGATATTAAGATCGATGAAGTGTTATTTTATGTCGTTTTTATTCTCTCTCTCTCATCAAAATGAAATTCCTTTAAGTGCAGAGCATCAAAACATTGGATATCAAGATTGATGAAGTGTAATTTTTTTTATTTCCAAGAAAATTCATGAAACACTTTGAATTTTCGGAAGATTTGTTCTTATTTTTTTATTTTATAATCTGTAATTTAAAAAAAAAACACTTTGTTTCTTAGTTAATCAATTTTATTATTTTTCTTATAATTATAATTAAATTTGTTAATATAGAGGTATTCATATTCATGCCATTTCGTGGTGATGAAACCGTTATAATCAGTGGCGATCTTTATCGCCCGTTCTGCTGATTCATTGACTGAAATTGTGTTTTAAATTAAATAATTATTATAATTAAATTATATAAAATATTCTGACCCTTTCATCGTAATTAAATTTCATAAATATTTATTTTCTTTAAAGGATTGAAGAGAAAAACCTAATGTAGTCTGTATGGCTTTATCGACATCATACCTGAATTCGAATGATACGCAACATATCATTTCGCATGTGAAAAGAAAACTTTGTGCTTATGTTTGGTGTCAAATTTATAAATAAGATCGTTGTCAGATTTAAAAGCAAAGTTAACTTCTTCCACTGGCATGCTTTTGTCTTCAGAAATAGATGCAATCGCTTAATCTTTGATTGAGTAAACTAAGCTAATTAAATAATTTGTTGTTCCTCAGGTAAAGCAAAAACACTTAAATTTGTGAAAAAAACTTCGACTTCTTTTTCTAGTTCATCACTCATGTCGTTAAATGTTTTCGATAACTATGCATCTAAAAACTTTTTTTTCGGTGGAGGTTCATGAAAATGAAGCTTTAATCCATTATATGATGTAAATTTTGTGTGGCACAGATCAGCAGAACATGTGATTATTGGCCTTAGTTTGCGATAATTTTCACTTTTTACCTTCAGTCGTTTCAACCTCAAAAGAAAGTTAAGTGAAAATAAAGTATAATGGGAAACCATCACACATAATTTTAACATATTAAATTTTTAATGTTTTAATGATTATTAAATTATTTTGTTCACATTCAAGAACAATTATTATTAATTTCAAGTCTTTTTATTCAAAAGAAACATGATAATCAATCTTTTATGTGTCTTAAATGTTTAATATTATTATTTTCTACAGCTTATATAGCTGTCAATTTAAAATTATTATGTATTGCCAAACACACATAAAATAATGTTTTTTTCTTTTAACTCTATTCAAGCAATTTTCTATTATAAGTGAACAAAATGTTACGGATAATAAACAGAATATTTACCCCTTTTTAGAGTATTCTTTCATGCATATTAACGATACACAATAACAATAATAATAAATGCTCATAGACGCGTTTAATAATTCTTTTCCACACTTAAACATAATTGATGGCGTTTGGTTTTTATGTTTAACTCTTTCGCTTTCGAATGATGAAATGTACAAAAAGGGAAAAAATAACACAAAAATTTTATATGCATTTTTGTTTCAAAAAAACATAACAGAAAGGTTTTAAATGTTCATTGCACTTGTTTTAACATGTTTTTCTCATGCATATGTCATCCGTTTAATATCCAGGTTAAAAACATTTAATTTGTATCGATCGATACTGAAAAAATGTCAATGATTCAATTATTGCAAATATCCTGTGGTTCTTTCATCAAGTTGAAATTTTTTTCAATTCATGAATAATTTATTGATTAAAAATGAAAATTTGAGGGGTCATTCAATTTCATACTATTTGAAATTGTGTCAGCATTAATTTAAAAAATATGTGAAGTTACATTAAAAAAAAAACACTCAAATTAAGTCAAACTAACAACATTCAATCTTATAAACACTTGAAAATTCAATTTTCGTACCCTCAATCAATTTTTCACAAACGTTTTATTTTGACTCTGTGATTCTCGTTCAAACTGTTCATGAATTTTCTCGTAACTTGACTTCATCATCATCATTATTATTATTACTTTTTTTTTGATTGTTACATTACATTTTTCGATTCATATTCATGTATGGTTAAAAAAGGGGGAAAATAGTACATTTAATGTTGTAGGCGGAAAAATTATCACACATCATATTATATGAGGACGAATACAAGACGACAACAAGTCAAAAATTATGATAACAGATGCATAATTGCATAAAAAGTGTTTTTTTCCTTTATATAAATTTGTTGTTGTATACAAGGACGGAAGAAGGGAACATTATTTCATTATATTTATAAATAAATGGCTTTAATGAAGGTTGATGTGTTGTTGATGATTATTATTATTATTATTTTATTATATTTGATTGTTTTTTTTTATGAAGTTCTTGATTCAATTACGTGTAATTTGAGAAATTAATGCATTAACGTTACAAATAATGTTATAGTTTGTATCGAATTTGATTGAAAATTGAATAAGTGTTTTGATTTAATTTGTATTTTGAAAGAAGATTGGGAATTTCTTTTAAAAGGTAACGATTTCGATTAAAGTACTGAAAGATGTCGATCTTGAGATGGAAATTCAAGTCGACCTAAAAAGACCCTCTTAAAGGCCTCTAAAATCGAGTTGCTGGACCTTGAAAGTCGTAACAATCCTAAATCAAGTTGATGAACCTCCAAAGTCGTAACGTCCTTATTTTAGTTAATGGACTTTCAAAGTAGTAACATCCTTAATCGAGTTGATGGATTTTCAAAGTAGTAACATCCTTAATCGAGTTGATGGACCTCTAAAGTCGTAACATCCTTATTCTAGTTGATGGACCTCCAAAGTCGTCACATCTTCAATCCAGTTGATGGACTTTCAAAGTAGTAACATCCTTAATCGAGTTGATGAACCTTCAAAGTCGTAACATCCTTAATCGAGTTGATGGACCTCCAAAGTCGTAACATCCTTAATCGAGTTGATGGACCTCCAAAGTCGTCACATCTTTAATCGAGTTGATGGACCTCTAAAGTCGTAACATCCTTAATCGAATTGATGGACCTTCAAAGTCGTAACATCCTTAATCGAGTTGATGAACCTCCAAAGTCGTCACTTCTTTATTCGAGTTGGTGGACTTCCAAAGTCGTCACATCCTTAATCGAGTTAATGGACTTTCAAACTCGTCACATGTTTAATCGAGTTGATGAACTTTCAAAGTCGTTGTCAAAAACCAGTAACTGTCATTTTCAAGTCATTTTAAATTCATAATTAATGTTGGATTGCTCTAAATTAATTTCAATCCTATTAGATAACATTAACCACTGCTAATAATAATCAATGAAGCAACAAACCACTTAAAATGTAAAAAAATTGTCCCTTAATCCTCATTATTCTATTATATCATTAAATAACCCACTAATGTAACAAACATTATGATTATGATTTCTATTCTTCTACTACCGAATACAATGGAAAACGCATCAAGATATGACATTTTGATAAGATTCTCATTTAATACTTTTTTTTTAATACAATTTAAAAAAAAAATTGATATTTGAAACTTTATTTTATTTTCCAATGATAAGGATCTTACCTGGTATTTTTTTTTTATATTTTAAAAAATTTAATACAAATTGAATAACATTTAAGTGCATGAAAGTCGTATGAAGAAGAGAAGGAAGCACACTTTTAATGCAATGTTACATCTGATTATTGTCACATTTGATTTGATTTTATCAAAATCATTCATAGTTGTTTCTAAAATAGTTTATTGTCTCTTCTTTATTTTTATGCGACATTTAAGAGCAAATTTTTTTTTAAGTGCTTTTCAAATAAAATAATAATTGAATATAATAAAAAAGTCCCTTTTTTGAAGGTAGAAGTAAAAGAATAGAAGACCCGGTGTTGTTTATATTAGTTCCCATTATTTCATTAGTTATAAATTAATAAACCATGTGCTAAATGTGTATAATTTTTTATTATTTTTTTTATAATTTGATTTATAATCGAATAAGGCATTATTTCTCACATACATAAAAGGTTGTGAGTAGTTCGCGTTTTGTATGAACGGCATAATATCGATCTAACATTTTAGACAACAAAATTTTTTCATATTGTTTTAAACGTTTAACAATGCAACATACAATCGTGTCGCTTAGTAATGCTAAGCGCCTTTTTTATTTGATATTATGGAAAAAAAATTGTGATTAAATAAAAAAATTAATTGAATCTGAGGAAATTTTGGACGTGCACTTCAACGCCCTTGTGGATCATTACGGAATTATTTTGCTCATGTACGCTAGGCTTTCATTCGAATAAAGGCCAGTTTTGCATAATCTTGTGCCTGTTCGAAGTTGTATCTTCTTAATAAGGTTCGCGAAATCCTTAGATACAACAGTCACCACGTATAAAGAAATAGGTCGCTCATTGCAAATTATGCTGCTCCTGTTTGGACCCCGCAGTTAGCAGAAACGCACTGAAAAAACTTGCAAGCCACACAAAATGCGGCTCTTTGCATAGCCAGAAGATGCCATCTAATGTCACAGTCCGATTACCTTCACGTTAGAACAAAAATGCTTCCAGTTAAACAACACTATGAGCTACTCACAAAACAATTCTTCGTCGCATGCCACAGTACAGAACATCCAAATTCAAGTATTGTAAGCGCGGCTCCAGCTCATAGAAATATCTGTCGTTCAGCAAGAAGTCTACTGCTTGAACCTTCAGCTACAATACCTCTGAATACAGTGACAGATAAGGCCATTTATAGAGGTACGCTAAAGCAACTACACACAGCAACCGTCGTAAACACAACAAAAAGCTATAGAGCAAACAAGGTCCTCGGTGAACCACCGCCTGAGATATCAGCAGATGAAGCCAAACTCCCCAGAGAGACAAGAACGGCATTGGTTCAGCTTAGGTCAGGATACTCAAAACTGACAAATATCTATTTGAGTCGCTTTGATACATCTGTCTCTGATACGTGCCCATCATGTGATAGCTGTTTTTGTTTTGTTCTCAAAATTCAAACAAAAAATTAAGTTCTGGGTAATGTCAACTTATTATCATCATCGTTAGGACCCTTTGACACCACGTTAGAGCCTTGTAAGCCCCACCTTACTTTAAGAATCTATTAGATTTCCTATTCAATCATTATACGTGTATTAATTTAATGTTTTGGTCATATCCTTTGTGTTGTGTATCCATTTACGTGAAACCTTAAAAATTATCGCAATGAAAAACTACATTTTATGAGTAATGGCATGCACTTTCACCATGCATATTTTAAGTTCACATCATTGTAAGACTTTAAGTTTTCATGATACGATTTAATACTAATTAATGTTGAAATTAATTAAAAATGACCTTGATACATGAAGAAGAAATTCCTTGAATGAAACATTTTTCTTCTAAATTTCATCTAATACTCGCTTTTGATGATGATTGTTATTGTTTACATTTGAATACCAGACAAAATTCTAATTAAGATTTAATTAATATGTTTCTTGTTAATTAATTTGCGAAACAGTGTGATACACAAAGCAAAATAAAGTAAATAATAACAACATGAAAGCGACGTTAGACAACATTGTAAGGCAGAATTGATGTAAAGTAATTACAAATAATGAGGTAAACTAATTCGGTTAAATGTAGAAAATGTCTTGAATGTTTTTGACAGATTTAAACCTTAAATATCACTTTTTTGTACTAAAATTCATTTCATTTAAAACAATTATCCCCTCTTTTCTAAATGGATTTAACGTACGATGTGATGTTTCCCCAAATATGAAAATGTCAGAAAAGTAACCATAAATATGAACAATTAGTGATGTTTTGTTGCTTTTATTTACTCTCTCCCATGAAAAACCCTTTGTACTTTGTTTATTAATAGATTTACTCTACTACACAATTTTGATAAACTCTTACTGTTACTTATTATTGACTTGACTTGAGTTGACAAAGTATGTGACAAATATTGAGTTTCAATGTAACAAATTAAATGGGGTATGGTTGAAATTCTGTTTTTAGCACACGCTATATGTCGGTTTAAATGTTTGATTTAGTGTGAAATAACGGTGATATGTGAGTTTGAAATTAAGTGAATTTAAATTGTCATTAAAATCAATTTTAATCGTCATCGAAATGAATTTCAATTGCCATCGAATTGAATTTCAATCATCATTGAAACGAATTTTCGATCATCATTAAAATGAATTTCAATCATCATTGAAACGAATTTTCGATCATCATTAAAATGAATTTCAATCATCATTGAAATGAATTTGAACAATCATCGAAATGAATTTCAATCATCATTGAAATGAATTTTCGATCATCATGAAAATGAATTTCAACCATCATTAAGATGAATTTCAATCGTCATCAAAATGAATTTTCAATCATCATCAAAATGAATTTCAATTGGCATCGAAATGAATTTCAATCATCATCGAAGAGAATTTCAATCATCATTTAAATGAATTTTCAATCATCATTGAAATGAATTTCAACAATCATCGAAATGAATTTCAACAATCATCGAAATGAATTTCAATCATCATTGAAATGAATTTCAACAATCATCAAAATGAATTTCAATCATCATCGAAATGAATTTCAATCATCATCGAAATGAATTTCAATCATCATCAAAATGAATTTCAATCATGATCAAAATGAATTTCAATCGTCATTAAAATGAATTTTCGATCATCACTGAAATGGATTTCAATCATCATTGAAATGAATTTAAATCGTCATCGAAATGGATTTCAATCATCATTGAAATAAATTTTCAATCATCATCGAAATGAATTCCAATCATCATTAAAATGAATTTCAATCATCATTAAGATTAATTTCAATCGTCATCAAAATGAAGTTCAGTCATCATACAAATGAATTTCAATCATCAGTGAAATAAATTAAATTAAATTTTAGTTTCTCTTCAAATGTGAAACAAATTCATGCCACAATTTTCATATCAAATATCACTTGAATGTTGTTCCATGTTAAATCTGAAGTAGGATGGTGTCGTGGTCTAGTGCGAATTTAAGAATATTAAAATTTTCATTGGCAAAAATATGAATGAAATTTAATTCTATTTGTTGAAATGTTCATGTTAATCAAAAGAACAAAGTCTAAATTACGTGAAAATCAAATAGTTTAATAAATTAAATAGCCAATATCAACAAAATATTGCATTTATTTTGAAAATCATGTTTTTTTGATTTAACGCGAATATTCTTGTTCTAGCGTGATTTGTATCTATCTACTGCGAATGACTTTATTATTATTATTTTTAAATATTTTAATTTTTTATGTCCTTTAAATAAAACAAAAAAACATATATTACGTGGAGTATTCAATAAATTTCTTTAATTCTTATATATAATATATTTATTTTGCATTTTTAAAATGATGAAAAAAATCATACCTCTTCCGCCATTTTTCAAGAAACACAACTGAAAAATTGCATGCAATTTTTTCTTCATATTTATAATAATGGGATCAATATAAACTTGAAATAAAATTATAAAATTATTCCTTATGTTTATATTTATTTATAAACACCAAAAAAATATATATAAAACTTTAAAATCTTATAAAATTAAAGATTTAATGAAAAATTCGCGCTAGAACACTCATTCGCGCTAACCCACGAAACCATCCTATCGAAGAAATTTTACATATTTAATCAATTTTGACATCATCCATATTGGAAACAGCTAACACACGACAAATAAAGCGCATGCCTTTAGGCGATTTCAATCCTCATATTTCAAATTTTTTCTTGTTTCCCATTTTATCTCTTGTATACAAAAATATTTCGGCGTTGCAATTCATGAGAATAAAAGTAAAAGTTTCAAGTACCATTAAAATAAAATTCTGAATGAAATCAATTGTGAAATTTTTATTTTTGGAAAAATGTTCAAGTATAAAATGGACATATCGAGATTTGATTTCCATTCAATTTGGGTAACATGTTAAAATAATAATTCAAAAAAAAAATAAAACAAATACAAACTCACACACACAAAGATCAAAAATGGGGGGACCAGACAATGACATGCGCGTTATCTACCAGTTTCATCTCCATTTATTTAATATTATTATTTTTATTATTTAACTCCATTGAAATGTAAACTCTGATCTGGTATGCGCGTGGTGGTTGAATAATTCTGTGGATGTTTGTCTACAAGCAATGGAATGAGTGAGTTATTATAGTTGATTTATATTTTTGTGTGTGCGTGTGCATAGATTAAGTGGAGAACTTAATTGGTTATGGTAAGGAAAAGTGGATTTCAATTATTTTTATATACATACAGTAGGCACACACACATATAAATGATGACGATAAAAAATATTATTGTAGTCCAAATTCTCCTCCTACCCTCCAGCATACTTTTATAAGTAAATTAAATTTTAAATATTCTCTCTCTTTGCCATTTTCAGCTTTATACAAATATCACTGTTTTATATTTTAATCCATGTACATTTTTTTCATAAAAAGAGCAAAATGACAGAGAAATGATAATAGAACGTTAATTGTTTTTCATGATGAATTGATTGCTTGCTTGATTGTGATGATGATAATGATGATAAAGGAAAATGGAAATTGTGGTTTTTCAATTTCATAATTTAAATTTATATATTCAAAACAATGAAAATCAATTAAATGATTGTAAATTAAATTATTAGAGAAGGTTTGGTATTTTTGAATTTTTTATTTTAATATCCTTTCAATGAATGTTTTATTTTATTATTGTTTTAAACAGAATTCAAGGATATAGCTAAAGAATATAGCTAGAAAGAGGATCTTGAATGACTTGCAGATTTTTACTCGATCAGAAATGGAGCAAGTTCCATGAAGAGAAACATCACAACTTCGAAGCTCATTAATTGTACCTTACTTTAGGTTTCCGTTCGAATGAATTTTCTAGATTCTAATAACTTGAAAGCCTACAAAGATGCTTATTTTGTGAGTGATTTCGTTCGACCTTTGAGTCCACAACCATCTTCAGAGTTTGTTAGTTTCAGTACTGACAATAACGTGGACTGATTACCACGGTTATAAAAGGTCCCCTGGTATGTTATACCTGGACTTGGTCTGGGATCACACATACAACACAGTTTTGTTAGTTAGTGTACTGATATAAGAGTAAAGTTATGAGTTGAGTAAACGAGAGATTGAACATACACACAGATGTGACTTAACGCTACGATTGAATTGGTTTGTTTCAGAAATTCTTCTTATATCTGGATGGTAATTGATTAAAAATAAAGTACCTTTGTAAGATATTTGTCGACTCCCTAAAACTGTTCGTACAAAAGGGCTACCCATTCTCAGTCTATCTCTCAACTATACAGAGGTGTTACGAAGCGCAAAAGATGAGTGATGACAAATTACGTCATTCATAGTTTGCGTATTGCGAGAACAGGGTAACGGTTGATGTGAGTGTAGGGAGATTGAATATCAGTTTACACGAAGCAGTGCTCTTCAAAACAAGCAAAGATAATCTTGGAAAAGTGAAAAGTCGATTATTCTGAGTGCATCTTTGAGTTTGAAAATAGCAGCCAGTGCCGGTGAGACTCTGGTGGTCAGAAAACGTAAGGTGCTTATCAAGCTTTAATCCCAGGTACACAATATTACCAACCTTGTCCAAGACTTATCCGTTCAGGCTAACTGTGATTCGGTTCGTGGTCTGAACAACATGATTATGAAAATTCATATACTTCGTTTTGTCCTTGTTCAAAGTGAGTAAATTTTTTTGAAAGTATCCCGAAAGTATAATCAAATCATGATTCATATTGAAAGAGTTTACCGTATCATCTTGTCTCGAGTAGAATATTGCTTCCCGTTTGATTCCCCTTTCCAGTGGGTCTATTGCGTTATTCAGGATCAAGACCTCATCCAAAACATACTCCTTCTAATCAAAATAATAAAAAACTGATATGATTTATTTATTCATTTTAATGTCATGTTATAAAGTCGTTTACTGTTTAATCGATCTCTATTTTTACAGATTATGATCATTTGATATCATAACGTATACATGACAGGACATGCATGAAATTACCACCCTTGTTTAGAATATTTTTTTTTTCATATTACTTTTTTATTTAACCATGATATGTTTGTTTTTATTTCAATTATACGAGACTTAATCAAATACAAAATTCATTTTATTTCTATGTCATATTGCAGGTGTAATTAAATAACATTTTATTGTAATCACATCATATGATTAAATAATTTTATCGCGTTTTTAATCGATATGAAATGATTTTTACCACAAACTGTCTGGAAATTAAAGATTTTCCTTAAATTTCATTTTGAATTGACAGTTATTGAAAATTAAACACTTAATTCATTTTAAATCCGGAACTAGTTTAAGACCTTTTTATTATTCAGCATTATCCTTAACATTATTTTGTTTGATTGCATTTTAATGCCAATCAAGCACTCGACTTTCTCATTTCTGTTCATTCATTCATTGATGAAAATTAATTCACATCACTTTTGAAATATCTTGCACTGGCAAAAAGGCAGGCAACACAAACAAACAACTTAACATCTATTAGATACAAAATTAAATACAATTCAAATAATAATAAAAAGGGAACTTTCCGCTCTCAATTTGTATGTACGATGATGATGATGAATATAAATAATGACGATGCGAAGGATGACGATGAAATGGAAAATTGGGGGAAAGATGATCTTTATATATTTGTTATTTATTGTTTATTTATCCACACATTTAACATGGTTGAATAAAGTAAAATATAATTTAAAGACAGTTAATTTTTTTTTACTTCCATCATCATCATTGTATTTTGATAGACCAACAAAAAATGTTGAAAATATATTAAAATTTTATAAAACTATGTGTAAACATGCCGTTTTATTTGGAATCAACATATTCAAATACTAATAAAATGCTCATTTGAAGGGTGAATGAATTCAAGTTGAATTAATCTTTAGCACACGTTTTTTATTTGCACTAAATTGTGTCTCTGAGGGTTAATTAACTGACATTTTACTAAATGTTAAATTGTTTTGATCAAATGTTTGTGGGATTTTTCATTTAGAGTTATGACGACGACAGAGACGACATAAAATTTATTTTTCATATTTCATGCTTCAATGAACTTGTCATAAATATATTTCAATTGTAATGTAATTTTTTGTTTTATGATTTTGCGTCAAAACAAAAGGAATGTTTTGAGATTGATTGCAATTGTTGTACAAAATTAAAATCTTCATAATCGGGCTAATTGAAACTCAACGGGGGTTAATTACGGTTAATAATGAAATCGTTTTATATGAAAATTATTTGATGTGGCGTCTAATAATTTCTCTTATTACTTGCTTTTTATTAGGAGCAACGAAAAAATTTATATAAATGAAATAATGATAGAAGCGCCATCTTTTAATATGTGGTGAATTTTGAAAGTTTAATAATTTGTTTCAATTTCCATACAAATATACGTAAGCAATTGTAGCGCCACCATAGCGAAAATTTTAATTGCATATAAATATTTAGTTCCAAATAATGCAAAATCTCCTAAAAAACTGAATTTAATTTAAATAATGTATAGATGTCGCTTCATCAACACTCTCATTGAATAATAATCAAAACAAATAATTGGAAAAGTGAGCACTAAATTAGAAAATTAGTTTAATACGTAAATGAAATTTTCCTTTTATATTAAGTTTCTTTTTATTCAATATTTAATTTTGTATCATGGGAAATGGTAAATTTTTCCTTTTATTTTCTTTTTCCTTACCTGTCAAGTTTGTTTTCCTGTTTTATTCTTTTCTTTATCGTTCACAGATTAAATACAGACAAATATTCGTAAACTTATTTACCTTATGATATTATGTTATGTACGGTACAATACTGTTTTTCATTTTATTTTACTTCTTATTTATGATTATTGTTGTATTTTTTTGACATTTTTTCACCTTACATACAGATTCACAAAATAAGGGCTTATAGTTATAGGCGGATATGAGATGAACAAGCAGAGAATGTTGTTTTTGACGGTTTAGAGAAAAAGCGCACTTAGGAAACTTTCAGTAAGTATTAGAGGGCGCTGTGGCCACTTAGTAGAAATGGACCAAAGCGACGCTACAGCGACATTTGCAAAGCCAGGCAAACGCCATGGTGTGAGGAGATCCAACCGATATTGATCGAGGGCAAAAATGAATTGTGACTGTCAAATTTTGACAATTCCAAAAAATTGACTTTTAAGTTTGACAATAAATCAGAATGACATTTGTCAAAACATCTTTAAAGTAAAACTTCATAAATTGTGATTGTCAAACTTTTAACGTATAAAAATCTGAGATTTGCCCACTTCAATTTTACTGGGTAAGCAGATTGAATTTGACAGCTTATTTTCTGTACATACACATATGTGGAAACTTCAAAAATTACATTTGCGAACCCAGTTAAGATCATCCTCTATTTACAAATTTTTTGAAGTTTACGTATGTGTATCTATACAAAATGAAATGTGAAGATTTTCTTGCTTACTCCATACGTTTCAAATATTTGACAACTGTCATAACAATGTTAAATTTAAATTGTTTTTCCGTTAAAATGAAACATTTTGAATTTTGCAAATGGCGTGCAATACAAAAATTCTACATAACTTTTTATCTTGTTACATTTTACTCCACAATGCAATCACCATCATCATTCAAGGAATTTTTTTTATTACTGTTATTATTATTTTGTAAATTCCCTTTTATAAATCCAAACGAATCCTTATTTCTTATAAAGGAGAAATTTTTTTCTCTACACTTTTTCTTTTAACTTTTTTCCTCCTCTTTTATTTTCTTTTTATTTTTTTCATAGTTGTTGCTGTTGTTGTTACCAACATCATCATCATTTCACCATTTTCAATTTCAAATTGGTTATATTGTTACATGGTACGTTAAACAATTTATTATTATTATGTTTAAGAATAAACACAGAGGAATACATAAACTTGTATTTTTGTGTAACAAGAAGAAAAAAAATATGAATAGAGGTTAGATTGAGTTGTATTTTAGCTTTTATAAATGTAATTTTGTTCAACACACACACACACATTACAAAGGATGGTTAGATTGGTGCGAAATGTGATTATAAATGAAAGTGTATGGAATTAGGATGAACAGAAAATGTTTTCTTATATGTGTGATTTAAAGGACATCAACCTATATTCAAATTGAATTAGAAACTCTTTCATTCATTTTAAATTAAAGGAAAATTTTGTGATTTTATTGAAATATTGCATGGCAGTGACTTCCTTGTGCAAACGCACATATGTTTATGTTTGCCTTAATATTTATTATTTTTCATATTAAATTGTGTAGGAAAAATAAAAATAACACACAAGAGAGAAGACGTGAATTATAAGGTGAATAAATGAACAAAGCAAGTTATAGGCAGTCACATTGTGGTGACTTAATTGGACGTTTATGATTACCTTTTATTACCCATCATATATAATTTGTTTGTTTTGTTGCTAATTAATAAATGTTTTTATAATATTATGGGAGGTACAACATAATCATCTTGTTTATTTTTCTGTTAATTTCATTTCCAAAAAATATACAGAAAATAACGTAAGAAGAGAGAAAAAAAACTAAATGATCATCTAATTGCGTCTTGACCCGTTTCTTTCTGTTTCTCATCTTCTTTTCATTTAATAATGACATGACAAGAATAGTTTTCAATAGTTTCGCTTGTATTCACTTTCATATAATTATGCCGCGTAATAAAGGTATTCAACTTTGTATAATTCAACTTGAAATACAAATTGATTTGTAAAAAAAAAAATTTGGGAATCGCGGTTATTTTTAATATCATACAGAAAAAAACATATGAATACACATCGTTTGTAATTGAATACGTTTGGGTAATTTGATCTTAGCCGCAACAATTTACAATATATTAACAACTATTTTACAGATAATTAGACAGTCATGAGTCGCATGTTTATTCTTTTTTGTTGTGTTATTTACAAGAGAGGAGTGTGAGAATGTTAAATGTATTATGCAGATTTAGGATTATTTGTTGTAATAGGAATAAAACATAAAAATAAAGCGGCGTTTGTTGTAATCGGGATATTTGCGTGTGTCGTCATGTAATGTGAGTCATATTGTAAAGTTCCCTCTTGAATGGGAAAATTTTTGGATTTTTTTTTGTGTTTTTTAAACTCAATTTCTGGAAATACAATCCACCACCAGAGGGCGTTAAATTTCTTCATTTCAATTTCAGAGAACAAAGAATTTTTTTTGAACTTAGAATTATCAAAGTGACACATATAATTTATCCAGAGGTAAGAGTAAGCATATCATTTAATTGGATTCAATGTTTTTGATAAGAGATAAGATTTTTAATGCGATGACGGAATAGAAACATTTCAGGTATTTTCAGTTTGACAAAATCATTGAGAAAAGGACTAAAACAAAACCTACTCGAACATTTTCCCAATTCATGGTTTGTAGTTATGGTCGGAAGAGACCTGCGCCAAGAGACCGGATAAAATTGCTAAAGCAATTCATGGAATATTCCCAAAACTTGTATCCTGTAAAGGAAGCACTACCAAATTCAAACACAGTTCTAGGCAAATTCGGCTAGCATTTCGATTGGCAGAAGCTAGTTCTAAAAATAAATAATGACGTAAATGATTACATCAACATGTTTTTGAAAATAGTGACAAAGAAAACGAAACGGAGAACAGCAATGAACAAGATGACAATGAATGGTGTTAGTCAGAAGTTACCATTTTTTAGTTGGAATGTATGGACATTCACCACTGCTATTGATATTGCTCTATATTTTATTTTTCATATTGAGTGTCTGCTGCTTTTGACTGACTGATGTTCACTAGAGATGGTAAATGCTGTTGATTGACAAACTGGGCAAGAAAGGTAATTTGATGCATTTAAATCAAAACTAAAATTTTAATTTTAAAAATTACTAACATTGCAAAAAGAACAGGTTGTTGATTAAGTTATTGAAAAGCAAAGACTATTACTTGATGTAATTCGAAGATAGATGTAATCTTAGATGGTGTTAAGGTGTTTAATAAGCCTCGTTTATAGCGGGTGATAACAAAATTTGATCAAACTTTGCATTTGATTTAATAAAAAAATATTAAGATTAGTTCTCCTTTCAACCGTATTTTCCATATGGCGCTAAATTCAATTTAATCTTTTTTTATCAAAACATTTTATCACTTATCATAAAACATCATGATTTTTCATTCATTCGTCTTATTTTATTTTATTAACATGCATGTTTACTTTATATTTCATACATTTTACTTATTATGTATTACTAATATTATTCATTTATTGACTAAACATGTTATTACTTTTGTTGTTTATTGGATATTTATTTTCAATATTAAAAAATTGTTAAATAAATAACATGTACAAATTCAGGTCTCATACATACATGTAAAGGAAGAACAATCATAAAATTGAAATTACCATTCAATTTTATTATTTATTTATATTTGGATTTATGTTTCCAGCTAAGTCGAATTGAATTGAATAAATGAAAAATTATAGATATCCAAATCGAAGGACACATTTTAAATGGAAATTGGAAAATTTAAGGATAATATTGATGTTTACTGCAATGAACTGTCAGCGGCTGATAAAAGTTTTTTTCACGTCTAATGGGAGCAAAATATCATTTCGTCTCTTTATTAGCAGACGTGTAAAGGTCAAATCTTCTATCAAAGTTGTTTTTGTTGGTGTGTTTCTTAACCAGAATCATATTTAAATCTAACTTTTATGCAAAGGTGATCCCAGTGAAAGGAAAAATACGGGAATCAGTTCCCAGGTTTTCATTGAAATGCACTTTCAGATTCATTTCATGATGAAATTTTTAACATTTTTTGTTATATTTTTATAAAAATTTGAATAATTTTTCATAAATAAAATAATAAACATATTGACTCAGAGCACGAAGTCATTATATTGTCTTGTATTTATTATTTATTTGTGCAATTATATCGAGAATCAAAGCTCATTTATATGCTTGTATGACAAATTTTTATTGATATGACTATGGTTTTAATAAAAAAAAACTCATAATTTACTAGGCAACGAAACACGAAACTTTCAGTACAAGTTCAAATGTTTATTTAAAATATCTATAAATTAGTGTCACCCTAATCGCGCATATCGAAAAATCCTCATATCATTGCATTTTAATAATAATAATTTGACATGATTTTATTTGTTATTTCAAATCATCAAAACATATATGAGGTTTTGTCATGAAATTCCTCCATAAATAAAATAAAAAGAAAAAAAATGAAATGAATTGAAAATTGGTACTTACTTGTACACGAACTTCAGGTAAATTGACTTTCATTGCGAGCTCTTCTCGTGAATACACATCAGGATAATGTGATTTTTCAAAGGCTCTTTCTAATTCATGAAGTTGATATGTTGTGAATGTTGTACGATTTCTACGGTGTTTCTTTTTTGAACAGGCATCATCACCTCCTTTTAAAAGTAAAACTATAAAATTTTGTTTAAAATTGTAAAAAATTAAATTACCTTCATCTTCACTGCCCGATCCCAATTTATCATCTCTCTCACTCGACATTGTTTGATTCAAGTCATCACTTGACGCATAATTCCTCATCTCATTTGTATCATCCACTAATTTACCATTATTATTACCATTATTCCCACTACTACCTAGCTCATGATTGCTCATATCACAATTATTTTGCATTTCATCTAATTGCCTCGCTCGTATTTGATCAAAATTCTTCATATATGATGCATAATTATTTGATTTAATTGATTTTTCTGCTGACTCACCGTTATTTAATAGCATTTGTTGTTGTTGTTGTTGTTGTTGTTGTTGTTGTGATTGTGACTGAAGATAGTGATAATTATTTGAATCACTTTCCTTATTAGTTTGGTTATTTGGTGATAAATCGGTGAGATCTTGTGATGTTGAATTATCATCATGATTACTATTATTAGGAATCATGTGTGATTGGCTCTCATTGTCATTGTTTGGTGATGAAAACATTTTTGCGAGACCCAAGTTATTTGCATTACTTTGTATCTCTTGAATATTTTTACAGTAATTACGATAATTTGCATCTAAGAAATATTTATTGCTTTCTTTCAGATTTCGCATGTAGTTCAAGTGTTGTTGTTGCTGCTCGTGAAGGTGATTGTGTTGTTGCTGTTGATGCATTTGCGATTCATTATTGCCACTTAAGTCCATTATTGATTTTAAATGTGATGATGAGTAGTTAAAATTTGAAAGCATTTCTGGTGGTGGTGGAGCTCCTACTTGCTGTTGTTGTTGTTGTTGTGGATTAAATTGATTTTTTGCTGCTAAACAGGCAACAGCCGAAGCAGTCATAAATTGATTGTCAGTTGTTTTAATGTGATGTAGTAGCGGTGGATTATTAAGACCAGCTAATGGTGTTCTTGATAGATCGGTAGCAACAATCATTTCAGCTGTAAATTTAAATAAAGAGAAGAAAACATGAAATAAATTAAAGTTTTTGACAAGATTGACTTATGACGATACGATATGATCATAATTTTTACAAAAATAAAATTTGACAACCTACAACTTTCCCATACAACATTAAAATTAACTTAATTTGACAAATTTCATTTTCATCAAGTTTTTTTCCCAAATAACCAAAAATTTCTATGCCATTTGATAAAAAATCAACATTTTTTCTTATCACTCCCCACTTTTAACATCACATTTCCATTAATTGGCAGCACATAATAATGCTTTATGCCTATTATTTCGTTATAAAATTAATTTCTTGTAAAGGCTTCATTCCCATACTTTTGTCCCGTTCTCGCACATAAACTTGATTTAAGTCAATTAGTAAATTTTTTTATCAAATTAGTTGAAATAATCATATACATAATTGTGAATTGCGTGCTAAGGTAAAATTCCTTTTCGCCTTCTACGTTAAATACACAATAAAATATAATTTGAAGCAGTAACAATAATTTTTATAACAAATTTTGTTATTTTTCATCAATTCATGACTTTCAAACTCACATACAATAATTTTTCGTCAAAAAACGATGAAAAGAAAACTTTAACTTAACTTGATGGTACCTTATACAAAAACTATTACAATAATAAAAAAATTATAATAAATTAGATTTGTGACTCAAATTTTAATTCATAAGGGACATGTATCGATTACAATGTGACTACATAAAATCCCTTAATTATTTAACTTGACCACAATTATACTTTTTTTTTATTATCATCGCATAATAATGTTGTTACCGTGTGGTACTTTAATTCAATAAAACACTCGTATAGGCAGAATTAAGTAAAAAATTATTCATAATGTAATCATAATAAATGTTACAATGAAAATGAAATATAAAAGTAAAAGTAAATCAAATGAATCGGTGTGTGAGGGTTGACCAAAGGCAATTATTATTATCTTGTGTTGAAATCTCCGTTTTTTTTTCTTCGTTGTCTTGCATATTAAATTAATATTATTACTACCCTGTATGTGTGTGTGTGTGAGTGTGTATGTACGATAAATACAAACAAAAACAATTCATGTATGAATATGAAATATTCAGGTTTTCACTGAGTTAATCAAAATACAAGTTGCCAGAGCATTGTTAATTTGCTGGAAAATCAAATATCATTGAAAGTTTGTACTTAAATTGAGAAAGCAAGTGCATTTTAAATCAAAAGTCTCAATAAGATTTTCGAGTAAGGAGGAGACTTGGAAATCCAATTATAATTTTAAACCTTGTGTTCACAAAAATACATCAGAAGAAGTCCCTACAAGAAGGAGGAGTGCTGAGATAAAGTCAAGCTGCACTATTTGGATGAGTACTCTTATTTGTTTTATAAATTTTCTATTCCTTACACATTATTTTTTAGGAATGATCGCTAAACATGGAAGAATCGCTCTTCTCATAAAGATGCAAACCAAATGCGGAGATTCGCAAAACAACAGAAGAATTGTTTAAAAAACTTATCAAAGAAAACTCCCAAACTTCTAGCTATAGTAGATTTACAAGGTAATTTTTAAGAAAATTATGAACTAAATGACTGAAAACAATGAGATAACACAAAATAAAATTCAAACTGCCGAACCTGCAGAAGGTCAAGAAATACTTGAAAGTTTTGAATTTCAAAATGGTGTTCGAATGTCAAAACAATAAAAGTACAGGGAAAATGCTCTAATTGGATAAATCTTTATTTGGATATATTCTCTAATTGGCCATATAGATTTGAATAATTTTGACCGTTAAGAAAAATAAGCAAATTTAATTGTTTATAATTTTCTTAATATTTTTTTTTTATTTTTATGGTAATGTTCAGTAAACCTGAAATTTTATGCATTTTATGTTTTAAAAAATCAATTAAATCATTTTTTTACAAAATAACATTTTAAATTTTTGTAAATAGTGATATCCAATTTAAGAATATCAATTCTCAGCTTGGAACACTTATTCAAATTTGCCTTGTCCAATTAGAGCATTTTCCCTGTATTTGAGATCTTACTAACCAAATGCGAATATTTGCAAAACTACAGAAGAATTCGATCAATTGTTTAAAAAACTCTTCAAAGAAAACTCGCAAACTTCCAGCTCGAGTGGTAGATTAACAAAGTATTTTTTAAAAAACCATTACGAAAAAATGACTGAAAACAACGAGATACCACAAAATAATCCTGAAAAGGCCAAACCTACAGAAATTAAGTAATTCTTGAAAGTTATAATCTGTCACCTGATTCTTAAAAAATTTCAACAACTTTGATATCCTAATTAGATCAGATCTAACAACAGCGACTCTAATCAAATATGAGCTTGTGAAAAGCATTTCATACTCTTCGCCACAATGACTATGTCACCTTTTCGCAATTTGTGATTCAGTATTTGACAGGTGACAGTTAACGATCTGTTTATCAAACTGCTCTCAAAATCGCATTTTTTTCCAAATTAAATTCAATTTTAATTGAATCAAATAAGAAAAATTAAATAAGTTGTAGAATGCTAACTACCTTATAATGTTACTCATTATTTTCCCTTAAAAATAAAAAAAGAGTGTAAGGACATTTATATATGTGACCTAATAATAAACGTAATTTCAACGTACAACCACCCACTGTGATATCAAAAAAAAAACAATTGTGCCAGTCTAACAAGGATCATTTTAATTCTAATTTTATTTTAGTAGTTTTTTTTTCTTTCAAGTGTTTCAAAATGTGAAATGAAATCAATTAGCGGGGTAGAAAATTCATAGCCTTTACAATTAATTATTAGTATACGAAAGAGCCGTAATTAATCACTGTCGAATTATCATAATGGTTGTGTTTATTCATACTAATAATTAATTTGAACTGCTATTTTTTTTATTAAACTTACGAGTAAGAATATTTTGTACATGATCGTTAATTATATTCGTCCTTTGTTTCAGTAATTCCTCAAATCATGATTAACTGAGTAATTAAAAATCGATATAACATTTAAATTTTAATCTACGAATCATTTTCAATTAAGAGAAAAAATGAGTTAACATTAAATTTGATAATCAATATTCACAAAAAAAATAAATTTAAAATTTAAATATGATTGACATACACGTTGAACTTTAATCACACATTTATTCTTTAATTTATTTTTTTTTATACAAAAACTTTATTTTAAAAAAGTATGTCTTTCAGTCCTTTTCAATTACCATGCACATTCATATAAAAATTTTGAGCGTGTTATTTAAATAAAAACGGAATATAAATAATTATAACTAACCAGGTTATTGACATGCAAAATGGCCATTAAAATAATTTTTCTGCGATTGTAACAAGTTTTAATTAAAATTTTATGTTAAAGCATGCCAAATGTGAGTTTAAATAAAGAAAAACGACAGTTATAATCATAATAAAAAAAAATATATATAACGGAAAATAATAATAATGGTGTGATTGATGAAACGAGGAATTTGTTGAGTGAATGCAAAAGGGTGGGAAAATTAATATTTGTTTTTTGAGTCGCTTTCGTTTAAAAGAAATATTTTGCACGAGAAAATTGATTGCATGTAAACTGTGGTAATAACAATAAAGAAAAAAATTATTAAAAATACGGAAAAGGAGTTAACTCACATTTCATTTTAAATGAAAAATAAAATTAAGTGGTTTTCTTAATTTAAAAATTATAACATTTTTTCAATAATTTTATGTCATTATTTCTAAATACCTTGAAAGAAAGAAAGGAGAAACATGTCAAAAGAAAATAAAATTAACGTCATTCGAAATGAGGCAAGTCAAGAACAGCAAATAAGACAATATCTTATTAATTTACTTTCTTATTCTTCGTCCATTACCCAAAAAACAATAATGAAATGTTGTCTCATCTTACTAATTGTAGTATGTTTCCTATCTCATCTTACTATCTCACATACAAAAAACCATTTAAAAGGAGAGAAGAAATAAATCAATTTCCCAAAAATAAGACGACAACAATATCAAGTGTACCAGAAAAGACATGAAACAAGACATTCTTCATCAAATAACAAGACACAATGGAAGAAAACAGGTTGACATAATAATCAAATTGTGTTACTAATCGTTCACTTGATTAAAATCTCTAGACACTCAATTAAGACTTATTATTAGTTAGATGGATGATTGTATTAAATGTGAATTAAATCAATTTGTAATTTAGTTATTTATTATTCATTTCATGGTCGTATAGAAAAAGAGACATCAACATCACTGTTAAGACGATTATTTGTAACTTTATTTATTTATCATCTCACTCTTGATTTGTGTTGTGCGTGTGTGGGTAGTGAGATTATAAAAGTAAACTGTCTATTATTATTCTTGATAATTAAAAGCTTTTTGTGAGCTTCAGCTTGTATTTCAATTAATGTTATTTAAACGAAATTAATTATTCAGTCAATATGTTTCTTAAATTACAGATTTAAATTGATCTTCGCAAATTGATGTTGGATTGTAAGTGTACGATAAATTGTATTAAAATTCAATTATAATTGATTTTTAATTTTATTCTGTTATATGACATTGAACAGTTGAAATACTTTGTTTTCGATGCAATATATTTTTTGACGGTAACTTGCTTGTATTCATCGAATTTTGCAAACAAAAAAAAATCTTGTTTTTTTTCATGAATTTAGATTAAAAGATTTGTGCTAGATTGGATTTATAAGACCATTTTCAATTTAATTTCCACTCAGATCGTCAGTTTCAGGTGAAAGGATCAAAGTTTTGATCTTTGTTTTAATTAAGTTATTTCAAAGGCCTAGCAAAGTGTTTCTAACATTTCGATCAATGTTTTTGCATTGAAAATTTTGATAAGAAGAAAGACTAGAAAATCATCGTATTAGCTATCCTTTCCTCAAAATTACTAAAATATACAAATTTATTTTTAGAGATGTATCTTTTCTGTTTTATTTCCTAACTTTAAAACTACATATATTTGAAAATTTTGATTTGATGTCAAAAAACTGTTAACAATAATTATGCAGCAAAAGTTATGGATTACACTAAAACATCTGCAGCTATTAAAGCATTAATTGATTATTTTTACCTCATTTGACTTTCAGCTTGTACTGAATAACCCTGCTTGAATCATGAATCAATAAAATTTTACTTTGAGTTTCTTATGAATAATCTTATAAAATTTCTTTACAAGACTCAATGTATTTATTATTTAGATCTCGTTTATGTAACCAAAACAAAGGTAAGTTTCTTTTCGTATATTTCCTTGTGTACTTGTATATCATTTGGTTGCAATTCTTAACTTTCTTTTTGACTTTTAATTCGCTTTAGCATGTCAAAACATACATTTAAAAAAAATCCACGGATCCTTGTTAGGTTTATTTAATTCAATTAATAAATATTTCTTTCATTTTAAGTTAATAATTGACGCAACCGCTCTCGTGAAAGTTTCATCAAGAAGTGACTGTCATCTCTTTATTTGATCCTCTTGTTAAGTGATTTCATCCACCTAATATATTGACAGCTTTGTTTAAAATAATAATAAAAAAATGGTTACTTAAGATGATAATTTTTTCTCTTATCTCGTAGTTACCGAAAATTTTCTATTTTCACATTCCAAGCTTTTTAACTGAAAAGCAAATTGTTCACGAATATTTATTAATAAAAAGATTATCAAAGATTGATTTCATTGACGTCAGTGGAGATTTGATTAGAAAATGTTAGAAAATGAAAATCAATTATTTTCATAATAAAGTTTGGCAAAATTTTTAAAATTGCCTTAAAGGAAATCAGTTTTTGAAAAAAGAATTGCATAGCGATTCCAGATCTCCCACATTCACTATATCAGACTATTAAATTCAATTTATAATTTGAATTTAGATACAACAAATACAACAAATTGAATAAGTAAGTAAATCAAGCCATTTAAAATTAAATTATAAATTAATTTAAAAACATTGCATCGATTAAATGTAATTGACAAGCAGAGAAAATAAAAATTTAAATGAAGAAACAAAATAAATCAATAAATAAATAAAAATTGACACGTTCCATTGCTTCCACTACAATTTTATGGTTCAATTACCATTAAAATATATAAAAAATAATCATTTAAAATGCCACCTTTACTGTTTTTCAAACTTAAATATTATTATTATTATTGAAGTGAAATAAAATCAGATATAAACAAATTATAAAGTTTATTCATCAAGTTTGTTTTTTTTTTAATTAAATTACAATCAAATAATTTTATGGTTGATCGATAAATAACATTAAGTACACACACATATTTAACAGCAATTAAAGTGCAATCAATTAAGGTAACTTTATATTTTGCACCACATTCTCTTTTATTGCTGTTGTTATTCTTATGTTTAAATTGCAATCTAACGGAAGTGTTAAGTTAAAGGCAAATGAAATTTATATGGGAAAGTTAAAAAGGAATTGAAACATAACACTTACTCCCATTTTCCATACATCGGTTATTTCCGAGTCCTAGTATTGCGTCGATTGTGTGTCGTGGTGTGAGGGTTTGATTATTTGAGCCGTAAGATGATTTTCGACTGTCATCTGAACAGTAATCAATATCTGCAATTATTTAAGTTTGCTTTGAACTTATTGGAACAAATTTTTTTTTATTAATCGCATCACATGTCTGAGGCCAAATTTGTTTTTTGAAAAAAGTTAGCACTTCTTAAACTTAACAAAAAAGCTAAAAAATTGCAAAAAAAACTATTTTAATAGATTTCTGTCACTAGATATTAAAAAAAACAGATTCATGTTAATTTTTTTCCAATAAAAAAGTGACCTCAGTTAGCGACGGTAATTCACATCAATTTTTGTTCCCCAAAATTTTAACTCACAAAAACTCACCACTTTTTAAACTATCCTCAATATTACTGTCGTCCACTTCAATTTGATTATTTTCTTTAATTTTTTCCATAATTGTTTGCATGCTTATCAATTTATTTGAGTCCCGTAATTTTTCTAATAAATTTTTCAAATTTTCTGATTCGTTTTCCGAAATTTTTGAATCGCGATTCATAAATTTTTGTAATAACCGTTGAAATGTTTGTTGTTGCTGTTGCACCTCGGGCAATGCATTAATTATGTCCATTGTGAGAAATGTGAAAGGACATTTGTGTAATTTTTTTATTATATAATTTTTTTTAAATTAATTCAAATTTTTCATTTTATTTCAATTCACTCTTGAATTTTGTGCAATTAATCATTAAAAATTTATATTTTCGTGTATTTTTGATCATAAAAAAAAATTATCATTAATAATTTCTTGATTAATTAATATGTTTAAATATTTTTTCCTTATTATAACTGTAAAATTATTTTTTTCCTTAAATTAATGATAATCACTTAATTATTTTTATATTAAAATATTCTTTTTTCTATTATTAATTACTGAGACGTGTTGCTCCTTTTTTGTTATTAATTATTATTATTTATAATATCCTACATACGTGCACACACACACATACACACACTGTGTATTAAAATAATTAAATTCCTACTGTTTGTATTAACAACATCATTAAATAATTTATTTTAATTTTTTTTACTCTCTTGATTATTTCTTGTTGTTTTTTGTTTAATTTTTTATTACACACACGAAATATTCTTGCGCAAATAAAATTAACAGAACCGACAAAACACACCTTGTCACGTTAAAGGTAAATCAACTTATGAATTTGATTCATCAGGAAAATTATTTCTAGTTCCTATTAAATCCTATTTTTACGTTTGATGTGTAGCTGTACTGAGAATATGGGCGGTCGTTCAACTTTTTTTTCATGTTATTTTTACGTATACATTCATTGAATGTGTAAACTTGTGTGTGTGAGTGTGTGATATACGTACGAAAAAGCAACAAGCTCATTTTGTGTAGCGTAGTGGTTAATTGAAAAATTATTTTTGTAAGTGGAAAAAAAAATAAAATAAAATAATAATAAAGGGAGAGAAAAGTTACATATAACCATGTATGGGAGTGCAGGCTTTGTTTTGGAAAATTGAAATAAATTTTTGGTGTATGAAATGTGTGTGTGTTTGTATTATCATCAAATTACTGTTGTTTATACGTTGGCAAGGATATAAAAGTGGAATATAAGAACTTAAACCGTTTATTTTCTTGTTCATAAGAAGAGAAATTTTGGCAATGAAAACGAAAATATCAGAAAATTTATTATTATCACATAAAGTGATTCGAAAACTCCTTAAATAAAAGTTTCATTTTGAAAATTTACGGTTGGATGTATAGCAAAGTTTTTTAGGAATCGAGTCAAATGTTCACTCAAATTCAAATTTTTATCATTCCATTTTTTTGTTTATTGAAAAATTACATTTATGTGGTATACATTAAGTCACACAGAATGCAAAATACAAAAATAATAATTTTGGTGTCTGAATAGGCGATGCGATCAGCAAGTCATTTGACACGAATTGAACCTAATGATCTTGAGTGTCGTCGAGATGTTGGATGCTCCAAAGGATGGTGGATTGATGGAAATCAACAAGACCTAAGCACATTACGAGTACTAAACAGAAAAGAAAAAATGCAAAATAGAAAAATCTGGAAAAGAATTCGAAAGGAAAAGCAATCATTTAAACAACATCTTCTGAAATTTTCATAAATTTAGAGTCCATTTTGAGTCTTTCTAAAAATTTGCGTTACTCTTGCTTTTGAAGGAAAATAAGCTGAAATCGAGCGAATCACTGTCTTAAGAGTCTTTCAGTCAAACTATCAGATCTTAGCATTCCTGAGAGAGGTAGTTCTGAATTGTAATGATGAGTATGGAATGGAAAAAGCAGAAATGAATGACCTAGATTAAGACTAGCAACGGAGAAAGCCACCCGGAAAACAGAGTACTATTTAAGGTAAGTTTTAATAGAAGCTGTCAAAGAGAAGAGATCAATAATAAATTTTCGGAAGGACGGGTAGTAAGCATCCTTCCAAAAAAAAGATAATTTTGCTAAGCCTAGTCATAACTTTAAAATTGAACTGTAATAAAAATTCAAACAAGTGAATTTGGTAAAAACTACATAATTTGCTTGTCCAGTTGGTTTCTTGAATTAAAATAAGAATCGGATGGGCAAAATTTATAAAAAAGAAAAACTTTCAATACCATCTCTGATAAGTGATGCTACTTACCCAAATGTGTTTTGCCAATCTTTATGGTTGCCTCGGATGACAGGATAAAAGTCAAGATACATTAGCGGCTATTCGTCAAAGTTAATCTTGATCTAAACGAAATGCGCATATTAAGCCCAAAACAAAATTTTCTGCGGTAAGTTATGCTTTCACCGGACATCTTAACATGAATTCGAATATAAATAATATCTTATAAAAATCGACAGCTTTCCTCAAAGAATATTAAATTTTCCCAGGCTCGTCTCAAAAATCAAGACCAAAAAACGCCTTGTTGAATAAGTCGATTTTCATACATCTTGAAAGTGAAAACAAAGTATTTATAAAATTGAACTACATCACACAATACAAAACAAAGCAAAAAAAGGAGAATGGGTAGCTAACAACATGTTCAAGGTGGAATATCAGCATTTGAGTATGAAAGAGAGGTGGCTTCGAGACACAATAAAATTCTATGTACACACCAATGCTAATGTTGTGATATAAATCAGTTATAATATTGTATTATTACAATTTAATTGAAGAAAATTGTTTTGGAAAACATGATAAATACATATAAAATATATATGTGGGTAAAGTACAAAATAGGAAAAGTGAGGCAAATGAATGAAAAACAAGTGGTTGTCAGAGAAAATAAAGTTGTTAATAATAGGTTTTGTGGTTGGCTTTTTTGGAACATGATGATGATGATGGATTTTGTATTTGAATAAATGACTAAATTAATTACGTTTTGAATTGATTTGTGTGTGTGTGTGTATGTATGTATGTGTGTGAAATACCAACCAAATCAAAATAAAATCGAACAATTGAAATGATAATTGACATTTATTCAAATAATTTATCTTTAAAATTATAATCATTTTCAAATTATTTTAAATTCAAAATATCTCAAATATTAAATAAACATTTTATTTAAAGATAATTCAAAGATAATCTCATTTCCATATAAATTCTATAAATACGAGAAAATATAAAAGGAAACCAGTTTGTCTACACAAAAAACATTTAAACTACCAGTTGTTACAAACAATTTACCATTTTCATTAAAACATTTAATTCTATCTAATAATATTTACCTTCATCATATAGATAGCTCAATCAAATTTAATTAAATCCTTCAAACTGTTTTTATATTCTTTGTATCTATGGAACATACGCTTACATACACACACACATGTACGTTTGTATTGAATAAATCTGTTTTATTTGCTTCTATTTTCCTTTTATAAATCTTTCACACACACACACACACGATTTTTATATCGTTCATATTTGAGGAGGAGTTTTCAAATTGAGACAGAGGCGGAGCTTTTGAAATTTCATTTATTTTATGAGTATGAGAATAATTTTACGGTTAAAAGAGAATAGAGATAATGGTCCAGAGAAACGATAAACAGAAGAAAAAAATATGAAAACACGATGATTTATGTACGATGGTGAAGATGAAGGTGAAATAATAATCAAGCCGACATTTTAAATTATCTTATGAGCATATCATTGACGTTGTTTCATTATTATTTGTAAGTGGATTTAACGACTAAATAATAAATGAAAAATTTAAAATTATTTTACTCTAAAAAATGGAAAAAAATTCAATTTAAATTTATTGATTAAAATATCCAATTAAATTTCGAACCGAGCTAATTTGAATAATTTTTTCACTTCAACAGTTACCGAATAAAATGAAACTTTTCTCAATGAAAATATTTGAAAATTAGCTTAATGATTCATCCTTGAAAACGAAAAAGGGGAGCTAAATAAAATCATTCAAAAAGATAATGACTGTCACTTAAAGAACTTTTATTTTTCTTTTAAACTTTTTTCTTCTTTCCTCTTAAATTTTTAGCACAGTGGGCGAGAAAAACTAAAAAATAATCAAAATTTCGTTGTGTTGCGATACCTCAGTAATGTAAAATTTTATAAAAAATTATCCGCCTGAGTCATAAGATTTTATTAAATTTGGCCTCGATTTGAAACGGTTGACCACTGAGAAATAAAAGCGTACTTTTACCCTTTAAAGTGTAAAACTACGCTTTCATATTTCAACTAAATATTTGAAATTAACTCATTCGCGTCATCCGTTGCGTCAACGCAACATCTACTTTGAGGTCACTTTTCTCGTTCATATCAAAAAAATTTCTTTGTCAATCTTTTATGATAATTTTAGATGTTTTGTATCAAACAGTTGAATGGTTTTTGAATTTAAACCAAAAACTAAAAAATTATGAGCTAAACTTTTAAAAAAAATCGCATTTTTTCATTCTCGTACAAGATTTCTGTATGTATTTGTGTAGCACTTATACGTATTTTATTATGGCTCTCCTGTAAAATTTTTATATGAAACCTGAAATTTTCATCGAAGAGAAAGTTGATCACTTTTACCTAAAGAATAGATCGTAGAAGAACTTTTTGTTCAAAACTCAATATTTCTAGGAGCGGCGTCGAATGAGTTAAAATAATAAATTTGAAACAAACACAGATTTGTTGTAAAAATAAAAAGACACTTTTCCCTAATACACATAATTTTGAAATGCACTTCATCCTTAATGATATGGCGTTGTCACAAGCAATATTTTTTTAAAAAATATTTGAATTGGCAATTATAATCCAATCTCATTTAAACAAAATAAACGCATTTTACGAAGAAAACTTACTTAAAAAGCTTAATGCAGTGAATAATTTAAGAATTTACCATAGGTGTTTACAGTAGTTTGAATGTCAAAGGGCTTTCGTGAAGAAAAAAGGTTGAGTATTCAGCGCGAATTAAAAGAATGAATTAAGGAACATCTAAGGAAATCATCTTCGACTATAGTAAACGTCAACCACTTGTAGCTCTAAAAACGATTTTACTGATATACCCTTTGAATAAAAGGAGAAGTGAAACAAAAATACATCAAAAACGAATAAATAATGAGACTAACTAATGATGTTAGTGTATTTTACCTTTTGATTTTAAATGTTGTTCACTCGATGTTTAGGTTTGCTCTGGGTATTTCAACTGCGAGTCCTTGTTTTTCCAATTCTATCATCATATCAGCCATGTATTTTAATACAGTGTTATAGACATTTTGAGCTCCTCGTTCTTTAGTTTCATTATATAGTCCTAAAAGATGAATATTTTCATCGAGTCAGCCAAATTGACAGTATCATTATAAAACTGAATTTTAATTGCATGAGGATCTTTTAGTTTGGAGAAAGAACCATTTCTACATAAAGCAGCACAACACACGTTTTTATAAATGTTGATTTCACAGTCATGTTCAGCATTTACATAGGACGACTTAAAAAATTCATTTTTAAATAATGTTTCAAGTTATAACTATGTTTACAAGTTATTTTATTTCCTCTCAAATTTCTTAGATTTAAATATAATTCACAGAGACGTCTTGTCTCGTTCAAAGATCCGGTCAGAAAGGAAGAAATCATGACATCTCACTTTGACAGTTGGTTTCTCTTTGAGCTACACTGCGGTTTTATTCAAACCGGAAGTTACAAGGTGTTAAAAAATTCAATTAATTAGACTAATTGTTAAAAAAATTAACAAGATATACAAAGAAGCTTAAAAATCAAAGGTCAAATTCATTTTTCATAGTTCTAAAATCAGCTCAAATTGAAAGTTTTTAAATTTTAAATAATTGAAAAAACGGTTTAATGCTGAAATAATTTTTTGAGCATTTCACTATTGAGCCTGAAGCTAGCAAATTGTGGTATAAAACCATTTCATTTCAATCCATTTATTCTTGTAAACTATTTTGTAGCTGTGAAAATTGATCAAGAATTATTTAAATCATCCTACAGTGATCTCCTAATTTAATCTTCTTTCCCATTTGCTTTAGTGAAAAAAAAAACATATAGAAGACAGAACCTAATTTGTTTTTCATAACACCCCGTTCACATTATAATACTGTTATTATTTGATTTTTTTATATTTTCTTTTTAAAAAAAATAAAATTACGAATATCTTTTAAACATGTTTAAAAAAAATTGAAATATTTATTTTATATCCTAAGGCAATCAAATCCATGCTGATTTTAAAAACAGAGTCTTGTGTCTCTGTTATGTTTTTTTTTCTATGATAACTCAACAATGAAAAGCAGAGAAAATCAAATTATTTATCAATTTTCCATTATTTGCGTCTCAATTATTATGATTATTTGATGTCACGAGGACAAATGACACAGACACACACACACACACAGAGGGGACATTTAGCTTTGTTAAACTGCTTATTTTGTCTCTTCATCTCATTTTTAACTTATCAATCTCATGCTGATTTCGATTATAACATATTAAAGTTATACAAAAATACAACCTGTAATTAAATCGCCTACATATTTAGAAACAGTTTGTATAATAAATTCATTTTTTTGATCACTGTTTCGTGTATAAAATGTACAAATGTTACAAAATTAATATAAAAATTGTTTTTTCAATGAGAGATGAAATTCATGTGTGTATATTAAAACAAGTAATTGAGTGGCAACTATGAAAAGGCGGTCCTTTACAGCTGTTTCACAATTTTGTAATATAATCAAAATTTGCCCTGATGAACTCTCATCAATACACACATTTAGATTTAGATATATAAATTGAAATTATTTTACCTTTAAGCTCTAATAATAACAAAATAATATTCAATTTTGAAATTGAAAATAAAAAAAAATATTTTACAGGGTATATTGATATTGATTTAATAAAAAAAGCTAATTTTCGGATCATCACAAGTTGAAGTCCTTGAAATATTTTATTTTTTAGTGCATTTCGTAAGAAAAAATGCACTATTACAGACGGTTTGTCCGCCGTTACTCTGTAGGTCTGTAGGTCTGTAAGTCTGACTACTGATCGCTATCCATAACTCCGGAGTGGTCCATCGGAGCGAGGTCGGGTTTTTTTTATGAGATAAAGGAGGTCATAAGGATTTGTCAAAACTCATTAGTTTTGAGATTGGGCTCATGGTTTGGGCTCCAGAGCCTTCAAAACCGTTAAAAACGGTTAAAATTTTTTAAAATATTTTTAATTTGTTTTGTTGGGTGAAGAAGTTTACTAAAATAAACTTTAATTTAATGGCTCTGAAATTAGGCTCAGAAGTTGGGCCCAAGAATTAGGCTCCAGAGCCTGAAAATGGTCAAAAGCCCAAAATGTCCGATTTTTTCAAATATTTTTTTTTAAATTTTCAAAATAGCGAAAGTTTTTCAAAATGGCGCAAAATTTTCAAAATGACCGTTATTTTCAAACTGACCGTTATTTTCAAAATGTCGGTTTATTTCAAAATTAATGATATTCAATCAAACGAGTCCCATAGAAATGCACTTTTCTAAACCGCCCAGTGGTTAGAATTTCCCATTTTTTTATATTAATTTTAATTTCATATTGACTTCAACACTTCAATCTCTCTAAGGATTTTGAATTGTAAAATAATGATTTAGATTGAAATTCAAATTAAATGAAAAAAAAAACTTAATTATTATGGCAATTGAATTGGATGGTAAACGATAAAGTTAAGAGTCGAGGAGTCAATGTTAAATTGAAATAATGAAATATTTACTTTTAATATATTATAAAATTTATTCACAGTGGGCTTGTAAGGTACGAAATTTGGCATTAAAATTTATTTTTAAATGAAATATGCTGATTTGAAGGAAAAATGCCTTATTTTAACATTAAAAGTCATTTTACGGTTTTCAATGAAAATATTTTGGGACACACTGTTTCTTTTTTTATAATAAAATAATTTCCACCCCATCTAAAAATAAGTAAATTTTATATTTTTTTTTTTCATTTATTTAAATTTGATTTTCTTCTTTCTACACTTCATCAACATACATTTCAATTTTATACTTTATTATTATTATTATTATTATATTTTATGAACTCTCTACGTCTACATACATTTTCTTACAGAAAGCACAAGGACATGTTAGCAATGTGTAAATAATAATGAAAAAATGTCTCTTCAAAATATTTCTACTTATAGTAATAACAGAAAATAAATTAAAATTCTAAGAAAGCCAAGTTTGTTTTTGGTTTAATTTTGAAATTTTCCATTTAATTCACCCTGGTTTGACTTACAGGCCTAACTGATTCGAGTAACTTAAATAAGACGAAGAAAATTATTCCTATATTTATATAGCTAATATGCTTTTTTATCGTAACAAATAGCAGTGGGGATTGCATTAAAATAAGAGAGAAAAAAAAAGGAAAATTGATTTATCAGTAGAAAAATATAAGTGCGAAGGTATGAGAAAGGTAATTTACATTAAATTTAGTTTCATTTTATTGAATAAATGATTTTTATATAGTTGATTTCCTGTTTAAGAATGATAAGTGATTTGAGTGGAATGAGTTTGGATTTTGAAATGTGATAATAATATTGGAGGTGGTTGATCAGAGGAAATTTAAAGGTCGGATGAGATAAGATTTTTAGCCCAGACTTCACAGATGAGAACCAGCATACGGAACTTCAAACTCGTTTATCATCATATCTAAGAAAAACGAACGTGCATGATTTAAGAAGAAAATGTAGCCCCCTAAACCTTGATCAGTTCAGGAAAATGTCCTCAAATTCTCAAAAAGTAAATCAGGGCTAAATCAGGTACTCACACTCATTCCTAAAGTCCACTAAATAAGTTAACAGCATTTCAAAGTAGATGAAACTTTGAGCAGACGACCACATGATTAAGTGAACAGGAATCGTATTTTTAAAAGCACATCCCGAAACCTACTTCCTGAACAAGCAGGTTTTCGTCTAAGAAGGGCTAAAGTTATGCTTGGAAAACTACCTAAGAAGTCTAGCACCTATGACCTAAGTCATTCGCAAAGAAGATATGAAGCAGTCTTCTTGTGTTTCAAACAAGATTACTACATTGGGTTTCTAGCGTCAAAATGAGAAGCATTATAAGATAGAGCACTATGGCCACTGGACATACCATCAACAATCCTGAGATCAGTAAATTTTAATGTGATCAGTTGTCTAAAGAGACACGAATAAAATCTTTTCTTTTCGGAGAGACAAGTCAGTCTTAGAGTATTTGCCTGAAGAGGTAGGTGCCAAACATAACTTTAGAACAACACTCCCGTAAAAAGCCTAGGATCTCTGGTGATCCTCTTAGAATCTGTCAGAAGGTGCAATACTAGTGTTGTTTAAAAATCAATAGCCGAGATTTAACTTCTAGGATGTAGCACACCCTTTAGCTGTTGGTATGACTTTTTAATGGACCATTAACATTAAACATGGCAAAATCAATCAAATCTTAATTCAGCTACATGGCACCATTTCACACAAATTCATTATAACATATTAAATTATTATTTCATACTTGTCAACACTCATGTATTAGATCAATCTCATTTCAGTGTAATTACATGTTAGATTCAAGTAGAATGAGAGAAACATAGATTGATTATTATTATGTCACATGTTGACAAACACAATGTACTCTATTTAAAAATGAAAAAATGTTACCAATTTTGATCCATTAAACCTATAATTTTGTATTTCCGTTACATACCTTCCTAACATTGATTTAAAAGTTTAACATTCAACTCAAAAGAATCAAAAAAATTGTATCAAATGTAACGATAAATGAATTGTATCATGATTGTATCATATAAACAAGCGAACGTGTGCATTTATGTTTATCTGATAATCATATATTTTTTTTTTTATAAAGGAAAAAGGGACTCTTTGTTACTTTTCAATCAAAACCGCATGCTGTGAAAATTATCTGGTTACAATATTTTGCAATTCTCTCATTATTATATTCATCGTATACATGCAATAAAAGAGGAAAAAAATAACAGACCTTATTAAATGATAAATTTTTATGTTATTGACAGAATAAATATAAACTCAATAATAATAATAAATAAATGAGGCAAACAAATTTTTCGTATTGACACACACAATTTCCTTTCAATTACCAGTAATTTAATATAATTTTAATCGAAAAACATCTAACAACTTAATTAAATCGTTATAAAATGGTTAATTGATTTACTACACTCGCTTTCCTGTTTTTTTCATCTACATTTATTAAACTTTTTTTTAATGCTATTAATGGATGATGATGATAAAAAAAAATAAAATAATTATAAAAAAAAATGTATGACCATTCATAAAATGATATTAAAAAATTAAATCACGTTTTAATTATTATTCCAGCTACATACACAAATGGCGATCCATTAAATTTTCAATTAAAAATCATTTTGTCTTGTTAATTTCATTTATTATAACAACATCAAACACCATCGATAATAAATTGCATTAAATATGGTTGTGTTGTTGCTGTTCAATTGATGTGTGGTTGTGTTTTAGTCATAATTATAATTTATACTGTTAAATGTAGTGTGAGGTTATGTCGATGTATTTTAATGATCAATAATTGAAATAAATTATGAATGTTAGGCCGAGGAAAGTCAGTTTTTGGTATAAGGTTCCACCCCCCCTGATTTTTACTGAAATCCATGATGAAAATATATTTTTTTTATATATTTTTATAAATACTTCTAAAATCAAGTGATTTGTAAACGTTATTTTTTTTTTACACTAAAAATTATTCGCACAAAGGGGAATGCTTCAAGATGCGATTGTTATTTTCGATCAAAAAATTATTGGCTGATTAAAATGAAATTTTGAACGAGCGGTTATAAAATTAACTATTTATTTGTGGTAGCCCTATTTTTTCACAAGAAGAACCATAAGGTTCCATAATTTTTCAAAATAATACTACTGCATGCTCAAAGGACATGCCAAGAATGTATTATTCTGTGGAAAAAACAGATTTCAAAGGATGTAAGCAACACTGCTCCTTTTTTCACATATCTGAAAATTTTTCGATTAAGTCTCCAAAGTATAATAGACTTCTTAATGTGAAATGTACAAAAACAATAAAAAATCATTTAATGGCAAAATACAAAAAAAGTACTTAAGTTCTGTTTGATTGGCTCAAATGCGCAATTTTGTAATTTTAATTCAAGACAAGTAAAATAAATGCGTTAAAACAAATAATTTTTTTATCTAAAAATATACAAATTCAAATATATATACACCCGTACCCCTTCATGGTGTTCGAAGAAATGCAACTTTATACCAAAAACTGACTTTCCTCGGCCTTATTAAATATTATAATAAAAAAATAAAATCAATTTAAAAATGTTTGAATAAGTGTGCTTGGCTTAAAGGTAACACAATTTATTTAAATGTTGTATGATTGTTTGCTCAAAATTTTTTTCTTTGCAATTCCAACAAACTAGGCGGCTCCAGTTTGCCAATATAAGTTTAAAATTTTTTCGGGGGTACTTAATTTTAATTTTCTTCAAGTTCCAACCTTATTAAGTCAATAAAATATTATTAATTTCAACAGGATTTTCATAAAATATAATAGATTCTTTTTTTGTGTTCAAATTTTTGAAACAAATTATGTGACACACAAAAGGAAACGTTCGAAATATAACCCAATCATCAATACTTAAAAGTTCTCTCTCACGTATGTATGTATGTATGTATATTTCTTTATTTTCATTTTTCTTATTTCATTAACATATATGTTCAGTGCTATCCCAGTGACAATGTCTTTGAAGGGATAAGCGATTATTTTAAATGTATCATTAATAATTAAAAGCTCCTATTTCTTCTGTGTATTTTTTTTTTTTTTTAACATTTTTGTTGCATAAAAAGAGTAATTGCCCCAAGAAAACTGGTAGAAAACCGAGAGGACAGCGCACATCATTCAAACCGCAGAGACATCTCATCAAGAACATGTCTTAAATTTAGACACGAAAGAGTTAGATATTCTCAATCAATCTGACCGTATATTGTAGCTGAAAATCATAGCTACGTGCTGAAACTGTGTTCACTGATAGTTGTTGTTATTATTGATGATATTATAAACCGATCCAGGTGATCGGTCTTTACCACTTAGATGTTCTATGGTCCTTACGCTTTCTTTAATTGGTTAAATTTTACACAAATATCCTTTGTGATAATCCATTACTCTGCTGTCTAGTATTATAAAAACTGTTGGTCAATACCTAAAAATAAAATATTTAATAACAAATGTGCTGCCAGTACATTTGAAAAATTATTATCTGACGTTGATGTTCGTCATTTTCATTTTCTGGGTGTAAAATTTCAATTCGGTCAATGCATGACTTCTTTTTAACTTTTCTTGCTTTAATCTGATGTCTATGTGTTCGTCCGAGATTTCAATTCCTTACTGACATAATTTTTAAACTGCTTGTTTTTTCGCTTTCAGTACTAACTCATAAATGGAATCATTTGATAACACAGGCACTCGGAACTAAAACACTTATGATTGTTTATTTTAAACGTCATCGACAACGCGTTAATTGTGTCTATTCGTTTGGCTTTGTGCAGAAATTAATTGGTTGTAAAGTTGTCTACAGTTTATTGAGTCGATGGCAATGAGCGAGCGTTTCGTTTATATGGTTACACGCTTTATAATTCTGTTAAAAATAAATGAAGTTTATTTGTGTCTCGCAGTTGAACAATTCAATTAAATGAAAATTCAATTTTAATCATTAATTCGTATATTTGATTTCTTTTATATTGTCATAAATCTTCAATATTTAATCAGGTATCGCATGATATTTTTTATCAAATCTATCCTATTATCAAAAGTGTCGTACATATAAAAACTCATCTCACAATTTTATCTCTTGTGAGGCGATTAACAAGTTTAATAAAGAACTGGATCGTTTGTATCCATTTTCCATTGTGGAATTAAGACACCGTTAGGAGGTAAACTTAACTTTTTATCTTCATCATTGCTAAAATTTTCAGTTATATTCGTCATCTTAGTACATTTTAAAAGATTACGGGGAAAAATAATTCCCAGTCGCAAAACGAACTTAATTTGTTTCGCAGTTGGTTGATATCTGTACCCCAATTTGTTGCAGCGGAGCTTTACTATTCATCTAAATCACAAAATTGAAACAAAGTACATAAGTTGTCCATCTTGAATCAAGTCTCAAAGTAATAAACCAATTTAATAATCAAAAACTCTGAAACAAAAAAAAATATAAGAAGAGCAAAACAGAAAAGACAAAAACCTTTTTAGATAAACATCTTTTTCCAACACTCCACCATTGTTTCTTCTTCTTATTAAAAATTCATCATGCATCTAAACGTCATTCATCTGTAAAACTATAAACATTAATTTCATCATGGTGCTATCATCACACAACAATCTAATTACAATTCTGAACTTCTTCTTCCAATCTAATTTCATTTGTAATACGTGTGTCTTGTCTAAAACAATTTTATATCCATCTCAAAGTTGTGTTCATCTTAAGTGATTTGATACAAAATAAAACGATAAATTTCCTTTACAAAGTGGAAGAAAATTAAAACAATCAAATCGTGTCCATTATAAAAATGTAAGAAAAAAAAATCTATCAAATTAAATTAATTTCAACTTATTATTCCATTTACTCTTCACTTTTAAAAATATACGCACACACAGCTTACATAGCTTAGTTAAAGTTAAGACTAAAAAAAAACTGTAAAATAGTAATTTTCTTTTAAGTCTCTTACACTCGTCATCTGTTTTATTTATTTACAAATGTATTTTAAATATATTTTATTACAAGTAAAAAAAAAATAGAAATGTGTCGGTATTTATTTATAATATCAGAAACACTATCTTTAATTTGATGCTCACTTTAAAAATTATAACGAGGCAATTTGTATTATTTTACTTTACTAAAATGGAGATGAAAATTTGATTATGATGTGTGTTAATAAGACTTAAAACAAAAAAAAAATGTGTTATGTTAGTTTTTATAAAAGAATAGTAAATTACCTTAATTTTTTTATTAAATTTTGGAAGATACAACAAAAGATTAGATATTACAATGGGATTATGGTTGTAAGTCATGTAATGGAAAATTTGTGGTAAAATGTGTTAATGTATTAAATTTAAATAAGTTATTCGATTAAGGTTAGTTAATTAGTAAGATTTGTGAAAAATTTGACACGAAATGAAAGACAATGAAAACTCACCTGAAGTATTCAACGACCTCGTTGATCTTGGCATCTTGGGAAAGGTCCGTGTCAGACTCATCGAATCTTGACCAACATCAGGTCTCAAATAGAGTTTCCAGGAAATTATAAAAAAAAATCAGGGTCAGTAATGTTAGTAAAGTAAGTAAGCGAATTGGAGCGCTTCAGTTCTTTTTTTCATATAAAATAACATGGAATTTTTCTTCAACTTCAAACTTTCTTCAAGGGAAAAGAAAACAATCAAATATGTAAAAATCCTCCCCGAATTATAAACTCTCTGCATTTACAACAAAGAATAATCAACATCATCATCGTAAAGTGGTTATTATTTATAATAATGATGATTATTTGCCACATAATTGTATGACAAATTGTAGCTATTGGTAAAACTATTCAGTTAATCGTTAAATTTTATTACATTTGATTGTGTTTCTTCAATTTGTTTGGGGAAATTGACGATTTGTGGTACAATCATAATAATAATATTCAATTTATTATGTTTTTGCGATTTTGTCGGTTATACAAATAATAACAAATAAAAGTAATGAATAGGTTTGCACATGTTACGAAAAAAATATATAAAAAGTAATATTTGAAGAAATTTTTTGATGATGATGATGATAAAAATAATGATATTGATTGAAAATGTTGTGGGAATTCGACAATTTGTGTGAAATTAACTTTTTTTCTACTTTCCTTATCCTTAATCTATCAAGTCCATAACTAATGCACTTTTTGGATTAGTGTTTTTTAAAACAAATAATAACAAAATAATTCATTTTAATGCGGCAAACGTCTTTTTATTAAATGAATGCCTCTCAAATACAGTGATAATAACCATGATAAGCAATAAAATGTATATATTTTGACTCAACACAAAAAGAAAAAAAATACCTAAAACAAATATCACTTATGAGCAATTATCTATCCATTTCTTCACACATCTGAATTGAATTTATCGCCTTAAATGCCGTAAAACTTTCAGTCAAAATTAGGAATTAAAATGCAAGTCATCTTTCACTTATTCATCTTTCTTTGTTTTAAAAAGTATAGACAAACATTCGTTTTAAGTGAGTGAGAGACAATGAAAAGTGTGTTATCGAATTACAAATCATCATGTCAAGCCAAATCATGTGTTGAAGTGTGATTATAAGAAAATTGGACTTTTTTTCCTAATCTATTTCAAGTGAACTTCCGATCAGATTTGCCAGGCGATTAACAGATTATTCATTAAAAATCCACATGATGTCTTCCTCATTTTAACCAAATTATGTTGAGCTAATATAACGACAAAAATTTAATAATAATAATTTTTTTTTACTCACATTGAAGTATCACACAACTACTTTAGGTACAACAATCAACCTTTTGAAAGGACAACACCTTTTTTTCCTTCATACAAACAAACAAGAGTCTTAAATGTAACACCATTGTTCAATTTGTTTATCCTCTAAACACAATATGTAACAGCATAATTTGATACATTTTCAAAAAAGTATTTTATTTTCATTATAAAAATTACACACTCAAATGCTTTCGGTAATGGTATTTATATCAGGCATTTATTAGACAATGTGAAGTGTCATGTCAAAGCGAGAGAGAGAGCAAAAAAAAGAATTTATTTATATTGTATAAGTGGTGCAAATTATGTACTTAAAATGTGGAATTAAAGGGATCGTTTAAGTACTAATTTAACGTAATAGTGAGTAATTGTCATAAAATCCCTTAAAAATTCTTTATTTTCATTCAAGAGTGATATTCAAAATATATCTAACTCTTTTAACATCATATGAAAAGCTCGCTTAATCTATTGCGAATTTTGGTGCAAAAAGTAGAACACACAGAAAAAACCCGTTCGCTAGCAGTGAATGTTGGCTGTATTGTTAACAAGCTTTGGAATTTTTTTGCAAAATCCTTCGTTGTTGTTCATTTTCTATAAAAATTAAAAAAAAATATATAAATTAAAAATGCAAATAAAAAAATGGGAAATTCTAACCACTGGGCGGTTTAGAAAAGTGCATTTCGATGGGACTCGTTTCATTGAATATAATCAAGTTTTAATTTTAATAATTATACCGCCATTTTGAAAATAACGGTCATTTTTAAAATAACGCTCATTTTGAAAATAACGGCCATTTTGAAAATAACGGTCATTTTGAAAATTTTCCGCCATTTTGAAAAACTTTCGCCATTTTAAACATAAAAAAAAAATATTTGAAAAAATCGGAAATTTTGGGCTTTTGAACATTTTCAGGCTCTGGAGCCTAATTCTTAAGCCCAATTCCTGAGCCTAATCTTAGAGCTATTAAGTCAAAATTCATTGTAGCAAGCTTTTTCACCCAACAAAAGAAATTATAAATAATTTTAAAATTTTAACCGTTTTTAACGATTTTTCAGGCTTCGGAGGCTCTGGAGCCCAATCCATGAGCCCAATCTCAAAACTAATGAGTTTAAAATCATCCCGAAGACCTCCTCTGTCTAACAAAAAAAACCCGACCTCGCTCCAATGGACCATTCCGGAGTTATGGAACTAAATGAGGATCAGAGTGTCAGAGTGACAGAGTGTCAGAGTGTCAGAGTGACGGCGGACAAACCGTCTGTAATAGTGCATTTTTTCTTACGAAATGCACTAAAAAATGATTCAAATTAATTTCATTTGATAGTCCCATACAAATAATAATGACGTCACAACACTCAATTCAAATTGAGTTGAGTGAAGAGTAACATTTTACTCACAAAAAAAGTTTTTGAGAAATTTCATTCAACTTTATATAAATCACGTACAGAATTAATCAAAACAGAGAATAAACAACAGTTGTTTTAACGATAAAATCAGATGTTTTTACGATTTCTTACGTATAAGTCGTACAAAATTTGTTGAGAATAAGAGAATTGGTCTCTCTCACAACAAAAAAAGAGTATTGACTAAGTCAAGTAGCTTAAGCGGTATATTTTGAGTGGAGATTCCTTATAACGATGAGACATGAGTGTGTTTTGTGTACGGTAATGAAACAGGGCTATGAAAATGTAAGTTATTTAAATCAATTTTTCTTTACAGATGAAATGCTGAGGTGAATGAAAATTTTGACAAACTTTGGTAATTCAGATTCAGATCTTAAGGGTGATTCTTTAAGCTTACACTCAAGCCATCAGTTGGGTTCATTGTACCTACTCGTTATCATAATCAAAAAGCATTGGCTTTCTTTCCATCATCTACAAGGCTGATTTTGAGCGTTTTTTACGTCCGGATATTATTGTCGGAAATTACAAGTTATAGTTAAAAACAAGTTAGTGTTTTAGTTTTAGCGATCCTTCAACTTTTTAATGGTTTTGGAGATCCATCAATTCAAATAGGATTAGCTCTAATTTTCTCGAACAATTATAGGTTTTTGTAATCTGAGAATCCTTTATTTAGTAAGCTATTGAAGTGAGGTAATAGTAAAAAGGATATATGAATCCTGTGTATATTCAACGCTGTTTTACATAAAAATACGTTGTTGGATATACACAGGATCTAGAAAATGCCTGAAGTGCAAATAAGTGCATGATTTTGATATGATAAAATTAGTTCTATTTCTTGTGTGGTATGTATGCTGTTGATCAAATGTGTGTAGATTGGTGTTGTGTTTTATATTCCTAAATTTGATTTTATGATTGAAGGTCATTCTATAATTTTTTTTCAGCTGTCTCACTCGTGGTATTTTGTGGCGAGCAAATAATGTCACTGTATTTTTGCCTCTTTTGTACTTTGCCAAAAGGGTGATGGCTTTGTTTTGCACATCAGGTTAGTTTCAGCATCCATTAATATACATTGTTTCTGGAACACTGCTTTTAAGATTAAAAGCAAGCTGTTCTGTATAGAAGATAGGAGGTATTTGTTAGTATTAGTTTAGAATAGTTCGTAAGTTACACGGGAAATGCAAAAGTTGCCGTATTGTTGCCGTATTTGTTGCCGTAGACGGCAACTTCTTGCCGTAGCACAGCAACTCTACGGCAATTATACGGCAACATTTTTAAATTTTTTTTTTCATTTATTTAGTAACAAAAACATAATTTTATCAAAAAAAATTCAAAAACTCAAAATTTTAAAAATTTCAAAAAACTCAAAATTTTCAAAATAACTCAAAATTTTCAAAAAATTCAAAAAACTCAAAAAATTCAAAAAACTCAAAAAATTCAAAAAACTCAAAAAATTCAAAAAACTCAAAAAATTCAAAAAACTCAAAAAATTCAAAAAACTCAAAAAATTCAAAAAACTCAAAAAATTCAAAAAACTCAAAAAATTCAAAAAACTCAAAAAATTCAAAAAACTCAAATAATTCAAATCAAAAAAAATCAAAATTTCACTC